>CM054177.1:147852662-148452662 GCA_028829895.1 Sinotaia quadrata | reverse complement strand
TCTCTCTCTGAATTTGCCATTCTGTCACGTCTCTCTGATTGTCCCTTTCTCTCTCTTTTTAAAAGACAGATTTCTTCATTTATTCATTTAAGAAAATCATTTATATATCTAAGAATCAGAACAAAAGAAACTATATTTTTTTCTAATTTAAAATATGTTACTATTAGGATTAACAATTAATTATTTCAAAGAACTCTTACTGTGCAATTTAAATCAGTCAAACAATTAAAAATTTCAGAAATTGATTTTGTCAAAAGTATGTTAGCAATTAAATAATTAAAGGATATTTTGTACTTTAAAATATAGAAAAGCAATTGATTACTTCATATATCGCTCTGAATAAATAAACTTTACACACAGAATAATTATTTATTGGAAGTTAGCAACCTGATGAGTTTTACAAATATTATTTCTTTGAGCAATTTACTATTTTATTCATACCGAGCACAATCAATCATATTTTTCAGCAAAGTAATCTGGAAAGAGATAGGCACTTTGTTCTTGATTAATGACTTAGAGAGAGAGAGAGAGAGAGAGAGAGAGAGAGAGAGAGAGAATTTCCCTCTTCCTAATTTTTAATTTAAGTTGTTATATAAATTGCTAAATTGTCAGAGTAACCTGACCTTGGGCACTCCTTTATGGTGTTATTTTTGAAAGTTTCTGAGTTGAAGTAAACAGCTTGAGGCAAGAATATTCTAGATTGCTGATGTAATGCAAACTGAGTGAGTAGTTTTCTATTATCCAATGATGATTGACAAAGCGAGACCAGCCAATGGGCTGAGAATAAAGACTTCACTTGATGTAGAAAAATCACTGTTGAATGTTGAGTAGAAGGAAGAGGTCTGGCTTTGAAAGGCAGTTCATTAATGTGAACAAGTAGCCTTTTCACTTGCATTTTAAGTTTCAAGTTTCCAGTTACCATTCACGCGTTCACTGGTTATAAATTTGAATGACCGGGAAGATGCGGGGATGTCTATTGTGGTGTGTAAGCATGAGTATGGTACATGACTTTAATGCTGGATACATCGGGAAAATTCTAACACACTGAAGGTACCACATTTACAGTAATCATGTTCTGCTCTAAGGAACTGACATGGTGAGGAGAGTGCTGAAGTTCTTTCAAGAATATAACAGTGCGTCAGTGTTTTCACACATGTGGTGGAAGACACTTGTTGACAGATATTGTGACAAAAGCAAGTGAAGACTGTTGAGCAATGCTTAATGCAGGTCATGTAGAAAAGACTTTAAATTACCTACCTTCAATAACTCCATTTCTATTATCTGATGGGACTAAATAGCTATTTGTATTGACTCTATTGTTGAATTGTAATTATATTGTATTGTATGTATAGAGAGAGAGACTGTGTAAATATTATCTGAACATGAGTTCATGGAATATTGATGTCAAGTAATCTATTTTCAATATAATTGAAATTGTAATTGTCAAATGTATATTTGATTGTTCAGCTAATAAATTTATTGACTTCTTACACATATTGAAAATCTTATGCTGGAGAAGAAAGTGGGTGATGGGGGCTCGCTAAATATAGATTAAAGTTAGATTTGTCTTCTCTTTCAGTAAGATGTTTTCCACCTACGGAAAGATTATGTGACTGTAAATGTTGTTTTACGTTGTGAAATAGAGAAAACGTTTACAGCGCCAAATATCTGCCAAGTGAGAAACGAATAGTGCCTGTTAGAGGATCATTAATAAAATAAATTAAGATTCTCATCACATGTAATTAGTTTTTTAAAAAAAGATTAATAATAATAATAATAATCATTTTCATTAAATAGTGGCGTGCCTGCCACACAGACAAACAGGCGGATGGATGGGCAGACAGAAAGAGAGATAGATAAATAGACAGACAGACAGATAGAATAGATAGATAGATAGATAGATAGATAGATAGATGGTTGGATGGATGGATAGATAGATGGATGGATAGACAGAGAGATAGACCGATAGACGAATAGGTAGACAGAAAGATATATAGACAGACAGACGGATGGACAAACAGATACACATACAGATGGATAGGTAGATAGATAGATGGATAGACAGGCTTAAATTTTTTTGAAGGACGAATAAATAAATGACAGAAACAAAGATGAGGGAGAAAGAAACGGAAGCGGGGGATGAAAGGGAGATTTATAAATATGAAAAGAAAAATTAGGGAGGAATGGGGATGGAGAAAGGGAGATAAGATGGAAATCAGAGAGGAAGAAGAAGAGAATTAAAAAGGGGCAAAATGATGACAAATGAGAAATGAAGGATGAATGAAAAATGAGAAAGAAAGGAAAGGAAGTTGGAATGACGGATTGTTTGTTAGTGTGAGAAAATTAAATGAGGAAGAAAGGAAGAGTTAAAGAAGTGAGAGAGGAAAGCAAATTGGTAAACAGGAGATGGACAGGAAAAATTAGGAGGGGGAGCTAAAGGGAGAAAAAGAAAGAAGCTTACGTTTCTGGGGGAGGGGGTGGCGAAGAAGAGAGATATTGAAGGAAGAAAAAAAAGAAAAACAAGGATAAACAAACTTGGGGACGAGAACGAAAGTGCAGAAAGGGAGATAGAAAAGAAAAAGAAAAAAGAAGGAATGAATGCATGATTGAAAATAAACGAAGTGGAGAGTAAAAGACATAAACAAGTCCTTACACGCAGTCGCACAAATAATATAAAGGGTTAGTATAATTTCTCACACAATTCACGAATACACGATCAAGGCCGGCAGGCCCCTTGTTCCACTAATACGAGAATATACATGAACGAATTTAACATCAAAAGTTTTACAATATTAGCACCTTACCCGAAATCCTTTCAAACTTGCACTCATCCATGGTGGTAGGTTTATCTTGCTCGCCTTAGGTTCTGTCACGCATATCTCACTCCTGTCACGAACGTAATCTTGAGATTATCCTTTTATTTCTTCTCCACACACTCGCATGTCTTTCAGGTATAAATGTTGGATCGGAGAGAAAAAAGGTAAATGATACAGAAATTAAACCTGGCAATGTGAATACATATAAAATTAATGTATACCCTATTTAATCTGCAGAAACCCATAGTATCACAGCTAATGTCTTGTAGATCTTTAATCTGCCGTTCGGTTCCAGATAATCAAAACATAACGCGTCTCTTTACACATCACTGATTGCCCGATTACTCTGGTTTCTGTTTTCTTTACACTTCACTGATAATCAGAGTACTCTGGTTTCGTGTCTCTTGAAACTTCACCGACTGTCCGAGTAAAACTTGTTTTGTGTCTTTTCACACTTCACTGACTGTCAGAGTACACTTGTTTTGTGTCTCTTGAAACTTCACCGACTATCCGGGTACATTTGTTCGTGCCTTTTCACATTTCACACTTGTAACCAGCAGTGTGCGATTACTTCAGCTATGCTGCTAAGTACAATAATTACAATTTTTCATTTAACGTCTCCATCGAAATACAAGTTATAATTCAGTCACAACACGGTCTGACAATATAATTATATTTTCAGTTTACTTTCAACTATTTTGAATATGGTCAGCAACATGCTGAATTGTTTCCTCACTAATTGTTTTCTTTATGATTAACATTTTCTGAGGAGAGATATATGTTCACTGTTCATTGTCTGTTTCACACACTTATCATCTAGAGATCTTCACATTCTCCCTGGTTTGATAACTGTTCGCAATCTACATTCTCCCTGGCTTGATAACTGTTCGCAGTCTACATTCTCCCTGGATTGACACTGTTCGCTCTTTAAATGCTGCCTGGTTTGACAATTATTCGCAGTCTATATTCTGGATGGTTTAATAACTGTTCGCACCCTACATTTACCCTGCCTTGACAATTATTTGCAGTCTGTATTATCCTGCTTTGAAATTGTTCTGTCTGTTTGTGTGCCCTGCCTTGACAACTGCTCGCATTCTATATTTGCCCTGCCCTAGCGCTTTACATTTTCCTTGTCTGGAAAAGTACTCCTTACCTTCTCCCTAACTTGCAGACACCAAGGTAGGCCCAGTTAAGACTCCAGACAGCGCTCTGTTCATCGATTGCAATAGGAAACTAGTGTACCTACAAGTTTATGTATGTTTTCTGTTTCCATTGTGCCTTTTACGTGTGTATGTGCGTGTGTGCGTGTGTCCTTGTGGGTAAGCTCGTATATCATGGCCTCCATACATACGGGTAAAAGTGACACGACCTTCACTTGTGCGCTGTCACTCTAACTGGGGCAGCGTACGGTTGTCGATTTGAGTCATTTTTTTTTCCTTCTAACCGACTTTGACACCTGTCGTACTGTGGGCCTAGCTTGCAGGTGCCAGTTTTTCACTCCTCTCTGCAGACAAACTGCGTGATTAATTTTTTTTCTACCACATTAAATGGTCTGCATGGACCGAAAAGAGATGATTACGAAGAGAATGCATTGATAACTATTTAATTATCTGCTGGATGGACGTGACTGTGTTGCAAAATACTAGTCAGCAGTGTGCGTGTCTTTGAACTTAATACTGAGTGGTGTTTTTAAATGATCACATCATTTTAACATCAAAATAAACTGAAATAAAATTGCTCTTTTTTATTTGAAACTGTTATTGAAAGTGTTCAGTTCCACTTAGATTTTAGACTATCAAAATCTTATTTTATTTTATGATGTTGTTTTATTTTGCTTCAACTTTTATCTCTCCGAAAGAAAACTAAATTTGCCAGTAATGCACACATCCTGTCCAGATAATCTTTGTTATGGTGTTCCACAAGGTTGTATTCTCGGACCACTTCTTTAAGTTTTTATTCTGCATGCAAAGCCCTAACCAGTTATAAAAGTCGCCATCCTGTACCCAGTTGTATGCTAATGATACTCAGCTGTATAACTCTTGTTTCCCACATTAAATTATTTCAGCCACTCGTAGCCTAGAAGAAAGTATTTTTGATTTTGTCGGATGTGTGATAAATGACTAATGAATAATGATTTTCTCTCTTCAACGTGTTTCAGAATTCTTGCCTGTCCAGAATCAATGAATAACTGTGACACTCCAATTAAATTTAGTCAGTCACTTACAAATCTGAGTGTACTTTTTGACAACACACATACCCTCGTTCTCTCTCTCTCTCTCTCTCTCTCTCTCTCTCTCTCTCTCTCTCTCTCTCTCTCTCTCTCTCTCTCTCTCTCTCTCTCTCTCTCATTACAATAATTTATTTCCGAAGCGTGTTATGATATAACAAATAACACCAAGAACAAACATTGAAGAGAGGAAGCCTAAGCGGGAAAGTTAATCATGAAGTGCAGATAAAAGGGGATCATTTTACCCCCTCCTCATATGTGCACGGTCAACAATTACCCTAAGAGTCCTGCATCTCAAAATCAGTGATCTTTTGGCACTTTATTATTTTATAGTGATATACAATAGGCTTGGCCTTTGCACATTCATGCAAGGTCAGAAGCACTGACCACTTGTATATTTTGTGTACTGACCCTCATTATTTAATAAAATACGTAACAAAACTGCAAATAATGTGTGACGCCAACGACATCTAGTTAATGGCTTTTATGATCATTAATTAATTAATAGTCCATAGCTATTTACAAGTGATGAGAATCTTAATTTATGTTATTTAATAAATCCCCAGCACACACCAATGGATCTCTCACTTGGCAGATATGAGGGCGCTGTGAACGTTTTCTCTCTCCCACAACATTAAAGACAAACATTTACCGTTACACAACATTTCTGTAGGTGGAAAACTTCTTACTAAAGGAGAAGACAAATCCAACTTTAATCTATATTTAGCGAGCCACCACCCACCCACTTTCTTTTCCAACTTAAGGTTATCAATATGTGTAAGAAGGTCAATAAATTTAACAATAAATTTATTAAATCAACAATGAAATCTATGTATAACAAATGCAATGAAAACCACATTTAATAATTTTAATATCTATACACTCTTATATCCTAACACACGATTCAATAGATTAGTGTCAATAATAGTTTGTACTTAACTTGATTTAGGCACTGTCTCAATAGCCTTTCAAGCACTTTTGTAACAAAGTCACAAGTTATTGCTCATATCAATTATTAGTCAATTCCATGTGATCCCTTCCTCTCAGTGTGAAAACTGATTCACTGCTATTCACTAGAGTCTAACCTGACACTCCTTTGCCGTATTAGCTCCCTCAACCAAAACAACAATTGTAGCAATGTTTTAGTAATTTCCTTATGCCAGAAATGCTTGATGTAGTCAACATACCTTTTCACCATATATCAATGGAGTGCAGTGTATTCCTTACACTTACACACACTGTGGTAGATACTATTCACGTCTACGTTGGTTATAGCAGTTCATAATCAATGAACCAGGAGATTCTGATAAAACAAGGAAAGGCTTCTTTTTCCCTTTAAAAATATAATCAAGGAACAAATGTTAAGATTTCAGTTTTATTCATTTTTTAACTCCATTCTTTCTTACATTCAAGTCTCAACTTACAGATTCCTGCAACAGTATTTATTAGCCCGATACATGCATACAGCATAATAGTTTATGAACAGGTTCACTAGAAACAATGTTAAGTGTTCAGCATAATACATATAAATAGTATATGTCACAATTTGTAGAACTAATAGTTCACTCACATAATACATCTTTAAGTAAAACACAAATTGCTATGTCCATTCTCTCTCAATCAGTTAGTTAACTCACCATTAAGCTAATGTCCGCCTTTGATGACTGGACTTCTTACTGCACCAAATTCAAGTGATTAGAAAATAGAATTCTCTACACCAGGTAAACTTTTGATCTCAGTCCATTGGCTGGTCTCATTCTCATAAATATTAATCATTGGATAATGAAAACTACTCTTCCAGTTGGAATTAGTTTGCGTTGTATCAGCAATGTTCTAGCATATTCTCAATTCGAGTTGTTTACTCCAACTATCACTTACAAAATTATCATCATAAGGAGTGCCCAAGATCGGGTCATTTCTACAATTTAACAATTTATACAACAATTAATTCTAGAAATAGGGATGGGCAAATTTACTCCACCAACTGGAAATTGTAGAAATAGTAGAAATTTTTGGAACCTTTATATCAGACCTATGAAATATCCAGGCATAGCCAAGTTGTGCCATTTCATAGAAGACTTATTTGTTTGCTTAGGCTACAAATTGCCCCAAGTTTACCACATCATGAGGCAAGCTGAAATACTTTACTTTTTTTTCACTTCCTGCAATTATTTTCTAAGTGTGCAAGAACATTTACTTTTGTTATATTATTTTGTAGCAAATATTTGTTAACTATTTCTGATTTTATACATAATTTTAATTTGCAATCTTTTATAGAAATATGCTGCTTATTTTATTCTACGTTGCTGCTTCTTGCTTACATGTTATCTGAAATAACTTCTAGCATTTCCTTATGTGAGTTTGATTCCCATTAACAGAGAAATTATCTAATCCTGTAATTACTTTGCTTGCAGATTAGCAGTACAGTTACATGATTGCACCTCTAGTTAGATAGATAGATAGATAGATAGATAGATAGATAGATAGATAGATAGATAGATAGATAGATAGATAGATAGATAGATAGATAGATAGATAGATAGATAGATAGATAGATAGATAGATAGATAGATAGATAGATAGATAGATAGATAGATAGATAGATAGATAGATAGATAGATAGATAGATAGATAGATAGATAGATAGATAGATGTGACAGTGTCATAACACCACTAAAGCACAATGAAACTGCAAAAGACATTACACCTCAGGAAGGGAAAGAAATGTTATATCGTCACTGATTTATTTTTATTCAAGTTTTCTATTTGCTCTTACCTACTCCTGGGTGAAAGGATATTACCTACAATGACACAGTACCGGGACACGAATGATCCATAGTGGATCATTGAAATGCAAATTTGTCGCATATCTCTTGCAGTGGAACATGTTTAAATACGAACATATTGCTGAGTTCAACCAAGGTACACAACTCTGTCATCAATAACTCATTCCTTTTCCAGGCAGTCGGCATAGATAATCCCTGCATTTGACCTACATATCGAGCAGTGTAGTGATGTGTGCTTTACTTTGGGATATACTTACCACATTGCGCTGCTTGTGTACACACACACACACACACACACACACACACACACACACACACATTGTATGTTTTGTTTATCAGAAATATCCTACCGTAAAACAAATATATTTATTGTTTCAATTAAGCCTTAACTGTTTATTTTATGCCTTGTACTTATTTAACTCTTAATTTTATGCCTTATTTTATGTGCTTATTTCACTATTTATTGTATACCTTGTACTTATTTAACTGTTTATTTTATGCCTTGTACTTAACTGCTTGTTTTATGCCTTATGCATATTTTTAGCTGTTTATTTTATGAAGTGAAGATGACTAGCATGACAGTTCCTGCGTATGGTGTGGTACACGACTAACGAATATGAGACAACGGCTTCCATTTGTGTGAGATCTGGTGGAGTGGGTGATCACTATACAGGATAGATAGTGATAATGCACACACACACACAACATTTCTGGTTTAGTTAATGTTTAATCTCGTTGCAACAATTGTGGCTGGCTTAGGTAATGTTAAATCTCTGCAACCTTTTCCAGTTTAGTTAATATTTAATCTTTTCTCTCCTTCCGATTCTGTCTATATATTTAGAATGACCTTCACATTGTTGCAAATATTTCTGCAAAGCGACATTTGAACTGAAGTGCATGAAGAAATATTTAACTCACTGATTTGATTACGTGAATCATATCTGGCACAAACAAGATGACAAAACAATAAACAACAGTTATCTTTATTCATTCATTGTTTACAAGTACAATTTCATGACAATCGAATTTGACCATTGGTTTGTTCTGTTTTGTACAGGTTATCCCATTGGTTTGTTCTGTTTTGTACAGGTTATCCCATTGGTTTGTTCTGTTTTGTACAGGTTATCCCATTGGTTTGTTCTGTTTTGTACAGGTTATCCCATTGGTTTGTTCTGTTTTGTATAGGTTATCCCATTGGTTTGTTCTGTTTTGTACAGGTTATCCCACTGGTTTGTTCTGTTTTGTACAGGTTATCCCATTGGTTTGTTCTGTTTTGTACAGGTTATCCCATTGGTTTGTTCTGTTTTATACAGGTTATCCCATTGGTTTGTTCTGTTTTGTACAGGTTATCCCTGAGGTTTGAATGAAATGTAAGCAAAAAAAATTTTTTCCTGTGAATTCATACTAAATGTTCAATTATTAAGGTCTACGGTATGAGTACATTGTAGACAACTCCTTTGGAGATTGCCGAATTCTTGTAATAAAAAGACGAATTCAGAAAAAATGTGCAGAAAATTACAACCTAATTAAAACGTTCATTATAAAGAGAGAAACTTGTGAAAGAGTATGTTTAAAAAATCGTTTGTGCTAGAAGGACTGTTTAATAGATTTTGAAGCATTATAAACACATATTTATTATAAACACTACTTACCAGTGACGTTATAGTTGATTACGTCACGATATAAAAGTAACTGCGGTATGTAGAAAGAAGAATGAAATGTTTCTGTGAGTAAATGCTTGTTATAACAGATGACGTGTAGACACGTACTGATGGATGACTGATAACAACTATAACTAATAATCAGTGCTCAATTTCAATCGATTTCAACCCACTTCTCCAGGTCAATACAGTGAAGCTTTTCCCTCCTTTTTTCATTTCATATATTCTCTTCATATATTGAAGTCACCGGTAAGTTTTCAGTATTATTTAAAGGTTTACGACATTTATTCTAAAAGACAATATCAAATCGATTAAACTTAGCGACAAAATCAGCCATTTAAGCGGTCAGCGTGGAATGCTTTACACTTCCTATACTAAATCTACTTTGAAGTAGACAATCAAAGCTATACAATGCTTTACACTTCCTAAACTAAATCTACTTTGAATTAGACAATCAAAGCTATACAATGATTTGCAGTTTTGAAGAAGAAAATCAAAGCCATTATACAGACACATATTGCCACCTTTTCATTAATCAGGGGCAGCAAGGCAATCTGGTGAGAAAGAAATACTTAGTGCCTTGTATAAATTAAGGGATAGCTACAATGGAACCCTCCATAAAACGACAAATTCTTCAATATCGGTTTCTAAAAGTAAAAATATACACACTGAAACGTCATAGTATAGGATCGTTTTTGAGATATTATGCTTGCCGTGCATCATAAATAAGAATGCTTATACATGTATTTTAAAACTTAATACTTCTCTCGGGGGAGGGGAGGGGGCAGGGGTAATTATGATTATATGCTTTGACTGCTAGGTATGTAGAGTGAATCTTTTGACCAGATTAAATAAAGGATCAGAGGGATACAAAAAGCAATACGACAATGCCACGTTAATAAACATCCTTGTTTTTCAAAAGTTCAATGCAGCATAAATCTAAAGCATTTTAAACTCTCTATTTGTCTGCACTACGTCATCGGGTCGTTCTCTTACGAGGTCCTCGAGAGTAACAGCGCCACAGACATCATTAACTTTGTTACCGTAGCGCTCCACTCGCAGGCCGGATGAAGGATCGCCGGATTTCACGTACTCTACGCGGATGGCGTCACGTGCGGACGTAGAAGGGCATTCTGGGAAATAGTTGTAAGGCAGTAGGAAGAAGGAGAGCTGCCCGCCTGGTGTTGGTGTGATGGGAAGGTCCTCTGTGTGCGGGATGTGGTGGGTGCCCATTGCGATCCAAAACACCAAATCCTTTGAAAAATAAAAATAAAATGCAGAACTGTATACCCCAGGTCCAGTCATAAATGTAATTGTTTGAGTCCCTACATCTCTTTTGATTATATTCATATATTGTATTATTGATTATTGATTTAATAAATTTACTGTTAAAATTATTAATCTGTTGCACATATTAAAACCGTATGTTGAAGTAATAGTTGGTGGATAGGGACTCGTTAAATATAAATGAAAGACATATTTTTATTACTCCTTTAGTAAGAAGTTTCCACCTGAAGAAATATTATTCAAGAGTAAAATATCTATTTTATTATTGTGTAACGACTAAAGTTTTACGACACCTTTATAATCTGTCAAGTGAAAGACATATTGGTCTTGTGGGAGAATTATTAATAATTATAAATTAAGATTCTTGATCTCTTGTAATTAGTAATGTGTTATTAATTAATAATTATAAATTAAGATTCTTGATCTCTTGTAATTAGTAATGTGTTATTAATTAATAATTATAAATTAAGATTCTTGATCTCTTGTAATTAGTAATGTGTTATTAATTAATAATTATAAATTAAGATTCTTGATCTCTTGTAATTAGTAATGTGTTATTAATTAATAATTATAAATTAAGATTCTTGATCTCTTGTAATTAGTAATGTGTTATTAATTAATAATTATAAATTAAGATTCTTGATCTCTTGTAATTAGTAATGTGTTATTAATTAATAATTATAAATTAAGATTCTTGATCTCTTGTAATTAGTAATGTGTTATTAATTAATAATTATAAATTAAGATTCTTGATCTCTTGTAATTAGTAATGTGTTATTAATTAATAAATAATAACCATAACGAGTAAAGGGTGCGCAGAGGTGTCACAGTTACAAATACATGTGTATCGATAAATGAAAAGAACAATTGCAGTAAGGTATTATTGACATGCATGCGTAAAACTCGATTTATCTAAAAGGCGACATAGTAATTTATTTTTGTGAATGCTAATTACATTTTTTTAGCAGTTCGTTATTACGAAATGAACGCACTTATCAATCATAACGAAATGAACGCACTTATTAATCATTACGAAATGAACACACTTATCAATCACTACGAAATGAACGCACTTATCAATCATTACGAAACGAACGCACTTATCAATCATTACGAAATGAACGCACTTATCAATCATTACGAAATGAACGCACTTATCAATCATTACGAAATGAACGCACTTATCAATCATTACGAAATGAACATTTTATATAACAACCGCTTACGTTATCAATCACTTACTAAATGTACGTTTTATGTAGCAATCACTTTACCAGTCATTAAGAAATGATTATTTTATATAACAATCACTTACTTTATCAGTCAGTGCGAAATATATGTTGTATATAACACTCACTTTCATTGTCAATCATTATAAAATGAGCGTTTTATGTAACACTTATTGTCCTTGTAGAAATTCTCAAAGTTGGTCACTGTAACACTTACCTTATCAACTATCGACTTATTGTCCTTGTAGAAATTCTCAAAGTTGGTCACTGTAACACATACCTTATCAACTATCGACTCATTGTCCGTGTAGAAATTCTCAAAGTTGGTCACTGTAACACATACCTTATCAACTATCGACTCATTGTCCTTGTAGAAATTCTCAAAGTTGGTCACTGGATTGAGGCTGTCAAACATGGCGTAGGGAGAGCTGCTGATCACCTCATCATCCTTCTGCACTGTGACAGCCATCTGATGTCGTGCCCAAGGAACAGTCTTCTCATTATACAAGTTCTCGGGTACCATTTGCTTGGACATACCCGCCAGGTGCAATCTGTTGCGTCACAGGAGTCGGGTAGATTATGCAAACATTAAAGAGTGAATAAACTTTAATTCAATTATTATGTCACTGTTAGATGAATAACAAGAAATGTGACGACAGAGCAAACTGTCTCAAATAGGAATATAGGTAAGACATTATTTTTTTGTTTTTTTCCGTTATTTTTAGTCTGCCATGGAGTTAAGATCGTGTTAGTTAATGTCTCGGACTCAAGTACACGATGACAGTCACACTAGCATGCAGATATTCATGCACATTTCATTTTGTGCGTAGTCAAATTTACAACACATTCACATACACGCGTTCAATCATACATTCACATCACGTACATATACACTTTTACATTCAGAAATATGTATATGTACATATACATTCACAATAATACATATGAGTTTTGTGTACAAAGCCATGCTTGCATTTACATGCATATTCACACACATGTACATATATATATATATATGCACATACACGGCCATATACACGCGCGTAAACACATAAATATACAGTTAAATATACAGTTACACACATGTATATATTGAAGCGGGGTTATATGAGTGTGTGCTTTTGCATGTATAATTGTTGTAGATAACTGTAAATAGTATTTACAATCATGTCTTGATAATAATTTTTAGTATTTGTGCTTATGTATGTATAATTGTTCTAAATAACTGTAAATAGTATTTACAATCATGTCTTGATAATAATTTTTAGTATTTGTGCTTATGTATGTATAATTATTCTAAATAACTGTAAATAGTATTTAAAAGCATGTCTTGATAATATTTTTTAGTATTAGTGTTTGTGTATGCATAATTGTTCTAAATAACTGTAAATAGAATTTTAAGCATGTCTTGATAATATTTTTTAGTATTAGTGTTTGTGTATGTATAATTCCTCTAAATAACTGTAAATAGTATTTATAAGCATGTCTTGATAATACGTATTGGTGTGAGAGGGCATTTATGCCAAACCTAACGGAACGCATAGGCGGGGAGGGTTAACAGTAACAAACATCTGTACATTAGTTTAGTATATTGCTCAGAAGGTGAGCAAGTGCGTGGGATTTCATTGGAAAATTCTCTAGCTTAGGAGATATATCGTTCACATCTGTATATACATGTATACACATCTATACCCCAACATTCATAAGCTCTTGCTCATGTGCATTCGCAATCACCTGAATATACATTTTCACAAAAGCCTGTTCATGCGCATTCACAAGTACCTCCACATACACAACCATACAGACATTCACAAGTACTTTATAGTCTACCTAAAGGCTCTTGGCACATCGTATTCAGACTTGAAGCCATTGTTGTGGACAATATGATACTTGGGGTGGTCAAAGTTAAACTTGTACAAAGCGTCCATCTCAGACTTGCGCAGGTTCCGTGTAAACCGAGTCTGTGCGTACGTCGCTCTTGGCCCGACCTGTTAAACGGTAAAAATATCAGACCTTGTCTGTCAATATTATCATCACTATCATCATCATCAATATCAATTATTATCAGCAGCAACGTAATGTCTGTGACAAAAATTATTCTGCCGCCATTTTTGCTATTCTTTGAATTAAACGATTTGTGTATTCTTGTAATGATTTGTTTGTTAAGGATATTTTTGTGCAGAGCTATCTAGACAACATCTCTATGGCTGACTGTATTGTCCTTGTCTCTGTGTTCACCCACCTTGAAAAGGGGGTGGGTGTGCATGGGGCGGAGTATGAATGAGTTGACTCCTTTGCTGTTAGCGTTCATAAGGTTTGTATGTGCATTTTTATTTCACAGGCTGTTTGTATGTAAGGTTTTATATGTAAATATTCAGTTCATATATTTAGTTTTGTGTAAGATTTCCACTCACCTGCGTCAGATTTACCGTTTCTTGGCTAATGTCCAGAGTCTCATAGCGATTGGCGGTGCCTTTAATGTCAATATCCGCTTTAATGTGAAACATGTGATGGTGAATGTTGGCTATGATATTTTTGTGCAAATGAAACCCATACGGCTCCTCTTCTGGTCGGTAGAATGTTGTCAGTATGTTTCCAGTTGAGTGGACTCGAACCTCCAAAGCACCACTCTACACATGGAGGCATCGAATATATTTTTTTAAATAATCGGACAAATTACGACTCAATTGCTTAAAGTATATTATTTAATGACTCATCAATCATAGTGAGAACAACATTGGTAAAATACTTTAGTACCTATCTCTTGTATATCAACACAACTATCGGGTGTTTAATTTAGCTACGTTGGCTTGTTTAGCTACCTTGTCGATTAATTAAATGTTGTGAGTGCATATGTTTGTACATGCATTCAGGTTTGTTCTTCTTTTCATTTTAATAAAGAGAATACAAAGGTACAAAACAATTTTATTGTAATAAATCTGTGCGTTCCCATACAGTTCGTCTACACATATTTAACTTTTTCCCCCCAACTTTTCGTAGACTCCTGAAGCAGAGTGGCGTGATTAATTAATTAATTATACTGAAAACTTATATATATCAAACTCCAAAGTATACAGCAGTAGTTATCCAGCATATCATTTTTCTTATTATTTTAGTTTTATACGGCTATCTTCTTACATTTCAAATTCATAACATAAGCATTATTTTCTTTATGTGAAAAGGTAAAGAATTTTGCTCTGTACATGAGTATTCCGGTAACCTCTACAGACAGAAGAGAAGAATATTAGCGTAGGTCTAAAACACTTGAAAATATTCGATTTAAAATTAGACTAGTCATTACCCTCCAGGCTAGTTATTACTGGGTCAACTGCGCACTCATGTATAGGAAATACGAGGGAGAGGGGGGGGGGCTAAACCGGAGGGCAGTTATTTTCGGAGGTTGATCCACACCACGGGCCATTTACTCTGCGTCCTCGAATAGACTGACTATAGAGTCAAACCTTACCTGTCAAACCTTACCTGTCAACTCAGAACTCTTAAAACAGATAGCCACAGTGGACTCGGGATTATAAAACGTTCCTTTTTGGGAGGGAATGGGGGGGCAGCAGTACCTATTAAGGCTTGGCACGATGGGCAGTCGCCCGGAGGCCCCATGCTAATATGTTGTGACTTGCTCTCAATTTTTATTCCTGTGTGTGGTTGTGTAGTAGGGGCCCTACTGCACCGCTTTGCCCGTGGGCCTAAAATGCTTTTAAGACAGTCCTGGGTGGCAGTTGTGGTGGTTGTTTCTTTTTAATTTTATATTCATGTTCTAAGATTAAACTGTGTGATGACCAGGGCAATCAGGGCAAAAAATATGTGTGTGTGTGTGTGTGTGTGTGTGTGTGTGTGTGTGTGTGTGTGTGTGATTACCAAGGCAATGTATGTGCGACAATCAGGGCAATGTGTGGAGTGATATCTAGGGCAATGTGTGTGATAACTAGGGCAATGTATATGTGATAACCAAGGCACAGAGTTTGTGGTGTGCAGGGCAGTGTGTTTTCATTTGTAACTGCTTGTGGATCAGCTATCACTCAACAACATCTTAGTTCCACTGATATAGTCCTGAGTGTTTGTGTCAACGTGCACAAATCACTCATGTTTTGTTGATCTCCCCTATACTTAAGCATTTGACTCTAGCAAAAGTGGGTGAAGAATCTAAGGGAACAAGGCCTCACCTGTCTAAATATGAAATCGATTATGTAATCATAGTTCACGATGGTGAGGATGGATCGAACTGTCAAGACACTGTCAACCACGCCACCGAAAAATCCACCTTCATCCTTAGAGTATGACATGTGTCGTCGGAGAGGTAAGCCAGTGTTGAGTTCAAAGACGCACGATGAATGAGCAAGAGTTGTCGCACTTTCCATTCCTTCCCCAAGGACGGACATATTCAAAAATGTTGCGCCCTCTGGACAGTCCACACCAGGGATGAGTGACTTGGAGTGGATTCCTAGGAGGGCGCCACTGTCAACGAAATCGTTGATGCGCGTTGGAGGACTGTTTCCAGAATAAAAAACACTGATTTCCGACACGCCAATTTCATAGGCGATTCTCTCCCTTCGGAAGCGTACGTCATGTATTTGCGGGCCTGTTAAAGTCGACATGCGGAAATGAAAATCCCACTCCATATACTTGATGTGTCTATGGTTAATGTAATATCTTTTGCCGTCTGGTTCAAACTGCAAATAAATTCCAAATAATACTGTGATTGCACATCTACACACAAAAGATGGCGGTCTGTTCCAATGTTCTAAAGAGGTAAAGTCTACAAAGCTGATTAAAAATGATTAAAAATAATCTGCACAATAATATTATCTATAAATCCCATATTACTCAACACGCATAGATAGGGAGAGAGAAAGAGAGAGAGAGAGAGAGAGAGAGAGAGGTAAACAGACAAACAGATAGATAGATAGATAGGTAAACAGACAGATAGATAGATAGATAGATAGATAGATAGATAGATAGATAGATAGATAGATAGATAGATAGATAGATAGATAGATAGATAGATAGATAGATAGATAGATAGATAGATAGATAGATAGATAGATAGATAGATAGATAGTCTTGTGGGTGTTATTGGTTCTATGTGTCTTTCATATCAGAAACGTTCATATTGTCGATAGTGTTCGTAGTGACTGTATTGTCTTTACTGCCTATAATGTCCATGTCGATAGTGTCCGTTTTTCTTTACTGTCCATTAGTCCGTATTGTACTTACTGTCTCAAAATGTCATATTGTCTATAATGTCTCTATTGTCTGTGGTCCGTAGTGAACTTATTGTCTATTAGTGCCCATATAATATCTATAATGTATGTTGCGTCTTTAGTATCTAAAGTGTCCACATTGTCTGTAGAGTGTATGTGTCCGTAAAGTTAACAGTGTCTATTATTTCCATATTGTCCTTACTGCCTAGAGTGTTCCATTAGTCCTTTGTGTCCATATCAGCTGTAGTTTGTGTTTTTGTTTTATGGCGTTCGTAGAGCTCACGTTTATTGTGCGTAGTGTCCGTGGTGCCAGTAGTGTCCGTGGTGCCAGTAGTGTCTGTGGTGCCAGTAGTGTCCGTTTAGTCCGTATTTTCAAGATTCTCAGGAATATTCTTAGTGTCTCTAGTGTCCTGAATGTCCATGGAATTATATTTTCAGTGGAGTCGTAGCATTAGTGGTGTCTGTAGTGTTAGTGTTATTCTTAGTATCATTGGTGTCTGTATATCAATAGTGTTAGTATTACCTCCTAGTACGTTGTGTCTTTAGTGTTAGTATTGTTCTTAGTATCAGTAGTGTCTAATGCCCGTAGCTTTAATATTGTTCGTTGTGGTGTCTGATGTGTTACTATTTTTCGTAGTTTCATTGTTGCCTGCAGTATCTGTAGCGTTAGTATTGTTCGTAGTGTCAGTGGTGACCAAAGCGTTAGTATTTTTCATAGTGTCAATGGTGTCTGAAGTGTCCATAGCGTTAGTATTGTTCATAGTGTTACTGTCGTCTATAGCGTTAGTATTGTTCATAGTATTAATGGCGTCTATAGCGTTAGTATTGTTCATAGTGCTACTGGCGTCTATAGTGTTAGTACTGATCGTGTCAGTAATGTTTCAATGTCAATAGCGTTAGTATTACTCCTAATGTCAGTGGTGTAAGTAAGTAGTGTGCATAGTGTTACTGGTGTTTGTAGTGTCATTGACGTCTATAGCGTTCGTGGGTTTGGTACTGTTCACAGTGTCAGTGGTGCCTTGTCGCGGAAAAAGGGGAGAGTAATCATTTTTAAAATATTTTTTATTTTACCTTATTACCTCCCTTTATCAGTCGCGCTATGTGTCAGCTGATTGATGAGTGATAGTGGCGTGATGCATACACTGTCAGTTAGTTTGAAAGCATGATTGCTTATTTTTTATTTATAACATTTTTATTTGATTTGTATGCTTGCCTATTTATGTTAGGTGATAGTCAATTAAATTAGTGATAGGTAGATAGTATATTTAATTGTTAAATGTTCATTAAATAGAAATTTAACTAGGGATTATTTAATCATTGCACCACTAAATGAATGCATCAAACAATAGGCAGCCATTATTTCACGTGCCTTTTATTTCTAGAAGGCAATGGAGGACTTGGATTTAATATATAAGAATTACGGGACCTTTTTCCAGTCAGTGAGATTGTAGGCGTGCAGAGCAACAGTAGGAGTACAGAGAGCTTAGACGTGTTTTTTTTTTTTTTTTGTCGTCACGTGGCACGGTCCCTTTTGCCTAATTTTCATAATTAGCAAAATAGGACTACAGGAGTGCTCACCTTTCGTTGGCAGGGACTTTCCTACAAGTACCTTCATGGGATAGGACCAGCCGGCCTCTACCCACCCAGCCACACGTAGGGCATCCTCCCTAGATTGTCGGCAGAAACCAGGGCTATCGTGTTACAGACTGGGGATTCTGAGACAAGTCTGGAAGGGGCATTCTTCACTTACACTCCGGTCATCACTGACATTTTCTCCGCTCTTTTCAGGGAGGCCATTCTTGCTGTTCAGCAAGGGAGGCAAGTCTACGAGGCCTGACAGCTCTTCAGCGTCAACTCGTGATTGTGTATATGTACATACGTACATTGTTATCTGCAGCCGAATTATCACCCGTGACTTTCTTCGCCAGTGTGTTGGCAAGTGTGGCCACGTTTTTCTTCACGCAGACGTGCGTGTTTCTTCATTTGACATTGGTAAGTAGGACAGATTTAATTTAGTGGTGCATTCGCTTTTCTTCATTTGACATTGGTAAGTAGGACAGATTTAATTTAGTGGTGCATTCGCTTTTCTTCATTTGACATTGGTAAGTAGGACAGATTTAATTTAGTGGTGCATTCGCTTTTCTTCATTTGACATTGGTAAGTAGGACAGATTTAATTTAGTGGTGCATTCGCTTTTCGCTTGGGTAGGTTAGTCTAGTTATTTCATTATTAAGTTTATAAACAACTTGTATATTTTATGAACATTTAGTCTTAACTTGGACATATAAACATTGATATTCTGGGCTTTGTACCCTTGACATTTTTCTTATAAACATTTAATTCTATTAAACCATTATTTATAGATATTTTGCGGCTTTTACCGCCATTGTAATTAATCTGTATTATCTGTGCTGGGTTTTGCTGACAGATTTGTAGTAACATCTTTAGTTTAGTATAAGATAAGGTATTGCGGTATTCACCGCTGATGTCATTTGTTGTTAATCGTTATATTGGGGTTTTTTTTTTCTTACCCAGATAATTGTGCCAGTGATCTTTATCTGGCAATTGTTATTGTGGTTTTCACCACAAGTTGTGTTGATTCGTTATTTTTAAATTTTATTTCATTTATCATTCTCATTGTTCTTTTCTTTTCTTCTCTTCCCTATTCCATGAATGCTGTGAGAGGATGTTGCTGAACGAATGGCTAACACCGTACGAGAGAGTAGCCCATTTTTAAAATTAGAATAAATGTCTTCTTTTTACTCTTCATCGAGAGTTGGGTTGTTTTTTTTTTCTCTCTATTGTGAAAGTGCGTTGGTACGGTTGTTTGTTTGTTCGTTCTGTTCGTCCCTCACAATACATTCATCCCGCATTCATACATACAAGCTGACTTTCACACGTTTTTCTTACAGAAACTATCATCATTTTTAGCACACACGTTTTTCAAATCTTGAACATTCTTTTATAGATTCAACATGAAAACAATATTTATTTGATATGCACACGAGTTCAGTGTAAACTGCGATGACCTACATAAACATTTTTATTTGCAAACAAATAAATAGATTGTTGACCTAATGAACAGATTCCACACATATTAATCTGTTCACACATTTACATACCGACAAATAACAAACCGATATTAACACTGACCTGTACTGGTGGCCGTTGAGGCTTATGAGGCACTGGGTTACCTCTGAGGTTTTGAGAGGAATAGAGACTGTGAGAATTCCGGACGTAGCTTATTTTAGTCTTTTTGATTGGTCGCTGGGCGTTCCGATACTGGCTGGCCAAGTCTGAGAGTGACGAGTAAAGGTTTCCTGAGTACCACACTTTCTCAACATACCATCGCGAAGGGTTTCTGTCATTAATGTTAATGAGCACAGAGAAATCCAGCAAGTGTAAGCTGAAACAGACCATAGTAACTAATAAACATATGTTAATGAGCACAGAGAAATCCAGCAAGTGTAAGCTGAAACAGACCATAGTAACTAATAAACATATGTTAATGAAAATAGAGAAATCCAGCTGAAAGAGACTATAGTAACTAATACTTTTAATACTTTAGCATTCCAACCCAGACTAAAAGGGAAAAGAAGAAAGGAGTGACACTAAAAAAGGAGAAAGGAAAGGAAAGAAAATGAAAGCAAAGCAAAGCAAAGAGAACTTGGAAATAGGAATAAAAGTGAATAGAAAAATTTACAACGAGAAAAAGGAGGAAAAAATGGGAGTGAAAGTGAAGGGGAAAAAAGACATGGAAAAAGCCACAAAGGATGAAGAAATATGAATAAATAAAGAGATGGTAATCAAAGTGAAATTAGGGAAGCGAAGGAAGAGAAAATGATAATGGAGAAAAACAATGAAAGGCTGAAGAGATGTGAAAACAAAAAACGTATCTGAGGAATTTAAGAAATTAAATGGAAAACAAACGTATTGGAAAATAAACGAAGGTAAAAGAAGGAAGGAAAAAATAATAAAAGGGAAAAAGGAGAATAAATGAGATTGGACAGGTGTCACTGGGGAAGACGCTAGAAATTATTTTTTTTAATTCTTTGTTTACGACGACCGTCCAATGTCAAGGTCGCCGATCATCGCACTCATAGTCCGTAATTGTTTTCGTTTAGAAATGATAGGTTAGAGAATGCAGGCAGAAAATTCATCTACATTTCAAAGCAGTGAGATTGGGAAAATACGTTTAATATTTCATCCATAATATATGTTCTGTGAATTATGATTGTGAAACTATATTTATGCATTTGTGTGAATGCAGTCATTTCATTGTTGTGATGTTTGGGTGTGTGAAGATCAAATTAGAAGATTTTATATATCGTATGCCATTGTGGTAAAAATAATTATTCAATACGTTATATCTATGATATGAGAGATATTTATTTAACTAAGAATTTATTGTGCACTTGTGGAATGGAAATGCTTGAGGTTGTTTTCTTGTGTGTAAGACTTTCATGCTATAGCTAATGTTAAGCACGTGCCAAGTAAGAGAAGTATGGACTTTTGACAACTCAAGTATTCTGTGCTGAAAAGTCGACTCAGCACAATTTTTATTGAAAAATTAAATGGGAAATAAAAGAGAAAAAAAAAGTGAGATTGAACCAGAGAGATACAAAATACTCAACAAATACCATGGTGGACAAGGGGAAGGAGTCTTTTGTTTCCCCCTTCTGTTCTCTCTCATCGCCATTGTTGTTCCTTCTAGTCATGAAGTGACTAGAAATATTTATCCAACTCAATGCAAGTTCACTGGATTTCGTGATTATTTTCCCACTAATCTTGGCAAGACATGCAAGCCAATTTTGGTGTGTGGATAAAATAGTCTACAGGACATTTTACCGGGAAATAGTGGAACTTCGAACCAGTCTATCCCCAGGGTGGAATGTTTTGAATCCGAGCAGCTATTTTGATGGATGGGCAAAGGGCCACAACATCAATGACATAGCATTGCAATGGCAACCCATGACATCAGCATTGTTGCAGAGTGGAGGTATTGGAACCATCTCTTGTTTGGCCTAACCTACTGAGAGGCAGGCCAACTCTGTGGGACAGAGTGGAGGTATTGGAACCATCTCTTGTTTGGCCTAACCTACTGAGAGGCAGGCCAACTCTGTGGGACAGAGTGGTGGTATTGGAACCATCTCTTGTTTGGCCTAACCTACTGAGAGGCAGGCCAACTCTGTGGGACAGAGTGGAGGTATTGGAACCATCTCTTGTTTGGCCTAATCTACTGAGAGGCAGGCCAACTCTGTGGGACAGAGTGGTGGTATTGGAACCATCTCTTGTTTGGCCTAACCTACTGAGAGGCAGGCCAACTCTGTGGGACAGAGTGGTGGTATTGGAACCATCTCTTGTTTGGCCTAACCTACTGAGAGGCAGGCCAACTCTGTGGGACAGAGTGGAGGTATTGGAACCATCTCTTGTTTGGCCTAACCTACTGAGAGGCAGGCCAACTCTGTGGGACAGAGTGGTGGTATTGGAACCATCTCTTGTTTGGCCTAACCTACTGAGAGGCAGGCCAACTCTGTGGGACAGAGTGGTGGTATTGGAACCATCTCTTGTTTGGCCTAACCTACTGAGAGGCAGGCCAACTCTGTGGGACAGAGTATGGATGATATCACAAAAGGCAGCGGCAGGAAGGCCGATAGATTTTTGACACTAGGACTTTGTGTCAACAATTTGTGTGACAACATGATCACGTCAAACAGCTTTCATGAGTAACACAATATCATATTTAGAAAACCTCATTGCACATGGGTAGGCCTAGGATAGGAATTTGAGATACTTTGTCCAGAACATTAACTCTCTGAAATCAATTTGATTGACTTGGGGAATAATTATCTGTGGAACAGTTAGTACCAGAACTCTTAAGTAGACAATTTGAATGTGATTTTATGGTTAATTATTATTAGCGGGAAGTACTGCTATGTTTGTGAAGCCTTGACATATTGTTTACGTTTTTATTTTAATTTTATTTTTCATTCATCATTATTTCCCACCCCAGAGTGGATGTTTGTGAATATCTTTGAAGTGATTGATTAATCATCACATGAAAGAGAAGAAACCCCTCAGATAAATAAACACAAATTTTCATTCTTCAAATTTATAAGCTTGGGCTATTTTGTTTTGAGATAGTAAGTGTGGTGTGTCCCGTCTCTGTTTTTTTATGTTGTATTACTACTACTACTACTACTACTACTACTAAAATAACACAAATAATACAAATCAAAAACAAAACAATACACAATAATACTATCTCATTTGCTGGACAATTAAAATGCAGTGTTGTGGAATATATAATAGCACTATTCTTGTACCTATAGTATTCTGCCGAGAAGGTGGCTGTAAGCCAGATTTTGCGAGTATCTTCCCCAAGTAGTTCTGTCCCCACAATAGAGGGAAAAACATAGAGACAAGTATCTCCACATTGCGTAAACCTGCCGCCATAACTCTCTTCCAGTATAAATCCAACCTGCAAAAGCAGAGTTTAAAGCGAATACATAAATCTTTTTCAAATGCTAAAAATACAAAATTTATAAAAGTTTTATTTAAAAAATTATTTACATAGCGGTAAATACAGGTAGACAAATAAAAAGCAATTTGAATACTATATTAGTAGAGGCCCAAACACCATCACTCAACAATAATATCAATAAAATATTTGGCGATGAAAACACAAAGCGCAAACCACTACCGCCTTAATAGCAGTGCCGTATTAGCCAATGGCAGGGCCCCTAGGCTTCGAGTTTCTTTGGGCCCCTCAACATAATACATAAGTTTCGCGCGCAATGATTTGGTGGGCCCCTGTTCTTGGCGGGCTTCTACAAGTCAGCCTAATCAGCCTTAGGAATAATGCGGGACTGTTTACTAGACTAAATTTAGCTCGTTATCTCAGGATAAAAAAGCTGAAAAGGGACACAATTTCAGATCAGGTTTAGAAAAAAACTACCTGAAGTACCTGCCCTTTTTAAATATCATTCCTTTAGGTTTGATTAAATCTCTTATTGAAAGACATTGTCAGATGTAAAGCGTAATGGATTAAATTATTTTAAAAGTAGCAAATACATGCAAACAGCATAGAAACTGAATATCAAGGCAACTAATCACGATACACTTCAAATACCAAGGCTACTGATCGGGATACACTTCAAATACTAAGGCTACTGATCGGGATACACTTCAAATACCAAGGCTACTGATCGGGATACACTTCAAATACCAAGGCTACTGATCGGGATACACTTCAAATACCAAGGCTACTGATAGGGATGCACTTCAAATTACACTTAGAGGACTCCAATAATATACTTGCTCACAGCTATTGTTAAATGTTTTATAACTGCTGATCATAAAACTCTACGAAACCTTAGACACCAACATAGTCAGTGATGTGTTGCTATCATTTACGTTTAAACTGAAATCTCAAGAATATTGTTCGTGGTATTCTCCGAATCGTTGAGATTCGATTGCTCACATGCGATACTCAGATACTGAGTAAGTTAATAACTCACCAGGTGTTTTCGGTCTTGGCCCTTACCTCTCTTTCAACAATCGGCACGACGTGCTTGTATGCTGTCTGGAACTCCAAGTATCCAACGGGTCTCACAGCAAACGAAACCGGATTGCGCCTTTGTTTATTTTTCAGCAAATTGCAATATGTTGGACGCGACAGGGGTCCAACGACATATCTGTAAGGCAAAATTATATATTCCATGATGCGAATCAACGAAAACAGGGATGAGTTCAAATTTGTTCAAAATTGTTAAACTAATTGTTATTGTGTTGAAATAATAAATATTGGAAACAATTGTTGAAAATATTGATGAGCTTAGAACGTAATGGGAAATATTAGACTAAAACAGAGCTAGAAACAGATAATTTGATTAGTGGAATAGACATTTTTATTTTAGCAATCGTATCTCACTCATTATTTTTATAACACTCTCTAGAACTTCTTTATCTATCCTCTTTTCTCTTTAGAAATTTGTTGATTAACCTTTTGATTTAAAGTATTGATTGCATAGTGTATTGATATGTGTATTAATATTACTTTCCATTATTGATGCATGGACATTATATTGTGTACATTGATTGAGCATTTTAAGTAAATAGATTTAAAGTTTACTAGTTGATTGAGTGTGTGTTGAGATACGTTTGTCTACACTAGCCTGAAGATTGAACAGAGTCCTTAGATTCGTGTACACTCTGAAGTGTAATCACGAATTTCGTGTATGAAATTTGGCATAATTTGAACATAAGCTACACCCGATCCCAGGACCCATGCAATCTTCAAGTTGTAGTAGACGGCTATAGTAGTAGACGGCTATAGTAGTAGACGGCTATATTAGTAGCGATCTATAAGATCAACTCCTGAGTCAAAACCTTATGCATTTGTCTTACTAAACACACATACTCTTCCACAAGGGGTACTTCTTTGTCTCCCCTGAAAACAATAACTCGAGCTTCACGCGATGGTTGTTGTCCCCCTTTGTCAAGGTACTGAATAACTTTTGATTTAGGCGGTAAAATAAGGTCAACCATGAAGATATTGGATGTGTTAACTGCAGCTTTTGAAGGTGGGGAAAGGTTCAAATCTCTAACTGTCTGAAGGAACGCAAAGAGCCGTTGATATTCTACAAGCGTTATATCGTGGAAAGGGCTAGGTGATTCAGGATCGCTGGAAGTCAACAACCCTCCTCCTTGTGGTGGACAAGGGATGGAACTCTCGCTGACATCGCCCAGTTGTCTGTCTTTGATGATAAGGAAAGCCGTGAAAGCGACCAGAGTGATGGAAATGGCCGCAAACAACAAGATGGTGGCACATCGCCAGACGCCGATACGTCTTCTATATTTCTCAGCTGTTGCAGTGTCCATGGCGTCTGAAGAAAAGAAGATAATGTGAAAAGAGTCAAGCAATCCGAATTTTGTGATGGAATTATTGAACTTCACCTCACCATGTCAAAGCATTCATTAATTAGAATTTATTCTTATATACTTTCCCTGAATGGTGCTGCTTACAATTTGTTACCAGTCATGTCAAAGCATTACCAGTCATTTCAAAGCATTACCAGTCATTTCAAAGCATTAATTAATCATAATCTATTATTGTATACTTTTCTGAATGGTGCTGCTTACAATTTGCTACCAGTCATAATCTCTTTCATAACATGTCTTCCAACTTGAAAATGAAATATTTTACTGAAACTTTTATTTTAAATTGTATTATTAATAATATAGCATAGCATGTGTGGAGAGACGGACATGTTTACTGTAAGTATGCATTTAAGGCAATTTCATTATGTATAATCTTTTTGTCTGAGGCATAATATAGTAAATAAAAGATTCTGTTAGTGACTGGCTTAAAATTACATTGCAACATGAACAAAGCCTACTGGTTTGTGTCAAGGCCAAATCTCTCTGATCACAATTCCTCTAAACTGAGAACAACATAGATTAAAATACACATGGCACTCTACTTAACAGCCTACATATACACAAAAGTTCTTAACCTGTAATTTTCATTCAATAACAAATTAAACATAGTTTTCGTGTCTGCCAAAACAAAGAAATAAAACAATATATGAAGATTCCTAAATTTTCACAAAATCATTCACTCTTTTTTTCAAGATTTGTTGACTGCCCAAACAATTTCTAGTGTAGAGAAATTGTTGGACATCACTACACTTATTGCTTTGTTGAAGGAACTAACCCAGGCTAACTATTAGTAGTGGAGCAGCATTCTTCACGTGCAAGTAACACATGTGGAGCTGACGAAATTGAACTGAACTATAAATTGTGTCATTTAGCAAAGTGTGTGAAGGACTGCTAAGACCATGCTGAATCAGGTTAAGTAAGACTATTATTACTTATCTCTAATAACTCATTTTCTGTCTTCTGATAAAACTATTATGAGATTTGTATTGACTCTACTGTTGAATTGTATTTATGATAGACTGTGTAATTATAAAATTGCTCGAACATGGGTTCATGGAAATATTGATGTCAAGTAATCTTTTTCATTATATTTGTCATACGCCTATTTAATAGTTGATTTAATAATTTTATTGTTTTACACATATTGATAACTTATGTTGAAGTGGGTGGATGGGGGCTCGACAATGTTTTCCACCTACAGAAAAGTTGTGTGACTGTGAACGTTTATCTTTAATGATGTGGAAAGTGAGAAAGACGATTGTTGTCTACTGGAAGATCATTAATAAAATAAATTAATATTTTCATAGCTTGTAATTAGTTATAAAAGATTAATTAATAATAATAATCATTTTCGTTAACTAAGTGGCGTTGTCGTCACAATATGTTTTGTCTTTGTTGCAGCTGAGTAATAATGTATTTTAATTTCCATGTATAACTTGTGTCCTGTTTATAATTCTAAGATATATTTTGTTATCTTATTTAGTAGAAATGCCATGTTTTAATGTTGTTTGACTTATTAGTAACTAACATGTCTTGTCACTTTCGGAATATTGTACCAAGCCTGATGCAAGGAATTTAGATATCAGCAGAGTAACTTTTATGATTCAGACCCTTTTACTTGATCTATATATATTGTTTATAACTCAGGGATTTTCTATGTCTTTTTGAAGTCTGTTAACTTGACTTCATTTAATACTGCATTACTGTATCTGGGAAAAAATATGTACCTTGTGAGAGGACACAGCCTGAATTTATCGTTCGCTTATAGCTACAAGTATTGCTGATTTCATCATTCTTTGCAATTAACAGTTTTGATTAATATTCATTTGTTTGTCCTCTTCTATAGCGGTCCTGCCAGTAGTCGAGTTAAGGGCCCTGAGAAACCAATAGCAAATATGTGGGGAAGCTCGAAAAAAAAAAGAAGAAGAATTTGACGTCAAGTCACTTGTGGAGTTGTCTGCTCTTTGTCCATGATTATCATTGTGACTATTTATGGATTCATTCTTGTCAAAAGCAATATAAAGCAGCACATGATTTATTATATCTTACGTCATCAAGTAAAAAAGCGTTTGTTTCGGACATGGGAACTGGACATATCTTTCAGGAATAGTTCGTTTTATAATTCGATGGACAATACTTTATACTTGTTATAAATCTGAATTAAGGATTATAATAAATATAAAAAATAAACACCAGCATTAAGACAGCAGCTATCATTAAAGAATGAAATAGTTACAGCGATTGAATATTTTTATGTTGTAGACTGGAAAGAATGCCGTTTGCTGTTAGGGAGAAGAACCTTCTTTTGCGGTATAAACCACAACTGGAACTTGCTTTTTTTTGTTTTTCTTGAACACTCGGTAATTAAAAACTTGAGGTCACTTGTAGCTAACAAAGCAGAGTCAATTGAACACATATACCTTCATAAAATAAAATAGTATTATGAAAAGAGTCATTATATAAATATTTACTCTAATTGATTGTCACTTTATGTTCTATATAGATAGAATGCCAACTATTTTGGGTAAAGGAGATAATTTAAACTGAAGCAGTTTGATTCATATAATTTAAGTCTGTTTTGGCAGCGATTACAGCGTATATCAACACACTATCAATTTAAGTGATATATGCACTGCTGCCGCAACTTTAGTTTCTTGAACGAACGATTACTTTCAATGGTTTCTTGCTCAATTTTTTTTTAACTTTACGCTTGACACACTTTTACACAAAGCCTGGCCTTCATATGGTTAAAACCTCTGAGGAGAAGAGCGAGATCGTTGGAATTGATTGGCGTCGTCTCCGCTCTGCTCGTAAACAACCAGTTATATAATGTCAACATTGCGATGCCTAGGGTACACACAAGGCGTTCTGCATCGTCTACACTGCACTCCTGTTAATGACAATGCTTGGCCTTCTTGGGAAAAAGAGTAGCTGTAGATTGGACAACCATTGTCTGTGTCAGACTGCGGTAACCATTGTTTGTTTTAGGTTGTGGCAACCATTGTTTCAGATGGTGGTAACCACTGTTTTTGTTTTTCAAAGACTGTATGTACATTTCTTCAGCTCAGTTAAACCGCTCCTCCTTCTAATAACTACATGTAGTTTTCTTCTTTCTTTGTAAACTGAAGAATGGAATAACATTTAAATATGGATAGTTCTTTTTTTTTTCTATCTGTTTTCTTGCTCCTAGCACAGTTTCCTCAACTTCAAGTTAATATGGCTGTGGTTTCAGTTTAAATCGATTTGATATAATACCTGATGACTATTTATACTTTAAAATTAGGGCTTGAACACACTTTACTCTGTAGTGGTACATTTGGACATCAGCGTGTGTCGCTGATGATATTTGCATTAGAAAAAAGGAGTTGACAAAAGCAGGAGGATGTTTTAAAAAATTAATTTGTTTTTAATTTTAAAAATTAAAGCATACACTCAACTGGCAAAGTTACAACTGGAAAATTTTGCACTAGAATGAGCACTTAGACTTTACCGACGACACTCCAATTGGATATTTTAATTTCTGATTAAAATGAACGAAACTCTACCGACAAGAATACAACTGGGCAAACGTGCTGCTATTCAAACTAAAAACGTGTAAACTCTACTGACAAACTTACATTTTTACAATCATTCTCCTAATTTTAGTGAACTAAATATCTTGAAGAGTTTTGCTCATAGTAAATGATCTACTGATAAAATTATAACCTGACTATTTTCTCCAAGTCGTTTGGCAAAGTTTCAAGTGGACATGTTTGCTATTAATTAAAATGAACATTGAGTCCGCTGACAAGGTTGGATCTAAAGACGCCTTGAGTCGGCTGACAAGATTGGATCTAAAGATGCTTTGAATCGGCTGACACGGTTGGATCTAAAGACGCCTTGAGTCGGCTGACAAGGTTGGATCTAAAGACGCCTTGAGTCGGCTGACACGGTTGGATCTAAAGACGCCTTGAGTAGGCTGACACTTTTGGATCTAAAGACGCCTTGAGTCGACTGACACTTTTGGATCTAAAGACGCCTTGAGTCGACTGACACTTTTGGATCTAAAGACGCCTTGAGTCGGCTGACACTTTTGGATCTAAAGACACCTTGAGTCGGCTGACAAGGTTGGATCTAAAGACGCCTTGAGTCGGCTGACACGGTTGGATCTAAAGACGCCTTGAGTAGGCTGACACTTTTGGATCTAAAGACGCCTTGAGTCGACTGACACTTTTGGATCTAAAGACGCCTTGAGTCGGCTGACACTTTTGGATCTAAAGACGCCTTGCTCCGTAGACTGTCTTATTACAAGAGATGAGCGCGATCCTTCAGCTAGAAAGTAATTGCTGCAAATGATCAGTCTACTCAAGATGTCCTAAGAAAGGGCTCAAAAATAGGGAATTTAACACAGTGGAAATAATTATACTCTTTAAGAAAGTGTAAAGCCGTTAACTCACAAAATTAAAAATGATATAAAATATGTCACTGTTTTCGGAGGATCAAGTGGGTCGGCGCCGAAGAGCCTTAAATCTTAAAAGTCCTACGCAGTAAACGTTTACAGATTATTTTTATAGTGTATCCGTTTAGAAGGGTGCTTTAAGATACATGCATATCCCTTCTAATTCCTGGCAGATTTAATGCAGGCAATGTTTGCTACTCAAATGCACGTGCCTACAAACAAACGCACATAAAAGAAATGTGTGTTTCTCTCTGTCTCTGTTGTGTGTGTGTTTGTGGGGTGGGGGGGGGATTGTGACACGCCAAAAATAAACAATTTAACTTCGTAATGCGTGCACGACCCATGGCGTGTTTGACGGTAAGAGAGAAACCCTCAGTTAGATCCTGCCGTTGTCGGGCGTTAACTCTAGTTTACAATAAATAAAATTATTTTGGCACGTTTGTACTGATAAACTATAAACATAACGCTGTTGGCACGATTTATTATATATTGCTTTAGACAATTTACCCTGGCGTACTATACATATATTGTATTTGACATGCTTACTCTAGCATACTGTAAACATAATGTTTTCGCCACGATTACTCTGGCTCACTATAATAGAATGCTTTCGACATTTTTACTCTGGCTCACTATAATAGAATGCTTTCGACATGTTTACTCTGCCTCACTATAATATAATGCTAATATATATATATAACTTGCCGTCATTTTTACGTTGTACGTACATATTGAATATTATAAGATTTATATATCCTAAACATATTGCATGTTTACTAGGTACTGATATTTTATTGATAAATTTATTAATAATGAATTTTAAATGGGCTTTAATGTATGTAAAATTTAATACAGAACTGCAGCCATTTAACCTTAACACAAGTGTTTGCGAATGCAATCCACGAACTGGAAACAGTGTCTGGAAACTCATATGAGTTCGAACAAAACCATAGACGTGACAACATTCAAGACAAGCAACAGTTTCGTAACGACAGTTTACGCAATTCAGGGAATATACAATAATATATAAAGCTGAGGTTCCAACGAGTTGATTACATAATTAATGCAATGTACAACTATATAGGTATAAGGTTCTGAGATTTTAAGGACATGATTACATAATTAAAGGAATATACAAGTATAGATGTATAGAGCTCTGAGATTTTAATGAAATGTTCACCTAATTAAGGGGATATACTAATATTATATATATATATATAAAGCTCTATAATTTTAACGAATTGTTTACACAATTAAGGAAATATGCAAGTATATATGTATGAAGCTCTGAGATTTTAACGTATTGTTTACACAATTAAGGAGATATACAAGTGTATATGTATGGAGGGTTGACAGTTTGCATAATTAATGGAATATATAAACATATGTATAGAGATCTGGGATTTTAACGAAATGCTTACATAATTAAGAAAACATACAATTATATGATTAGGGCTCTAAGTTTTAAATTTAACGCAATGTTTACGTGATGTGTGTGTGCGTGTGTGTGTGTGAGAGAGAGAGAGAGAGAGAGAGAGAGAGAGAGAGAGAGAGAGAGAGAGAGAGAGAGCTTTAAAATTAACGAAATATTTACAAATAAAGAGAATATGCAAGCGTATGAAAGAGCTATGAAAGTTTCTAAAGGCTTAGATTACGGACTAGAATCTAGCACAACTCAGATGAAAACATTTTTGTACCTAAAATAAATGGACAAGTGACAAATTCAGAAAATTGAAAAGTGCGGAATTAAAAGACTAAATAAGAATGAATAAATACTGAGAATGAATAAGTGCATAATTCGAAAAATGAATAAGTAGATATTAAGAACACGAATAACTGCATAGTTCAGTTAAAGTTTTAATTCACAGTTCAGACAATGGATACAATTTACATCTCAGAGAATGGACAGTTACGTAGTTCAGGGAATGGAAAAGTACATATTTCAGAGAATGAACAGATACGTAGTTCAGGGAATGGAAAAGTACATATTTCAGAGAATGGACAGTTACGTAGTTCAGGGAATGGAAAAGTACATATTTCAGAGAATGGACAGTTACGTAGTTCAGGGAATGGAAAAGTACATATTTCAGAGAATGGACAGTTACGTAGTTCAGGAAATGGAAAAGTACATATTTCAGAGAATGGACAGTTACGTAGTTCAGGGAATGGAAAAGTACATATTTCAGAGAATGGACAGTTACATATTTCAGAGAAAATGTTGATCGAAGATATATTGATCGAAGAAGTGATAGAACTTACATAAGAGAATGGATAAACACATTTTGGAGAATATTTAAGTATAAAGTCCAGAGAAAGGAAAAATAATCTGTTCAGATAACGGATAAATAGACTGTTCAGATAAAGGATAAACAGACTGTCCAGATAAAGGATAAATAGACTGTCCAGATAAAGGATAAATAGACTGTTCAGATAAAGGATAGACTGTACAGATAAAGGATAAACAGACTGTTCAGATAAAGGATAAATAGACTGTCCTGATAAAGGATAAATACAGTGTTCAGTAAACGGATAAGAGCACATTATAGAGAATGAATAAATAAATATTCACATAAACACATAATTCAGAGAATAAATTAGCACATAGTTCAAATAATAGATGCTTATGTACTTCAGAGGATGGTTGCTACATTGTTCAGAAACTGGGTCAGTACCTATTTCAGAAACAGGGTCAGTACCTATTTCAGAAACTGGGTCAGTACCTATTTCAGAAAAAGGGTCAGTATCTATTTCAGAAACTGGGTCAGTACCTATTAAAACAGGGTCAGTATCTATTTCAGAAACAAGGTCAGTACCTATTTCAGAAACAAGGTCAGTACCTATTTCAGAAACAGGGTCAGTACCTATTTCAGAAACTGTTAAGAATTAGTTTAGAGAATGAATTGGTACATTGCTCAGAAACAGGGTCATCACCTATTTCAGAAACTGTTAAGAATTAGTTCAGAGAATGAACTGGTACATAGCTCAGAAACAGGGTAAGTAATTATTTCAGAAAATGGATAAGAACTATTTCAACAAATGTATGGGCACATTTTTTAGGGAATGGATAAAACACAGATCTGAATAAATATTATATACATTTCCGTGAATGGATTAGGATATCGTCTTGAGATTGGATAAAATACAGATCTGAATAAATATTATATACATTTCCGTGAATGAATTAGGATATCGTCTTGAGATTGGATAAAATACAGATCTGAATAAATATTATATACATTTCCGTGAATGGATTAGGATATCGTCTTGAGATTGGATAAATTCAAAGTTCATAAATGATACATGTAAAATTCAGCGAAAGATTTAGAACATTGTTCCCTGATTGGATAATAATATAATTTAGTGAATGAATATGTAAATTACAGAAAAAGGTGATAAAACAGAGAGAATAATTGATAAATACAAAATCGAGTGCTCAAATTCAAAATTGAATTTCTATCTGAAAACTGAAAAGCGTGTACGATTCATAGAAAACTGAGACTTTTCAAATAACGACATTGGTAAAGAATTGGTAAATAGGATTTGAGGTTCAAACACCATATGCTCGCAGTTGATGCTGTTCCTCCCCCACGTCGTGTTGTACGGCTTAAAATTAAAAAACATTTCATATGCTACCATGTTTACAACAGTAATCGCTCGTTATTTTATGTCATTTTCTGTATTCATTTTACACTTATTAACTTTCAAACACTACGTTATTTTATGTCATTTTCTGTTTTCATTTTACACTTATTAACTTTCAAGCACTACGTTATTTTATGTCATTTTCTGTTTTCATTTTACACTTATTAACTTTCAAACACTACGTTTTTTTATGTCATTTTCTGTTTTCATTTACACTTATTAACTTTCAAACACTACGTTTTTGAACGTAGCCGTTCCTCTTTCTTTACATTAACCGTTATTTCCTCCTGCTTTTTGGCGTTCAGCTTTTAAAAACAACTTTATCTAATATTTGTGCATCATTAATCTCTCCTCCTTCCTGTTTCTGTCGACTTTCTTTTTTTAACACACACTCACGCATACGCGCAAGCACACACACACACACACACACGAGTGAAAGTTTTTCAGAGTGGATCTTTTCAACATTAGAATCTGAATGACATATAATCAGTTTTATCAGCAAAGCCCTTATATGTTTTAATAGTACACAACATATAACTATGTTTAATATATTTTAAAGGCACAGCTGTACATTCTCCATTATTATCGATAATTTCTAATGAAACTTTTCTCGATTTTGGATTATTTGAGACACACTTAAATGAGGCAAAATGAGACAGTCTTATCAGAAACAAATTAAATTAAATTAAATTAAACTAGGTGTTGTATGATGGATTTTTTTCGAATATTTTTTTAAATAACTTTACATTTACAATTTTGATAGTTCAGAGATTTTATGATAATATGTTTATTTATAATTTTAATAACTCATTTATGATAATATGTTTATTCATAATTTTAATAACTCAGAATTTTATGATAGCATATTTATTTGTAAAGAGTTGTGAGTTGGAAGATAGAAGGACGGATAAAAGTAGATTGTCTGACTAAGAGCAAGTGGTGAGTTAAGTAGTGACGATGCGTGTTTTATTGTTTGAGCACTGTTATTGAGGTGCAACATTTGAATTTAATTTAGTTAACATCTTGTGTTGACCAAAAGATTCCGCTATGTGACCGTTTCAGTTTGAGATTTGTATAACCTTGAATCCGCTTTTTGATAAGTGATATGTGTTGACCTAATATGGGTGTAAAAGATGTGCGAAAGTCGTGCGTATTAATTAGCGACAAACTAGATAATTCTAGTTGCATCCAGTACTTGTAATGATTGAGAGAGCTAGACAAGGGAGAGCACTAGAGAGGAAACAATTGTGCACTTTGTTCTTTACTAAATACTAAATTCTCTTTGTGTGAGAATGAGAATCCCTTCCTACTAGAGCTGATTTTTTTTTTATGGGGCAAAGACATAGCTGGGGAAAGGTAAAAACACTTTATATTTGCTGGTGTAAATTGTGTGAATGATAATGATTTTCATAGTACAAATAAGAAATGCCTTCATTTAGAAATGTCTAATACTAATACTTTTTTGAGAAAGATCCAGATTTAATATAAGTAAAACATTTGTATATTAAATTACCTTATACTGAGGATGTGAGCATTCTGTTTCAGGGGATTTGTTTCCATCTTTTCAATTTGCTGCCGATGTTATTCTTGAAGTTCAGAAATTGAGATTAGAAGACAGTATTCAGAACAGTTTACAGTTTGTGTGCCGGGAATCACTGCTAGAATGTCACCAACTGTTTACAATTTGTGTGCATGGAATCACTGCTAGAATGTCACCAAGTGTTTACAATTTGTGTGCCTGGAATCACTGCTAGAATGTCACCAACTGTTTACAATTTGTGTGCATGGAATCACTGCTAGAATGTCACCAACTGTTTACAATTTGTGTGCATGGAATCACTGCTAGAATGTCACCAAGAGTTTACAATATAAGTAGATGGAAATATGTGACGTTTGTGTGTAAAAATAAAACTGTTTTGGTGACTCAAATCTGAAAATATTCAGTTGGAGCAGACTAAAACTGTTTTAATGACTGAAATCTATCTATCTATCTATCTGTCATCTATCTATTGATCGATCTATCTATCTATCTATTGTTATACAAAATTTAAAACTTTTAAATTATGCACACAAACAGTTATTTAATATGTGTTTGCGTGTGTGTGTGTGTGTGTGTGTGTGTGTGTGTGTGCGCGCGCGCGTGCGTGCGTGCGTGCGTGCGTGTGTATGTGCGTGCAAAGAAATTTAACAGTGCTTAAACCTTGCATGACATAATGAACAGTTCGATAAAGTTACTTTTGATATAAAAAGGAAAACCGAACTGAAATGCAACACAAGTATATTATTAGCAAATCGATATATACTTTATAGTACATCTAACCACCCTTGCCGTATGGTACAATACGCCAAGAGTTTTGCTTCTGAGCTCACGACACGACTTGTCGTTACGTTGTCAAGTCGCTGTATTAACTGCTGAGTAACGAAAACAGTGATTAAACCGACTATGACACAAATAGGAAAACTTAAACCCCCTCTACTAACAGAGCCGACAAGAACATTATAATACCAGCACTGAAATAGCTGACTGGGGGCGTCACTGAACTTTATCAAAGAGACAGAACTGTGTCACTACGTTTAACGAAGTATTTCAGAGAAGTAAGGGACATAACTACTAACCACCAATCGAAATACATCCTCTCTCACGATCCCACGAATACATTTTCGCTGTTATTTACCATTAGTAGCATTACTCTACACATTTGAAACGTTAATAAATCTGTGCACTAGAGCTGCAAAAGTACTGTCAAGAATTCGTCTTTCTACAATAGCTTTGTTTTAAGTATTTTTTTCCAAAATCTGTGTAATGTGGAATTTAACCAAAGAATTAAATGAAACGTTAACTTGCCTGTTTGACCGTCAGTTCAGCAAGTAGTTAATAGGTTACCGTTCTTGGCTTTATCTGTCAGTTCAGCAAGTAGTTAATAGGTTACAGTTCTTGGCTTTATCTGTCAGTGCAACCAGCAGTGTTCTAAATACCAAAGTGTGTCTTATGTAACTAATTCTCAAGCTCTTATTTTGCTCCCTTTTAGAGCTCGTACGCTTCCACACATTGCAAGCATGCGGGCAGCAATGCTCTGGTAAATTTTATGTGCACCACGATAGCAGGCGTCTCTTTGCTTGCCGGGCCTGCTGGTGGATTCTATGAGTAACAGATAGCAGCAAGCGACGCACGTACATATTTATGGGACATTCACACTGACGCACGTAAGGCATAAGCATACTTGCCTGTGTATGCATGATGACTAAAATCCAAACTAAAAGAAGGAAACCGCCCAAAGAAATCTGTGTCTGGGGAATGGAAGCCGAGAACGTTTCCAGACAATGGGGTGCTTTCTACTTAATTTTGGTTTTACTAGGTCAAGGCCAGCAGTTCATTAAATTAAAATGGAGTCAAATTTAAAAATAAATAAATAAAAAATATGCCAGAAATTACATCATGATTTTTATTTTGTTGTCTTACGGATTTTCTAGGGGTTTTGTTTGGGTTTTCTTGGGGTTTGGGGGGTGGGGGTGTTGTTTGTGGTGGTTTTAAAATTTATTTTAAATGTGATTTACGCTGCTTCGACTTATCTCGGTCTACTGGAAGTTACTGCATGGACATTTAGTAGTTAACACAGAAATAATTATTTGCAAGACCGGAAATAAAACGAGTTAAGTATTTAATATATCATGAGGAGGATGAGTGATTAAATAAGATGTGGTGCCTCTGCTAATTATTTTTTTCGAAATAAATAGCAGGCTATGATTCAGCTTATTTAGTGCCTGCAGGAAAAGATAAGATTGTAATTTGAATCTGCCGAAATTGTAAACTGTCTTATAGGCCTCGGTGGCATGCATGTATGTAACTTTAATCAGATATGCTCTTGAACACGACCCGTATAGCAAGCATTTGGGTCACAATGCTGTGGAGTTATATGCTCTTGAACACGACCCGTATAACAAGCCTTTGGGTCACAATGCTGTGGAGTTATATGCTCTTGAACACGACCCGTATAGCAAGCCTTTGGGTCACAACGCTATGGAGTTATAACAAGTACAACATATCAATAGCAAAATGCACAAAGGCCATTCTCTCTCAATCAGTCAGTTAATTCACCATTAAGTTAATGGCCACCTTTCATGACCAGACTGCTTTCCACTCAAAATTCAAGTGATTAGACATTAGAATTCTCCACATCAGGTAAACCTTTGATCTCAGCCCATTGGCTGGTCTCATTCCAATAAATCTTAACCATTGGATAATAAAATCTACTCATCCAGTTGGAACTGGTTTGGTTTGCTTCAGCAATTCTAGCATATTCTCAACTCGAGTTGTTTACTCCAACAATAACAAATACAAAAATACCTTCATAAGGTCGGTTTACTTTGACAATTTAACAATTTATATAACAAATAAGTCTAGAAATAGAGATAGGCAAATTTACTCCGCCACAGTATGGAAGAAACCTTTTTATTTTATTTTGACAAAATGTATTTTTAGACCACGACGAAGAATCTTCAGTGGAATGTCATTAAAGTATTCAAAATGTGAGATAACGAGAAAGTTACGTCTGTGCGTGCGTATGATAGAGAGGGAATGTTAGATAAACTGTACAGTAACAATATTTTTCATGGTCTGATCACTTACTAAGTGTGTGTGTGTGCGTGCGTGCGCGCGCGCGCGTGCATGCTTGTGTCTGCAAAAAAGAGAGGGGAGGTCAGAAGAACTGTACAATAAAAATATTTGTCACACTCTGTGTGTGTGTGTGTGTGTGTGTGTGCGTGCGTGCTTGCGTGCGTGTATCTCCAAGAGAGGGGAGGTCAGAAGAACTGTATAATAAAAATATTTGTCAAGATTTTATTACACACTGTGTGTGTATGTGTATGCGCGCATGCTTGTGTCTGCAAGAAAGAGAGGGGAGGTTCTGTGAGACAGACAGGTTAAGTCAGATAAACTGTACAATAAACATTTTTAAGGCTGGATTACGTATTATACATATATTTGTGGTGTGCGTGCATGCTTGCGCGTGAGTGCATGTTTGTGTGTGTGTAATACGCCTTTGCATTATCCTAAAACTGAAATCACAATTTGCAAGCTAATATTTTTAAATCTCTAAAATTACTTTACAAACAAAAATATAAATTTTCATCTTAAAATAATGTCGTATTTTGACTGCATATCAATTTTTAAATGTAATTCCTTAATTAACAGCACATTGCTTTAAATATGATTAAACTCCTAATTTATACTTCTAATCATCAGTTAGAATAGGCAGTTCAACAGGTTATTAACTGATGCCAGAATATTTTATTTTATCTTGCGTCCTAATCTCGAAGCTGTTCAGGCCAGAAAGGTTTGCCAAAATCTTGCTACAAATTTCAATTTTGCTGGCTTGAATTCTTTTTCCGGGACATTTGTTTAATCTCATGGAAGAAATTCGAAAGCGCTGCCAGTGTCTCTGCTTTCTCTCTTGGACCGAGGAAAAAAAGTCAGCGACAGACCCTCACTTCTTAAACTGTGCTGCTTAAACCACGATGCCATTTTCATATTGAATTGTTGAAGTCAAAAGGTCACGGGGTAGTAAAACTCTTACAACGAATTACAGTAACTCTATTGTTACGTCACTCTTAGGGCAAAGGTCGTGACGTCCGTTCTCCCGTACAGATAGTTACTATCGTACTCTGCGGCGACTCGTTATCATGCGATTTAGATCAAATCTACCCAGCATGCACCCTACATCCACCTAAGAGTGTCGTTCCAAACAGAAAGATTTGTTGATTATGGGGTGACGACCTGATATATTTGAGATCGGGTATATATTTATTTGACTCGCCAGCCCCTGCTTTCCCCCCTCCCTAGCAAACAACTGCGCAAAGAGTATAACTATACAAACAATGACATTAACATTACAAGAGAGTATAACTATACAAACAATGACATTAACATTACAAGAGAGTATAACTATACAAACAATGACATTAACATTACAAGAGAGTATAACTATACAAACAATGACATTAACATTACAAGAGAGTATAACTATACAATGACATTAACATTACAAGAGAGTATAACTATACAAACAATGACACTAGCATTACAAGAGAGTAAAACTATACAAACAATGACACTAACATTACAAGAGAGTATAACTATACAAACAATGACATTAATATTATAAGAGAGTATAACTATACAAACAATGACATTAACATTACAAGTCACCTATCCGTTTCGTTCCAATATATGTACATTTTCCATCTATGCTCATTGAACAATAGTCAAAAACTTAACTCTTTTATTCTGAAAATACTTATGTTTAACATATACTTATATTAAATACAAATCTTTGTTTGTTTGCAAAATGTCGTCAGGTCGTTCACGAGCCAGATCCTCCAGAGTTACGGCCCCGCACATATCATTAGCTTGGTTGCCATTACGTAACACGTGCAGACCAGATTTCGCTTGGCCCGGGGTGACGTACTCTACGCGGACAGCGTCACGTGAGTTCATGGACGGACACTCCTCAAAATAGTTGTACGGCAAGAGATAGAATGAAAGTCCTCCCGCCATTGTGGGTGTTACAGGAATGTCTTCCGTATGAGGAATGTGATGCAAACCCAGGGTCACCCAGAACACCAGATCCTGAAAATAGACATGAATGTTGATTATTTAAGATCCTTTAGTCAAAGAAGAATATTATTTAAAGGTCGATCGATTTGATTTATTTATATTATAGTTCGAAATGTTGTACTTTAAATAGTATAATCAATATTTTTATATTACAATCTTCTCTAATTTATGTAATGTACTGAATATATCTAGAACAGTTGATTAAAAAATTAGTTATAAAGTTAGCAACAGTATCTTTAGCAGCTCGAGGGAACCTAGACAGTAAAAGCACAATAAAACGTTTTTTAAATGTCACGGAAATAACAAATGGCTTGTTGGCTTCAATAACGTATTAAAAATCCATTTTTCTTTTTCCTAAAAATAAACCATTTTTATGAGTAAATAAGTGATTCGAAAGAATGGGGATGTTTACGTTTCGAAGAATAATTTGCGGAGAATCGGCTTGTTTGGACCATAGCAACTGCTTGAGCGATCAGACAACACTAGCACTTTGACTGAGGCAGTGGACATTTCAATTTGATAAAACTCAACAAATCACACAATGTGAAAAGCATTCTCAACTGAAGCTCCGAACACATTAATCTATCAGTCGCCTGGTTGGATCCTACATCCGGAATTTCCTTATAGAAAACAATGGTGGCGTAACATGTGTTCACGTTGTCAATTCATTAGTGACAATCATTATCTAAGTAACTTTTCATCGATTGTCTGAGTAACTGTGAATATCTGAGAGAAAATATCTAAATTACAGTCGTCTTTGCCAAATTTCTTAAACCTCTTCAAATAAAATTTCCATTACAACCAACTTTACACTGTTTTGAAAGGAACAACAATTAAAATTAATGATACAATTATGCGATCTTCGCTGGCCGTTTTCTCGAAATGGCGTTTTTAGTGTCAGTAGTCTACGTGCAAATGACATTTGTATAAGACATTTGTTGTATAAAATATTGTTGTATAAGACATTTGTTTTAGAATAATGAGATTTATCTAGTTGCATGAAACTCGTACAGTGTTTTATTAAAAAAAATAATCGTCTTTATTTATTATTAGAGACTGGTATGTACGATTTTAAAATAATCCTCCACCTCAAGTTGAATGTAGACTAAACTAGTACGTTTTCTTTTACAATAACAAGTGAATATATAAACTGCCATTATCGGAGAGTTTCCTCTCCTGTTTTCTAATTTTAAATAATAATTTTCTTTAAAAGACAAGATTTCACGATCTTAACCATTACATAAAATTTAATTTGTTGGGAAAAGATAATTATTTTCTTAACGAAAGAAATTTATTTTTGAACGCCCTAACAACGGCACGAAATATAATGCAACTCTTTTCATTTGTTTTAATAAGAAGGAGACTGTTTATAGTTTTAGTGATTTGTTTTAGTAAGAAGGAGACTGTTTATAGTTTTAGTGATTTGTTTTAGGAAGAAGGAGATTTTTATAGTTTTAGTGATTTGTTTTAGGAAGAAGGAGATTGTATATAGTTTTAGTGATTTGTTTTAGTAAGAAGGAGATTGTTTATAGTTTTAGTGATTTGTTTTAGTAAGAAGGAGACTGTTTATAGTTTTAGTGATTTGTTTTAGGAAGAAGGAGATTTTTATAGTTTTAGTGATTTGTTTTAGGAAGAAGGAGATTGTATATAGTTTTAGTGATTTGTTTTAGTAAGAAGTAGATTGTTTATAGTTTTAGTAAGAAGGAGATTGTTTATAGTTTTAGTAAGAAGTAGATTGTTTATAGTTTTAGTAAGAAGGAGATTGTTTATAGTTTTAGTAAGAAGTAGATTGTTTATAGTTTTAGTGATTTGTCGGAGGTTTACCCCCCAAAAACATCAGTATTTCCTAAATCACAACATACGTTGTCGATATTTCACTTCATGCATCATTTCCTTGACACACACCCAAATGACACAGTATAGTGAAACTAAGTCATTTTCTTTACACACCCAAATCACACAGTATAGTGAAACTAAGTCGTTTCATTGACACACCCAAATCACACATTATTGTGAAACTAAGTCCTGCTGTGTTTATTTTAAAACGGAGGATTCCAATTTTAGTCTTTTCTTTCTTGAGCACAAGGACCATATCCTTCGTAAATATCTAGAATCTAAAGTATATATCCTTAGCTAGCTAATAACAGTATCTGGTTGTCTTCTTAAAAGCTTTGAAACCTTAATGGTCGATAAAAGTCTGGTTGTCTTCGTAAACAGTTTAAAAGTTTACTTGGTCAGCAAGTGTCTGGATGTCTTTGTAGTAACGTTAAATATTGACAAAATGAACATTTAAAGTTTCTAAGAAGTCATACAGACACTTGCTGATCAGGTAAACTTTTAAAGTGTCTGGGTGTCATCGTAGAAACTATGAAAGCCTGATCAACAAGTATCTTGTCTTCGTAGAAGCTTTTAAAGGTTTACCTGATCAACACGTGTCTGGTTGTCTTCGTAGAAGCTTTAAAAAGTGTACCTGATCAACACGTGTCTGGTTGTCTTCGTAGAAGCTTTAAAAAGTGTACCTGATCAACACGTGTCTGGTTGTCTTCGTAGAAGCTTTAAAAAGTGTACCTGATCAACAAGTGTCTGGTTGTCTTCGTAGAAGCTTGGGAAACTGGTGACGGGGTTGATGCTGTCGTACATGGCGTATGGGGAACTGCCAACGTCCTCGTCGTCATTGTGGACCGTCACAACTAGCTGATGTCGCGCCCAGCTAAAGGAATTCTCATTATCATAACCCTCCTGAAATAACTCCTTTGACATGCCATTCAGGTGCAGCCTATGCCGAGACACAAAATTGCAATAAAACGTTACTATTGAATACTTCTGTAACCCAATAAAAACAATTTAGGTAGATTTAGATAGAATGATAGATAGATAGATAGATAGATAGATAGATAGATAGATAGATAGATAGATAGATAGATAGATAGATAGATAGATAGATAGATAGATAGATAGATAGATAGATAGATAGATAGATAGATAGATAGATAGATAGATAGATAGATAGATAGATAGATAGATAGATAGATAGATAGATAGATAGATAGATAGATAGATAGATAGATAGATAGATAGATAGATAGACAGACATGATCAGTTGGCGATGTCACTGATATATATATATATTTGACTATTGTGTATTTTTTTTTAAATATATGTGTACATTTAATTACATTTCTAAATAAGAAATGCTTTAATATTATGATATTGTCACATGCCCGGTTATATTTAATGACCCTATCGCAGTGTCAGACTCAAAATTATTAATCAAAGCTATTATATTAGCTCTAATAATGACATCAGCCAGGTGACCTAATCTATTCTTCAATCTATGTGCCAGGTTCATTCTTTGGGACCTTTATTCCTCTAACATGGTGAAGGACAAATTAGGTGACGTTATCTTTCCCTTTGATTAATTACGACTTATCCACATGTCTGTGGCTGAGCACCCCACCAGCCAACTCTTCTGGGTCGCACTAACCAATTAACCAAAATGTGAATTTAAGAACAAGAAGATTTAATAATAATAATAAAAGAGAACAATAAAATTTTATTTCCGAAAACACAGGTCAACCAAGACCGTCTATATACTGTCCCAAACTTAACGATATTGTTCATCTGGTCAATTTTGGATTGGGTAGTCCAGACATTTAACTTGTAGTCCGGACATTTAACTTGTAGTCCAGACATTTAACTTGTAGTCCAGACATTTAACTTGTAGTCCAGACATTTAACTTGTAGTCCAGACATTTAACTTGTAGTTGTTGAATACATATGAGCTTGTCATCATTATTTCCTTGTGTAGTACATCTCTCACTTGTCGAGGACGTCACGTTGACGACCATCACTTTGTGACAGGAAATGGGCATTTCAGATTGAATGCAAAGATCAACCCAGAACGAATCAAGATATACGGTGACAGAAAGCCAGCTGAAATAGACAATGTATCTCTCTGTAACCGCTGATAAATACGAACAACGTTAAGGCTTTGTGGTGACTGAAATAGACGACTCTTACAATCTCATGTCATTAAACTTGAGCTACACGCTAACTTATACTTTACAAAATCTTGTCTTGGAGAAATATTTACAAATGAAACAATAATATTTCCATTTCTACATTTACGTGAATCTCTATAGATAAAAGCTTAATCAATGAATGGTTTACATTAATTTCACATTGAATGTTTATCTCAATCTTAATCAATGAATGGTTTACATTAATTTCACATTGAATGTTTATCTCAATCTTAATCAATGAATGGTTTACATTAATTTCACATTGAATGTTTATCTCAATCTTTATCAATGAATGGTTTACATTAATTTCACATTGAATGTTTATCTCAATCTTAATCAATGAATGGTTTACATTAATTTCACATTGAATGTTTATCTCAATCTTAATCAATGAATGGTTTACATTAATTTCACATTGAATGTTTATCTCAATCTTAATCAATTAATGGTTTACATTAATTTCACATTGAATGTTTGTCTCAATCTTAATCAATGAATGTTTTACATTAAATTCACATTGAATGTTTATCTCAATCTCCCATTTAGCTTCACTCACTACAAACTGTTTTACAATACATAAGGTATAGCGCACAACATGTGCTTAGTTCATTTTCATCATCTATACATTCGGCATGAATTATTACTAGCGCCACACAACCTTGTCTGGAATTGGTATGCTTTTAGCTTCATACAACAATCATTAGTAAAAATACATGAACATTCTACACAACCTATTAATCAATAATATACAACAATAATTTCTGAGAAGTCAATATATTTACTACTCACGGAAACGTGCAAAATCTTCCTTTCATCTACACAAACTCAACCCTTCCATATAGCGTGGGAGCAGTGCATCTATAAAAGAATGGGTCTTTTAGCACATAATTAGATTGACTCTGGTTCTTTTAGCACATATATATGAATGACTCTTGGTCTTTGAGCACATATATATGAATGACTCTGGATCTATTAGCATATATATATATATATGAATGACTCTGGTTCTTTTAGCACATATATATGAATTACTCTTGGTCTTTGAGCACATATATATGAATGACTCTGGGTCAACCTACAGGTTCTCTGACAACATTGTACGGAATGAAAATGTCCTTATAATGTCCCCACTCTTACTGTCACCCTCCCCCTTTTGTACATTTCCACCGTTTACGCGTGATCAATGAACTTGACCTCAATCTTTTATTGCATATATGCAGTATGCGGGTACGGCAGATTGTAGAATCGGCCACGTGACTTGACTGTAATAACTAATAACTATCCATTACAGACTATTAATATAGAAAACAAATAATAAAACACAAGAAGAATAATTTGCCCATGGTTCGACCATCACAGTTATCATTGCATGGAAATCTAACTTTACGAATTCTTAGTCCTTCGTCTAGTGTTCCCAGAATAATACGGGGCAGAAAAAATGACAGATCATGTCGACTTACCTGAAAGCCCTGGGATCACCATGCTTTGTGGCGAAATTATTGTTATGGATAATGTGGTACTTGGGGTGGTCAAAGTTGAACTTATACAAGGCATCCATCTCACTGACTTTAAGTTGTCTTTCCATTTTAGTTTGATGGTATGTTGAGACCGGCGTTGCCTGTTCGAGTGGAAAGTTTTCATTTAAAGATAAGATATGCTTCAAATTAGCTATTTAGGAATACTGTTTTGGACTCTTTTTAAATTCGTTAAAGGTAATTAATTCTATAAAATAAGTGTGCTTTATTCCAATGTTCTAAAGTAACATTTATTATAAAATTGTACTATTGAAGTACTATTTTGTTTGCTTTCGATCTTACACGTTTTAAATCTTTACAAGTAGAAAGATAGATAGATAGATAGATAGATAGATAGATAGATAGATAGATAGATAGATAGATAGATAGATAGATAGATAGATAGATAGATAGATAGATAAACAGACAGGTAGATAGATAGATAGATAGATAGATAGATAGATAGATAGATAGATAGATAGATAGATAGATAGATAGATAGATAGATAGATAGATAGATAGATAGATAGACAGATAGATTTGTTTCTCCATATTGTACTGCTTTTAAAGGCGTACCTATACATCTCAAATGGGTGGAGTTCGCAAATTATGGAATCCTGTTTAACCAATGTTGTTTGTGTCTCATGAAGTTCAGTGCAAATGTTCTTTGATCTCATCTAAGTAGTATCATGCTTGATCAATTATTTAATTAATTTAAGTGCACTATTTTTCGACTGGTAAATTAATGTTTTGTGTCGTGTAGATAAATAACTACAGTGCGAACTCATTTATCATATAGTTCATTAACTACACAGGTCTATGTTGCTTTGATCACTCGCTGCGCAATATCTCGTAGAAATTCACTAATCTTGTCTACGAGTGCATGATCATACAGTTATTAACCAAACAGTCTATGCAGCTGTGATCACTTGCTAATCAGTGTCTCGACGAAGTTCACTAAGAGCAAAGTATTGTACCTGATTCAGTTGCACAGTCACCGGCTTAATGTTCAATGTCTCGTAGCGGTTCTTGGTACCCAAAATGTCAACGTCTGCCTTGAAGTGAAATATGTGGTGATGGATGTTCCCCAGCAAATTTCCAGCCAAACGGAACCCGTACGGCATCTCTTCAGGTCGGTAGAAAGAGGACATGATGTAGCCAGTAGAGTGGACTCTAACCTCTAAAGAACCAGTCTAGAGGAAAATAGTGAAAATTTGAAAGTCTCAAATTTGGAACTCAATGTTTAGCACTACATCACGTTTAGTTACAATTCAATATACTTATTAGTAGGTAAATGTTTAGCACTACGCTACGTTTAGTTACAATTCAATATACTTATTAGTAAGTAAATGTTTAGCACTACATTGCGTTTAGTTACAATTCAATATACTTATTAGTAAGTAAATGTTTAACACTACATCGCGTTTAGTTACAATTCAATATAATTATTAGTAAGCAAATGTTTAGCACTACATTACGTTTAGTTACAATTATTAGTAAGTAAATGTTTAGCACTACATCACGTTTAGTTACAATTCAATATACTTATTAGTAAGTAAATGTTTAGCACTACATCACGTTAAGTTACAATTTAATATACTTATTAGTAAGTGTATGTTTAGCACTACATCACGTTTAGTTACAATTCAATATACTTATTAGTAAGTATATGTTTAGCACTACATTACGTTTAGTTACAATTCAATATACTTATTAGTAAGTATATGTTTAGCACTACATCACGTTTAGTTACAATTCAATATACTTATTAGTAAGTATATGTTTAGCACTACATCACGTTTAGTTACAATTCAATTAATAGTAACTATGTCAGCACCTTCGTGGCGCAGCTTCAGATAATGCGTATTAGGTTGCAGAAACAGTAATTGTGACGAAGAGTTGAAAGTGATAGTAATGACGGAATATGATTACGGTGTTGGCAATTCTCATGACGGAATACGATTACAGTGTTGGCAATTCACATGACGGAATGTGATTACAGTGTTGGCAATTCTCATGGCGGAATATGATTACAGTTTTGGCAGTTCTCATGACAAAACGTACTTAGAGCATAACATGGAAATATTAGTATAGTGATGATGGAAAAACTGATTTATTGATGACAGATAAGAGTGATTTTGGATAGTGTGACTTCTTGACGTGAGATATAATACCATGATCGAGATAGTGATGACAAACAATGAGTATGACGGCTAATGACAACCAATATAGAGGCGTAGAAACAATATGTATAATATATATTGTTAAATGTCAAAGCGACCTGACCTTGGGTATTGCTTCTGATGATATTTGTCAAAGTTGTAGGTAAGCAATTCAGATAAAAATATGCTAGATCTGCTTATGTAATCTAAACCGGTTTTTTTAGAGTGGTAATTTACTAACCAATGGTTAAGATTTTCAAGAACGAGACCAGCCAATGGGGCTGAGATCAAATTTCACCTGTTGAAAACAATTTATTTTCTAATCACTTTCAATCTGGAGTGGCTGACTCCGATCATGAAAGGCAGCCATTAACTTAATTGTGAATTAACTGACTGAATGACAGAGAATAGACTTAGAAATATTTCATGTATTTTGCTATTGGTATTTTATACTTGCATTTTACATAAGGATGTATTATGCGAGTAGACTATTATTTCTACAAATTGTGAACTATGATGCTTGTATGTAGTATGCTAAACACTTGACATTATTTATAGTGAACCAGTTTATAAACTATTATGTAGTATTTATTTTACTGTGTGTGAGTCTCAGGCTAATAAATACTATCGCCGGAAACTGTAAGTTGAGATATAATGAAAGAAAGAATGGAGTTAAAGAAGAATAAATTGGAAATTTAGCGTTTGTTCCATGATTATATTATACAGGTAAGAAAAGACATTTTTTTCAACTGTGAGATATTTTTCATTTATGTGAAACGGCTTTGAAAGGATTTGAATATGAACAATTATTTCAACAGTAATTGTTACAGACCGAAATAGTAATAAATAATTATTTAAAATTGTTGTACATGATAAACAAAATAAATCAATTGTGATCTTGTTTTATTTTATTGGTAAAAGAGAATTAATCATTGGAGACTATATTTTCTAAATGTATTTTAAATATTTGATGAATAGAAATTTGTATCATGATTCAAGCTCAATTTCTTGGAAATTATGCATAGTTGTCTGGTTAAATATCTTGAATGAATCTCCATTTCTCAGTGTAAACGTTGTTAGGACCGAGATATAGTTACCTGGTTTTATATCGTGATTGAAAACTCTATTTCTCAGTGTAAAATTTGTCAGAAGTGAGTCATAATTACCTGGCGAAATATGAAGTCAACGACATAGTCGTAATTGGTGACGGTCAGGACTGACCGAAAAATGAGAACATTGTCCACCAAGCCGTTGTAAAAACTTTGTTCATCCTTTGAGTACGACATGTGTCTCCGAATAGGTATGCCGGTGTTCAATTCGAAAACACACATCGAACTTGCCAGAGTTGTCGGCTCTGTCATTTTTTCAGAAAAGAAGGACGCGCTTAGTATTGTTGCGCCCTCTGGACAGTCGACACCAGTGACAAGGGATTTTGATTGTGTTCCCAGTAGGTAAGAGCTGTCTATGTAGTCTGAGATCTGGATCATTGGGTTGTTGCCAGAGTACAGCACGCCAATCTCAGACAATCCTACCTCGTACGCGATCCTATCCTTCCGGAAACGTACGTCATAGATTTGGGGGCCCTTCAAGGGAGACAATCGGAAGTCGAATTCCCACTCTAGGTATTTAACGTGTCGATGATTAATTGTATACCTTTTGCCGTCTGGTTCCACCTGGACAGGTAAACGACAGAAATTATAAATCGAATAAATTAGGAATTTGACTTTGAATAATAACTATTTACGCTCAGTTTAGTTAAAAGTTAGTTTTAAAGTCGTGCAGTTAACACTGTAATGAAATGTTAATATCATATAATGACGACTAGAAAGTAACTTATTTTGTATTCATGTCTGGAGAGCAGAGTTAATGCCGGGAAATTAAGATAGTGTTTTTTTAATGTAATTAAGGCAAAGTTAGAATCATGATGTTAATACTAGAAGGCAAAGCTATTGATATGAGCATAAAACTAAACAGTTGTGTTAATGTCGTGTAATTAAGGTGGGAAAATAGGATTAATTTTTATTTATATCTGAAATGTCGAATATTGCGCAGCTATGGCTGGATGATAGTGTTCATATGAATTTATGATGGTCAGGGAATTTAATGTTTAGCTAGGTCTAGAAGTTAAAGACAGGATGCACAATTTTGCACAGAAGATAAAATAAACATAATGAAGTTAAGAATAGAAGGTACAGCTAACGCGTAGCTAAGTCTGCAAAATAGAGTTAATATCATGAAGTTAAAACTATATGGTATTATTAATGCCGTATAGATAAGACGGGAAGATAGAATTAATGTAAATTAAAATTATATGGTAATATTAGTGTCGAATTATTAAGACTAGAAGATACAGTTAATGTGAAATTCAAACTATATAATAATAGTAATGCCGTGTAGTTAAGAATAAAAGTTAGAGTTTGTGCGTGTGACGTTTTGATGAAAGATGGGCAAGATATTAATTCTAAACCACCTGGGCCGCCCATAATATTAGGCTAATCCCAAAAACATACCTTCTGGCTAGCCATACGTGTTACAAAGACGAATGATAGTGTGGAGGAGTAAATTTGCCTATCCCTACTTCTAAACTTAATTGTTATATAAATTATTAAATTGTCGAAGTGACCCGACCTTGGGCACGCCTTATGATGATATTTTTGTAAGTGTTAGAGTAAACAACGCTACTTGCGATTATGCTAGGAAATGCTGACGCATTCCAGACTAGTTCCAACTGGATGATAAGTGTTTATTATCCAATGGTTCAGATATTCGGTAACAAGACCAACCAAAGGACTAAGATCAAAGGTTTACCTGCTGTAAAGAATTCTTTTGTCTTATCACTTGAATTTGGAGTGGCAAGAGGTCCGGTCATGAAAGGTGGCCATTAGCTTAATGGGGAGTTAACTGACAGATTGAGAGAGAATGGATTTAGAAATATTGTTGTAATTTTCTATTGATATGTTATATTTGTGTTGCATGTAGTGATGTATTATGTGAGTAGACTATTATTTTTACAAATGTTTGAACTAAGATGCTCATATATAGAATGGAAAACATTTGTTTTTAGTGAATGCGGTCATAAAATTGAAAAGCTGTATTTATTACGCTGTGTACGTGTATCAGGCTAATAAATAATGCTGTGTTTATTACGCTGTGTACGTGTATCAGGCTAATAAATACTGTTGCAGGAAACTAAGTCGAGTCATGAATTTAAGAAAGAATGGATTTAAACATGAATAAACTGGAAACTTATTGTTTGTTCCCTGATTATATTTTACAGGGAATAAGCAGCCTTTCCTTGTTTTACCGGAATCTCCTGGTTCACTGATTATAAACTGCCACGACCGTGGTAGAAACAAGAAGTTTCTACTGCACTGTATAAGTGTAAGGAATAAACTGCACTCTGCTGGTGTATAGTGGCAAAGTAAGCTGACTACATCGAGGAATTTCTTCTACAAGGAAGTTAGTGGAAATTGCTACAATGTTGTTCTGCATGAGGGAGCTATATGGTAGAACACCAGATGGCCTCAACAGAATAGCGAGTAGTCAGTGTTCTACAATGTGAGAAGGGAAACACGTGGAATTGACAGTAATAATGTGAATAATAATCTTGTGACTTTGTTATGAAAAGTGTGCAAAAACACTATTGTGGCTTTGCCTATACAATGTTACATAGAAACTATTATTAATTATATCTAATAACACCATTTCTATTTTATGATAAGAACTATCCTGTGATTTGTATTGACACTAACCTGTTGAATTATATTTTAGGGTGCAAGATTGTATATGTATTAAAATTATTCGAATGTGGTTTCGAGAAAATGTTGATGTTTAGTAATCTGTTTCATTGTATTTGTTATATTTGACTGTTGATTTTTTAAAATAAATTTATTGTTAAATTTATTGACGTTCGTACACATATGATAATCATATGTTGGAGAAGAAATTGGGTGGAGGGGGGGGGGGGGGCTCACTAAATATAGATTGAAGATGGATTTGTATTCTCCTTTAGTAAGAAGTTTTCCACTTACAGAAATATTTCTCATTCCTGAAACAGTTGAACTCACTAATGTAGTATATGCACACACACACACACAGACACACACACACACACACACACACACACACACACACACACACACACACACACACACACACACACACTATTGATATATTTGTCTACAAGAACGTATGTTCAAAATACTTTAAAATAAAATTTGCTAAGAAGAAAGATAAAAGTTTTGATTGTTTGGTTTCGGAATGAATGGATGGAGTGACAGAATCAGATAAAGATTAAGACATCCAACCTCACCTGTAAAGGTTGTCTTTGTGCTTTCTCAGGTATAGGGTCTCCTCGCATGTTCATTGTAGAGTAGAAATTTCGAGAATAAGGTTCAAATTTTATTTTAGTTTTGTTGATTGGGTTTTCTGTATCGCGATATCTGGTGGCCAGTTCAGAAAGCGAATCGTACAAGCTTCCCGAGTACCAAACCTTGTCCACTGTCCAGAGCGAGGGGTCACTACCTTTCATGTGAAGACGGACGCTAAAGTCGAGAGGGTTCAAACTGGACAGACAAAATTAATACACATCTGTGTGATTTACTTCACTCTTTAATTTTCCTGAAATAAATAATTGCAACTCTTTGTCCACAAGCTCATAGTTTGTAGAGATAAGTAACTCGTGAACATATATAAGTGTGTGTGTATGTGTATGTGTGTGTGTGTATGTGTGTGTGTGTGTGTGTGTGTGTGTGTGAGTATATCTACATTAGCATATATCCGTGTTATATGATGGGGAGATTTTCTCACATATTTTAAATGTAAATTTTCATTTCTAATTGTCACGAGAAAAGCATGGAGCCAAATATTATTTTTTTTATTTTTCTGTTTGCGCTAGACCGCAGTGGTCAAAGGGTAACAACCCACTGACCAAAAGGCGCGATTGTAAGAGTGCACATATGCGCCAACGCGTATATATAAATATTTATCGTTTTTATGTTCACCAAATTTCATTTAGTTTAGGACTGACGTGTGTAGCTATAGTATAGGTGTATCATGTCATGCATAAAGATATAAATATATATTAGGATAATTTTATAAATTGAGTGAATGCAATTATATTTACAAATGTGTGTGCATTTAACTTTGCTTGTTCACGAGCAAAAGTAGGAAAGTTAACAAATGTACACTTAGAATTTTGACAGTAACGTACGCGTAATTATACATCAAGTGCACCAACAAAATAAAGACAAAAGATGTGAATCTTCTAGAATTCCAAGAAAAGGATAAAAGGAAGAAATTGAAAGGTTAGAAAGAGAGAGAGTCGAAAAACACCAAGACAGCAGTAACAACAGAAAGACATGACTGAGATTCGCGCCCCTGCACAGCAAAGGTCATGTAACATGGCATTTAACACTAACAGACCAATCCGAGCACAGCTCAAATGCGTGCAATGTATGTACCAAAATACCACCTGATAATCGTCAGTGGAAATCAAGCTGACCACTGAGGCGACACATATTTTGATTCCTAGCCTTCATAAGCTATAATCATACTGTTTAGCAGCTAACACCTTATATCCAGTTACTGGCGCAGCAGACATCCATCCTCTGTATCATCCGAATATCGCATTTTATCTTGGACGTTGAATTTAAATGGGAGCTGAGCCGTGAATCAAAGCCAGAGTGATACCGTACATGGGCCACAAACGTACATGGGCCACAACCGTACATGGGCCACAACCGTACATGGGCCACAAACATGTTCTACAGTCCAAGTGAGCATCCACTATTACATGTCACTGGGACCATAGATCACATTTCGGCGAATCCTAATGTTAAGTGACTATTAAATCAAACACTGTACATGTAGGCGAATCCTAATGTTAAGTGACTATTATATCATTGTACATGTAGGCGAATCCTAATGTTAAGTGACTATTATATCACTGTACATGTAGGCGAATCCTAATGTTAAGTGACTATTATATCACTGTACATGTAGGCGAATCCTAATGTTAAGTGACTATTATATCACTGTACATGTAGGCGAATCCTAATGTTAAGTGACTATTAAATCAAACACTGTACATGTAGGCGAATTCTAATGTTAAGTGACTATTATATCACTGTACATGTAGGCGAATCCTAATGTTAAGTGACTATTAAATCAAATACTGTACATGTAGGCGAATCCTAATGTTAAGTGACTATTATATCACTGTACATGTAGGCGAATCCTAATGTTAAGTGACTATTATATCACTGTACATGTAGGCGAATCCTAATGTGAAGTGACTACTATATCACTGTACATGTAGGCGAATCCTAATGTTAAGTGACTATTATATCACTGTACATGAAGGCGAATGCTAATGTTAAGTGACTGTTATATCAAACACTGTACATCTTCAGTGAAGTTTTGATCAAAATGTTCTATCCAAGTACTTTTAGAGTTCACTCAGTGCTCTCTTATAAACTCACCTATTAGTTCGCTCTTACGAAAGAACCAAATAGCTACTACAGTGCCATAAGCTGCAAACGAACTTTCTCTTTTGACTATACATGGTCGTGATTATTAACAATAACCATTTATAAACTCTAATTGTAACCATTGAATTATTCGCTTTATGTAACCAAGCTGTCTTATTTTATTTCTTGTTGAACACATTTATTGTTGATACTTAGACAACATGTGTTTGCATGACTCACATGCCCATCTCCCCAGCAAAACGTGACAGATGAAGATTTCTCTTGATGTGCTTTGGTAGAGCAGACGGAGTTCTGCATGATTCTTCATGGAGTGCTTTGTCGAGCAGTTGTGTGAAGTGCCTAGAAGGGTACATTGGACTGTCATCTAATGAGAAAGAAAGGGTACATTGGACTATCGTCTAATGAGAAAGAAATGGTACATTGGACTGTTATCTAATGAGAAAGAAAGGGTACATTGGACTATCATCTAATGCGAAAGAAAGGGTACATTGGACTGTCATCTAATGAGAAAATAAGGGTACATTGGACTATCATCTAATGAGAAAGAAAGGGTACATTGGACTGTCATCTAATGAGAAAGAAAGGGTACATTGGACTATCATCTAATGAGAAAGAAAGGGTACATTGGACTGTCATCTAATGAGCAAGAAAGGGTACATTGGACTATCATCTAATGAGAAAGAAAGTGATTTGGTGCAAACCATGTGATTGTGAACATGTGCCAGCAACAGCCATCATTGAAAGGTTTATGTACATTGACTATAATTATCTCTCTAAAACTCCATTCTCATTTCTATGATGAAACTATAACTATGAACTTGATTATGTATATGCTATTTTGACTGCTGATGTCTATGATGGGATAAACTGAATGACTGTCATACGTTTAATTAAATATTGTTGTGAAGAGATGTAAATCTCAATGCTCTTTTGATTATACACATACATTGTATATTTGATTGTTGATTTAATAAATGTATTGTTAAATTTATTAACGTTCCTGCACGTATATTAAAACCTTATGTTGGAGTAATAGCAGGTCAATGGGGACTCATTAAAAATAAATGAAAGAAGGATTTTTATTACTCTTTTAGTAAGAAGTTTCCAGCTGCAGAAATATTATGCGACAGTAAAACGTCTATCTTATTATTGTGTAAAGAGTACAGCTTTACGACACACTTATAATCTGTCAAATGAGAGACATATTTGTCTTCTGGGATAATTATTAATAACTATAAATTAAGATTATCGATCACTTCTAATTAGTTATGTGTTATTAATTAATAAATACTAATCAAATTGAGTGATTTTATTGTTATTATTAACTAACTAATTAATCTTTATTAAGTGGAATTTTCAATTTTGTTACTTCATAATAGACTGTTAAAAATGCTACGGTTCAGCAAATAGTTGAACACTTCCAATTAGCTTACATATATATTATTTAATTTCATATTCATGTGGTGCTGTAAGAGAATATCCATTTGAGTCGTATGGCACTGCACAAGTTATTTCGTTTGTTCTTGAGCACTATAAATGAGTTTATAAGAGAACACTGAATGTTCTTGAGCACTATAAATGAGTTTATAAGAGAACACTGAATGTTCTTGAGCACTATAAATGAGTTTATAAGAGAACACTGAATGTTCTTGAGCACTATAAATGAGTTTATAAGAGAACACTGAATGTTCTTGAGCACTATAAATGAGTTTATAAGAGAACACTGAATGTTCTTGAGCACTATAAATGAGTTTATAAGAGAACACTGAATGTTCTTGAGCACTATAAATGAGTTTATAAGAGAACACTGAATGTTCTTGAGAACTATAAATGAGTTTATAAGAGAACACTGAATGTTCTTGAGCACTCTAAAGTACTTGGCAGAGTATGTCTACAACTTGACTGAAGCTGAGTGGTTGTGACTTTATAAATACAGTACATAACTTTAGGTATGCCTGTGGTTGTGACTTTATAAATACAGTACATAACTTTAGGTATGCCTGTGGTTGTGACTTTATAAATACAGTACATAACTTTACGTATGCCTGGCATTAGGTCCAGGTGAAGGTCGTTAGCAAGTGCTCACATAGTTCATTTAACCAGTCCTTAACAGGTGGGTTGTTCTGTTCAGGTGCTGCTTTGCAATGCAAAACTCGCCGAAGTCAGTGTCCAGGATAAAGTGGTTCTGTTTTGTGATTGTTCCGCAGCTCTACACTCATTGAACTCAATGTCTCAGATATCGTAGATGATGTCTCAGATGAAGTCTCAGATATATGCATATGGGATAAGAAATCGTCCTCCTGTGTTCTCTGACAGAACACTCTTACTTACATGGTCATCATAAATTTAAATATCATAAGCAAATTATAACATTATAAACATGGTTAGTGTCAAGAGATAAATAATTATAATATTAGTTAGGCAAGCAAGACCACATACCTTTGGCAGTAATAAATAAAGAGTAGGGTTTCCTGCTGTGTTGATAACCAGCAATAATGTTAGTAGTATGATTATACTTTGTTAACACCAGGAGACAAAATATGTGTTCCCCAATGGTCAGCTTCTTGCAAGTAACAATTTACAGGTGAGTTTATGGTACATTCATTCACATGGCTGAGCTATGCTTTGAATGGTTAATTTAGTGAGTTGCATAGTCAAATTCAAGTAACAATTGACAGGTGAGTTTATGGTACATTCATTCACATGGCTGAGCTGTGCTTTGAATGGTTAATTTAGTGAGTTGCATAGTCAAATTCAGGTATGTTCCCAGCCTGGGGATAATGGACAGCCTTTCTAGAAGGTAGGTTTAGGTGTAGTTTATTTTTATAGGATTGATGGGAGTGGGCTACACAAGCCATGTGACAATAGCTACTTTGAAACCCATTACAGAAACACAACAGGTGTGTGCTGATAGAATCACATAATATACATAAATTGTTTCGTACAAAGCATGTACGTAAAACACATAGAGACACACAAATTAGTGACATTAGGAATGTACCTTTACGAATGCACACTTGCAAATGGGCCTACAAATGTCGCCAAAGAAACACAAATTATTAAGGCATAGTCACCTGTAGTATTCCACATTATGTGTAGCCAGAAGCCACAACTTTCGTGTCTCTTCTTTCAGAACATTACTTCCAATTGGAATTGTATATATCTTTAGACAACTGTCGCCACAGTCTGTAAACTTCGCGCCGTAACTTTCAGTCAGAATAAATCCAATCTGAAGACAGCGGAACAGGGGGGAACCTGATAAGAAGGGAAGCAACAGACACAACAACAAATTAAGTCCGAATCTATAAGGAATTACTGCCCTTTGCACATTGGGTATGTAAGGAAATAGCGACCTTTGCACATGTGTACGTAAGGATCTTTTCTGTTACTCTCTAGAATATGTAATAAATTGGTCGATTTTACGCTCAGGAGCTCTGAAATCACCACATTTAAACATTTATGTGCTAAATCTGCATTTCTTTTCGATAGCTTCTTAAGATTCCAGAAAAAAGAATCTCTTTCCGAATCCCAGTAAAGTATCATTGTCCCTCAAATTGGATAAAGTTATATTCCTTAATCTCTTTCCGCAACCCAGTAAAGTATCATTGTCCCTCAAATTGGATAAAGTTATGTTGCTGTTATCTTTTATCGACATGGAATGAAGTATCCTTTATTATTGACGTTATAAATACAAATAATTATACCTCGTGTTTTTGATGACATTATAAATAATTATAGCTCATGTTGCTGCTGATCTTATAAATACACCTTAAAGACATCTAGTATAAAACTATAGGCATGTCTATAAAACTGCATGCAAAATCATCATGTCTCATCGGCTCATAATATTACTTTACACATCAACTGAAGTAAACAAAGCAAAATAATGGTGTATCTACTAGGTATTAATGTACTATGTGCTCTCCCTTCCCCCCCTCTCTCTCCCCTCTCTCTCTCTCTCTCTCTCTCTCTCTCTCTCTCTCTCTCTCTCTCTCACATATATATATATTACCAAAGGTATAACATTATTTTACATCGAAGTGTTCAATAAAATTTCTTAAGTAAACACGAGTTACCTCCTTGTCCACCTTTCTCAAGCAGAGGTCATGGAGTACTTTCATTTCTAAGTACCCAGTAGGACGGAAAGCAAAAGGTACAGGATTTCTTCGCTTAGGATTCTCCAATAATTTGTAGTAACCAGGATTGGACAAAGGTCCCACTTTGTATCTAAAAATAATTAATTATATATGTGTAAATGAAATGGAATGGAATAATTAATTATATAAATGATGCATGAGATACATGACCAGAGAGAGGGGTATTGAGTGAATGTTGTCTCGCTTATTAAACATCAAATATTTCATGAGTTCTTATAAATAATGTATGTATTAGATGTTTTGGAGATAACAACTGAAAATTTTTCTCAGAATGATTCCTTTGAAATATACCACTAATTTAGTCTTCACTCACATTAGAGCTATTTTGATCCATCCATCCATATATAGTTTTTCAGCTCTGTGTATAAAGCGTCCTTGACCGAGCACGTTTTTTTTTCACATGGTCAGCTTTATGTTGCATTGTTGCGTTCATGTGAACGGGAAAGAAGGAAAGAAGGAAGGGCTTTGGAGTGAAATTATTTTTTTTTAAATCTATCACCTACAGGTGAGAATGAGTATCGATTAATTATACAGCGTGACATAAATCCTATGATCATATGAGTTTTTGAGTGTATATTCAAACTTTCAGCATTCAAAATCTACAAATTAGGTCAAACTAGTTCAAAATTCAAGTTCAAGACGTTATTTTCAGCGCTTTCACTCTATCTCAGTTGTTTTCCTTGCGCTCATTTCCATTGTAAACGGGCAAAGACAATGTCAATTAAACTAAGGGTACTTACTCTTCAACTACTGGTATTGATTTGTCTCCCCTGAAGAGAATGACTCGCGCTTCTCGAGGTGGCTGCGTACCCTGTCCGTTCAAATATTTCAAGACTTCTGCTTTCTCGGGAAGCAAAAGGTCGATCATGAAAATGTTGGACGCATTGATTATACCCAAAGGATGGTTGTCGAGGTTCAAATCCTTTTGTTTCCGAAGATATGCGTACACACTGAGATACTCCGTCACGGTCAGGTCATGGAAAGGGCCAGGTGACTCAGGGTCGCCTGTAGTTACAAGTCCGCCAACCTTAGGTGGGCAGGGAATGCTGTTCTTGGAGAGTTTTATTTCTTCCAGTTGTTGATCTTTGATTGTCACTATGGTCACCAAGGCGAAAAGAGTGGCAACGAAGGCAATAAGGAAGATGATGGCAGAACATCGCCAGGCTCCAATCTGACGCCTATACTTCTGGGCCCCGGTCTCCATTTTGTCTGCTCGAACAAAGAAGATCATGGTCGGGTAATGAATATAATTGCATTAAGGGGTTCAATTACCAAAGACCATGGTGGATCAATGTTTATAGTTGGATTAAGCAGTTAATAAGAAATACCACAGTGGCTCAATGAATATATAATTGCATTAAGGGTTCAGTTAAGAAATATCATGGTGGCTCAGTGAATATAATTGTATTAAGTGGTTTATCATATTTTAACCACCACCTTTTATACAATTAAAATTAAAAACTAAAACGGCTGTTAGGTATCTGTCATCGTACTTAGAGTGCATCCGAAATAAACTCATGACCTGACCTCGGAATCAAGCTATATTGGCATTCTGACCTGCCAGTCCCAACGAGGAGACGCCCTGGGAAACTGGTATCGTGCGTAGGTAAAATTAATTCAATCTCGGGTTAGAAAGGATGTAACATTTTTGATTCCATACATTGTCGTGCTGAAAATTACGGTTATAGGAATAATTTCATTTCCAACTTTTCCCAGCATCATCAGTGAGTGATATATAAACTTCTTTCACGCTAAGCTAGGCAGACATCTTTTACCATTCCACTGTTCAAAAACAGATGGTCTCCCTTGGCTAATTAATAATTCTGCAAAGGGAAATTTATCCTGAGTGGAATAATTCTAAATCTGCCGTATCAAGGTGAGAAAATCTATTTCAATATGAAATACATGAATTATAAATAATGTTTTAAACATAATATTTCATTATTAGTAATTTAAAGATACATAAAACCTTTGTTCCAGCAAATGATACATTTAGAAAAGATCTTGGTTTTTCCATGAATATAGTTATATTTTATACATAGTTAAGAAAGATCGGTAGATCCATGAATATATTTGAATTATAGGGGTTCAGTTTAAAATGGTAATGGTTGGTCCATGAATATAGGGTTCCATTAAGAAAGATCATGGTGGATCCCTGAATATAGTTGCATCGAAAGGGTTCAGTTAAAAAAGGCCATTGTGGGTCCATGAATATAGCTGAATTATAACAGACCAGCACCTTCTGTTTGATGGGGCATGATTCATCGTAATTTAAAATACACAACGTGGGCTAGAAAAAATAGTTAGCATACGAATTCACATTGCAGAATTGTTACATTCTTACCAAAAACAATAAATTTGCAACATTTCATTCATGGGGTGTGGGGGTGAAATTAATAAGATGTCAGCTCTCTGTACCGGGGACTGCAAATGAATTTGGTAATCGCTTGAACACTATGGCAGGAAGAAACAACTTGGTCTTGTAATGCATCATCAGCTTCTTAAATTACCGTTATGACTAACTGAAAACAACTTGGTCTTGTAATGCATCATCAGCTTCTTAAATTACCGTTATGACTAACTGAAAACAACTTGGTCTTGTAATGCATCATCAGCTTCTTAAATTACCGTTATGACTAACTGAAAACAACTTGGTCTTGTAATGCATCATCAGCTTCTTAAATTACCGTTATGACTAACTGAAAACAACTTGGTCTTGTAATGCATCATCAGCTTCTTAAATTACCGTTATGACTAACTGAAAACAACTTGGTCTTGTAATGCATCATCAGCTTCTTAAATTACCGTTATGACTAACTGAAAACAACTTGGTCTTGTAATGCATCATCAGCTTCTTAAATTACCGTTATGACTAACTGAAAACAACTTGGTCTTGTAATGCATCATCAGCTTCTTAAATTACCGTTATGACTAACTGAAAACAACTTGGTCTTGTAATGCATCATCAGCTTCTTAAATTACCGTTATGACTAACTGAAAACAACTTGGTCTTGTAATGCATCATCAGCTTCTTAAATTACCGTTATGACTAACTGAAAACAACTTGGTCTTGTAATGCATCATCAGCTTAAATTACCGTTATGACTAACTGAAAACAACTTGGTCTTGTAATACATCATCAGCTTCTTAAATTACCATTATGACTAACTAAAAATAATTTGGTTTAACATCTAAGTGATTCAATCGCTGTTTGGCTTCGACCTCGTTGTAAGATTTAAGTTTGTGTATGCGCTGTTCCTCGGAAGTGTGTGCAAGCAGCTGTTCCTCGGAAAGGTGTGCAAGAAGCTGTTCCTCAGAAATATGTGCAAGAAGGTAAAGTTTTATTCATTGAAATGACTTAAAGTAAATATGCATTATAAACCACGTTTATTATAGGGAAGCTTTGTCTTTATCAAACGTCGTTTGCTGTCTGCTTAAGTGTGCTTCACGCAACACGTCATGATTTATGTTTTCGTTCTGTCAAGGTCTCAGTCTTGAGTTTTATTTATGGATTATAGTGCATTGTTAATAGTGTAATATTAAAGCAATATTAAAATACAGGAACCGTTGTTTAATATGCAATATATTTAATGGGTCATGGATTACTGTACATTATTTATAGCGTGATATTAAAGCAATATTGAAATACATGACTCATAATATAATATGCAATCTGAATAGTATATTAATTAAAGGTTTGTTAAAGCACGAATTATATTACCATGAAACAGTAAATATGTAATAACATAACAAAGAATCATTAATACTAAAGCTCTTTACAGTCGGAACTTTACCTATGAAAAGATAATCTTGATTATCCATTGCACGTGGCGATACAATTACGTCCCTTGTCAAAGATACTGCACTGAAGTGGTCGCTACTCATCGCTGTTTTCTTGTCCCCTTTCTTCGATTGCTTTGTTAATTAGTCTCTGTCGCCGCACTTTCAGACTTCGCAACGCATTTTATTTTACTTGGTTTTGTTTCTTTATTTGTGACGAAAAAGTGAATCTTGTTATCGCACTGTCGTCAGACAAGTACGTCATTTTCTCTTTAAACTTACGTATGCAGTCAAATATTCTTTCTCTCTCAATTTTACTCTCGCTCACCAGTTTGCCTTACTCTCACTCAAATATAAACACACACACACACACACACACACACACACACACACACACACACACACAAACACACACACACACACACACACACACATTCACACATTCACGTGCACATACACATGCAAGGGAAACAACTGGTTTAAGTTATCGGCCAGTCCACATTAGACACTTATGGTTTCTATCGTGAGTTTAGTTTGTTCAGTGACGCTTATCGTTTCTATCAGTTTTGTTTGTTCAGCGAGACTTTTAAAGGAGTCTAAAATATTATCGTTTCTTCTCTCTGCCGATAGCAGTGAAGTCTAAGTGTGTACACACAACAGGATGTTATAAAATGTAACGGGTCTAAGTGTGTACACACAACAGGATGTTATAAAATGTAACGGGTCTAAGTGTGTACACACAACAGGATGTTATAAAATGTAACGGGTCTAAGTGTGTACACACAACAGGATGTTATAAAATGTAACGGGTCTAAGTGTGTACACACAACAGGATGTTATAAAATGTAACGGGTCTAAGTGTGTACACACAACAGGATGTTATAAAATGTAACGGGTCTAAGTGTGTACACACAACAGGATGTTATAAAATGTAACGGGTCGAAGTGTGTACACACAACAGGATGTTATAAAATGTAACGGGTCGAAGTGTGTACACACAACAGGATGTTATAAAATGTAACGGGTCGAAGTGTGTACACACAACAGGATGTTATAAAATGTAACGGGTCGAAGTGTGTACACACAACAGGACGTTATAAAATGTAACGGGTCTAAGTGTGTACACACAACAGGACGTTATAAAATGTAACGGGTCTAAGTGTGTACACACAACAGGATGTTATAAAATGTAACGGGTCTAAGTGTGTACACACAACAGGATGTTATAAAATGTAACGGGTCTAAGTGTGTACACACAACAGGATGTTATAAAATGTAACGGGTCTAGCAAAATGGTTTATACCCCATGCACAAAAACTTCGTGTCCACTTTAGACAGTAGTATGCCTACAGTACTCGAATAAGTCCACTTTAGACAGTAGTATGCCTACAGTACTCGATACAGTCCACTTTAGACAGTAGTATGCCTACAGTACTCGATACAGTCCACTTTAGACAGTAGTATGCCTACAGTACTCGATACAGTCCACTTTAGACAGTAGTATGCCTACAGTACTCGATACAGTCCACTTTAGACAGTAGTATGCCTACAGTACTCGATACAGTCCACTTTAGACAGTAGTATGCCTACAGTACTCGATACAGTCCACTTTAGACAGTGGTGCGCCTACAGTACCTCGAATACAGTCCACTGTGTGGTGTTAAAACAATTTATTAAAGTATATGATGCTCAAATCATAAATATGTGTGCAAACGTTAAAGGTTGACATATGTCACAGGAAACGAGGGACAGAAATTATATTTTATTTCATTTTAATAAACCGCTAACAAAACTAATTGAAGTAATCCGAGTTTTGTTATTTTTCGTATGTAGCATGTAAATTCCAGTAACGGTCACCTAAGATCTCTTTAGTAGACAGACGTTTGTGACGCAGTGTGTGTTAATTATCATGTCATATTGAATATATATATTAATTTATGAAAAAATATGTATATTAAATAAATTGGGACAACTGCGCAATACCGTCACATGTTGTTGACGAGTGAAATGGCCAGTGCGCATTAGGATTGACCACAGAAAAGCGTGCATCACGATTACCACTATATATCCAAGGCAAAAATCATGTCACAGGACATAGCTTCTGGAAGTTTTGGAAACCTTCAGTGAGAGCTATATAAGAGGCAAAATGAAGACTTTATTCTCAATGTTGAAAACGTCGATTCGTCTGAAGCCAGTCTAACTTCACGAATGAATTATCTCGTGTACAGAGATTTCATAAAGGAAAGCTGCAATAATCTCTTTCCATCCGTTTTCCATCCGTCTGATGCCATATATTGAGTGACGAGGCAAAATTACTCAGTATAACTTTTGGCAAAGTGGAAAGTTCGCTGTCAAGAACAACCCGATGCATGCGACGCTGGTTGTATGCAGTTAACGACACGAGGGACCAACTTGTTCTTCCCCCTGTCTGAGTTCGTTTTGGCAGTCTATCCCGCTAATTGAGAGGCTAGCATCGTGATCGTCTCACAGACAATCCGGATTTCTACACTCAATGTAATGCGACGACACATCCCACTGGACGACTCCACCCGATAATGCTAAACGTCGTTGGGCTGTCCGTTTCCACGACAACCGGTACAACGATAATTATCGAGACTGACAACAGTCAGTTAAATTTCAGATTTCTCCCCAGTGATAATCTGAAAGTGGTGCCTAGATTCTGCAGAATCTTCACCTGTAATGCGACGCCTCCATTGCGTCGATCTTCACTTTGAAGTGCCGCTTATAAGTGACGTGTGAGATTACGTCATCTCCTTGGGACTCTGACATTAATAGTGAGTAATCATTCGCACGGCTAACGCGCACATACTTAAGTCTAGGACTCTTAAGAAAATGAACACTATTATATCGTTTGCAAAATAAGAACTCTAATGTTAAAAGTAATGCTTATTTTACATGTCAACTATTGTTAAAGCGGCCCCATTTGCCGCATAAGAATTGTGTAATTAATCTTTATTTTATATTTTGAATTTCATCATTTTCATCTCCCCTTATTTCCCACAGAGTGTATGACATTGGAAAGTTGAATGAATGAATTAATCACTGTGCGAAAGAGTAGTGCCCCTTTTAAATCGGGAAATAAATAACCTGATTTAAACATCTTTCAACTCTCTTGTTATTCATAGTTTCTTGAGAGGGACGAAAGAATTTGTACTATTGTTTTGCACCGTTCGTCTGTTCGTCCATTTATTCACATTTATGATACACACTCACAACACACACCGCCAATAAAACGTTCCTTGGCATGACACTAATAAACTGGGCCCCACCCAAACATCAATGGAGTATGTCATGTGTGTCTATGTAACAACCTGACACGACGTAGTACTGGCACACGTCACGGGCTTTTTTTGGAGGTGCACCGGAGCAGGCCAAAAATAGACTTCACCCCTTGCATCTCTAACTTCAGCTCGGGTCGGCTTGTAACGAGCCTCTCGTTTTGTGACATCTGGTGACCACTGACCGTGATCTGACAAGGTAAATTGTGTTGTTGTAAGAAAGTGTCATCTCTTTCCTGCTTTTCTATCTCATCACCATTATGCATTGTTTATTGCATGTTAGGGCTTTGCTATTGAGACTTAGGTGAACTGGATTTTGATAAGACTTATTATTGTGTTGAAATAAGTTTTATAATCTTTACGCTATTATCGTTAACGCGTACCGACTCGTGTTTAGACGTACATAGATCGATATTTTGTACGCTACATTAGCAACTGTTGTTTTGCTAACTTTGCAAATTTCCGATTAGGATTTCTTTTACTCGTGTTTGTAATAATCCTAATCACGTGGTGGCTGGTGTTCATACGCACACCATTGCACCACTTGTGACCGACAGAGGTCAAAATCCCGCGAATATTCTAAGTCACTTTATCCATACTCGTGATAACTAGCAATTTTAAAAATGGCCGAGCTAGTAAACATAAAGAAAGAACTCATGGCTATGGGCAGAGAATTCGGGTATGAGAAAGCCGAGTTAAAGAAATACGTAGATGAGGAGATAGCTAAATGGTATGTTGCGAAAGAAAATGAGGCGAAAGAGGTGAGAGAGCTAGAAGATAAGAGACAGATAGCTAAACAGCTAGAGATGCAAACTTTGAGAGAGTTAGAGGAAAAAAGATCGAAAGAGGCGAGAGAGCTAGAAGAAAAAAGATCGAAAGAGGCTATAGAGCTAGAAGATAAGAGAGAGTTAGCTAAACAGCTAGAGATGCAAAACCTGAGAGAGCTAGAGGATAGAAAAAATGAGCTAGAGGAAAAAAGAGCGAAAGAGGCGAGAGATTTTAAAGAGAAAGAAATCCAAGATATGAGAGAAATAGAGTTATTAAAGATTCAGTCAGCTAGGGATTTAGAAGATAAAAGGCAGGAAGTAGAAGAGAGAAAGCTTAAGTTAAAAGCTAGAGCACATCAGGAACAGCTTGAATTAGCTAAGCAAGAGGTAACAGCTAGAGAGAAGTTGTTAGATGGGACTGCTAAGCAACAGGCCGAGTTAAATAAACCCCGTACACGGCTAGCTTTCTTTAACCCTGAAGTCGAGACAATTGACGAGTTTTTGACACGCTTTGACAGTTTCATTGCCAACTTTAATTACACTGACATTGAAAAGAAACAACAACTGGGTCAAATACTCCAAGGTGAAAGCTCGCGCGCATTTACTGATCTAACGCGCGATCCCGCTATTACTTATGCAGATCTCAAAACGGGTTTGATGCGTACTTTTCAATGTACAGCAGAAGGCTTTCGAAAAATGTTTAGGAGAGCCATACCCAAAGCTAATGACACCATGCAAGCTTTCGGTACCCGGTTACGCCATTATCTTGATAGATGGATTGATTTGACAGACATCCGGAAGACATATGAGGGCCTATTTGATTTGATATTAAGAGATCAATTTCTCCATATTGCTCCGCCTGCAATGACGACATATTTGCAGCGAAATCCCCCGACTAACTTCTGTGATATGTTGAAGTTAGCAGACACGTATAACGATTACCCTGATCCGGTAATTACGAGGAGTGCGCCACGCCCTCCTCTTACAAATCGGCAGAAGTATACACCGAAATTGAACCGACCGATGACGAAATCGGAAAAACCCGAACCGGTACAACGGACATACACTAAGTCACAAGACGTACGACGTCACACACGTGACTCCCCGCCTATGACATGTTACACTTGCAAAGGGAAGGGGCATAGTTCTCAGAACTGTCCCAGTCCACGTGATGTAAAAGTATGCACTGAAACAGGTGCAACTCTAAAGACCCAACAGGCTACAGTAAACGGACAAAGAGTCAAAATACTGGTCGATACAGGTGCGTCCATAAGCTGCATAAATGCTAAACTTGTACGCCCTGAACAGTATCTAAGGGGTAGTGTCCGCATTCGATGTGTTATGGGACACCTTAGTACATGTCCAAGAGCCACTGTACATGTTACGTCACCCGTATTTTCCGGTACAGTCACCGCCGCAGTGATAAGAGACATGCAGTTCGGATTCATACTATCACCCGGGCAGTGTGAAGCACACACTGATGGCATCTATCCTGTTCTCCCCGTAACCACTAGAGCACAACGGGAACGTTGTAAACAAGGACCCCCAGCTCTAAAGATAGTCGAGAATACATTCCCGCAGTTGACCCCAAGTCAACTCAGTCACCTGCAGCAGGAGGACAAAAGCTTGTCCTCAATGCTAAAGCTGGCACGGAAAAACACTATTACGTCCAGCAAGTACGCAACAATTACGTATTTCCTAAAGGACGGACTAGCGTTTCGGCGCACCGACTTTAAGGAAAATGATACTAGAAGCACCACGTGTTTATTTACCCCTACACCACTCAGACCGCTGATTCTTAGCTTTGCACACGACTCAATCATGTCCGGACATCAGGGCGCACGTCGCACTGAACAACGGATTCGTGAGGACTTTTTTTGGCCAGGCCTGAGTAGGGATGTTCGCTCGTACGTTCGTACATGTACGCAGTGTCAACAACATATTGACCGGGGGCGTGTCAGTCGAGTTCCCCTCGAGATAGTACCAACAGTAGAGGAACCATTCCTAAAAGTCGCAGTAGACATTATTGGCCCAATCATTCCCGCGGCCGAAGGAGGATATCGCTATATCCTAACAATCGTGGATTTTGCAACACGATATCCAGAAGCAGTCGCATTAAAGGGCATCACAGCAATCGAAGTCGCAGACGCTTTAATAGACGTATTTTCTCGCACGGGCGTACCTCGAGAAATATTGAGTGACCAGGGCACTCAATTCACCTCAGCAATGATGGCTGAAACAATGCGTCTACTAGCGTGTAAACAGTTGTTCTCATCACCATATCACGCTCAGTCTAATGGTGCCGTTGAACGATTCAACGGTACAATAAAGAAAATGTTAATTAAAATGGCCTCGGAACAACCCGACCAGTGGCCGCGTTTTCTAGCACCATTACTCTTCGCGTATCGCGAACTCCCACAAGAGAGTACGGGCTATTCACCGTTCCAACTACTATACGGCAGGCAACCTCGTGGTCCCCTTAAGCTAATAAAAGAAACATGGGTCAAGGGAGACACTGTGACCGATGGTAAAGATGTTCACACGTACGTAGCCGAACTACGTCAACGTCTGACCGAGACATGTCACTTAGCACAGGAAAACATTCGCGAAAAACAACCCCGATACAAGCGAAATTTTGACCGTACGGCTGTGGAACGTGACCTCGAACCAGGTCAGCTCGTGTTACTCTTGCGGCCCACGCATAACAACCGCATGCAAATGCACTGGCGTGGACCCTACCGCGTTATTAAGCGTGTGAAGCAGAACGACTATAGCATACAGATAGGAAATAAGCAGAAAACCTATCACATAAATATGCTAAAGCGTTACTATGAACGCAGCGACGAACAGATACAAAACGTGAATGTCGCACTGATACAATTGGAAGACTCCAATTTCAGAACAGACATGATGTCCGCCGAAACCACGCCTAACCCCGCAGTTACAGTCGATCAAGTCGAGATTGACTCGAACTTAACTGTCGAACAGCGCGACGCAATGTCAAAACTCTTACACAGACACGCGCGCATATTCACCGACCAACCGGGCCACTCAGATTTGGTTGAACACCGCATCAAACTTTTAAGTGACAAACCGATACGCTTAAAACAGTACCCACAGAAATATGAGAGCACAAAGTACATAGCAGAACAGGTGCGTGAAATGCAAAAACAGGGCGTGATTGAACAGTCAATCTCCCCATATTCATCACCGGTCGTCTTAGTTAAAAAGAAAGACGGTACGCTTCGTTTTTGTGTGGACTACAGACAGTTAAATGAGATAACTGAATTCGATGCGGAACCTATCCCAAATCAGGACGAATTATTCGCAAAACTAACTAAGGCACATTACTTTTCAAAGTTTGACATGTGCAAAGGGTACTGGCAACTGTCAGTTGCTATTGACGACAGACCAAAAACAGCCTTCCCAACCCCGCTAGGCTTGTTTCAGTTTTGCCGACTACCGTTCGGACTAGCGAACGCACCCGCAACATTCGCGCGCTTCATGCGAAAATTACCGTTAGAGAGCGTTGACGCATTGAATTTCTTTGATGACATACTGGTAGCAACAGGAACATGGGACCAACATTTATCCTCAGTGGGTGGTCTACTTGACATTCTCGAGCGCCATAGATTGACCGTGAAACCCTCCAAAGTACGCGCGGGCTTTCGAGAGATTGAATTTCTTGGCCATATCATAAGTGACGGACAAATAGGCCCTAATCTAGACTTAACTGCAGCCATTCGTGACATGACCTTACCGACTACAAAGAAACAGGTCAGGGCAGTTTTGGGGCTAGTGGGGTACTACCGAAAATTTGTCCCAAACTTCAGTACGCTTCTTAAACCACTGACGGACTTAACTGGGAACAAACAACCCACGAAAATACGATGGACGGCAGAGTGTAGCACCGCCCTCGAAAAAGTGAAGGACATCTTGACCAGTAAACCCGTCCTACAGTTACCAGACTTTGACAAGAGATTTATTGTCAGGACCGACGCATCGGACGAAGGCCTCGGTGCCATACTTCTCCAAGAGACAGATGACGAATACCTACCGGTAGCATACGCGTCTAAGAAACTGTTAGATCGTGAGACACGGTATTCTACGATTGAAAAAGAGTGCTTAGCAATCGTATGGGCACTCAAGAAATTTAGTGCTTATCTGTACTCTAAACCATTCATCCTGCAGTGCGATCATAAGCCGCTGACATATCTGCGCACTAGCATGTATGATAACGCTAGGCTAACTAGATGGACACTCCTGCTACAGGAGTATAGCTTCGTTGTCGAACACATCGCGGGCCGAGAAAATTCGGGTGCCGATGCATTATCCCGGCATGCCATAACCGCGATATAAACAAGAGAGAGGATAGTCTCTCCACAGATGCGCATATAATTCCTGTGGGGACTATCGTGTGAAATAAAATTTTTTTTGTCCCTATTTGATTTCCACTCTGTGAGCTCCAATCAATTTTAAGAAGGGGGTTGTCACAGGAAACGAGGGACAGAAATTATATTTTATTTCATTTTAATAAACCGCTAACAAAACTAATTGAAGTAATCCGAGTTTTGTTATTTTTCGTATGTAGCATGTAAATTCCAGTAACGGTCACCTAAGATCTCTTTAGTAGACAGACGTTTGTGACGCAGTGTGTGTTAATTATCATGTCATATTGAATATATATATTAATTTATGAAAAAATATGTATATTAAATAAATTGGGACAACTGCGCAATACCGTCACATGTTGTTGACGAGTGAAATGGCCAGTGCGCATTAGGATTGACCACAGAAAAGCGTGCATCACGATTACCACTATATATCCAAGGCAAAAATCATGTCACAGGACATAGCTTCTGGAAGTTTTGGAAACCTTCAGTGAGAGCTATATAAGAGGCAAAATGAAGACTTTATTCTCAATGTTGAAAACGTCGATTCGTCTGAAGCCAGTCTAACTTCACGAATGAATTATCTCGTGTACAGAGATTTCATAAAGGAAAGCTGCAATAATCTCTTTCCATCCGTTTTCCATCCGTCTGATGCCATATATTGAGTGACGAGGCAAAATTACTCAGTATAACTTTTGGCAAAGTGGAAAGTTCGCTGTCAAGAACAACCCGATGCATGCGACGCTGGTTGTATGCAGTTAACGACACGAGGGACCAACTTGTTCTTCCCCCTGTCTGAGTTCGTTTTGGCAGTCTATCCCGCTAATTGAGAGGCTAGCATCGTGATCGTCTCACAGACAATCCGGATTTCTACACTCAATGTAATGCGACGACACATCCCACTGGACGACTCCACCCGATAATGCTAAACGTCGTTGGGCTGTCCGTTTCCACGACAACCGGTACAACGATAATTATCGAGACTGACAACAGTCAGTTAAATTTCAGATTTCTCCCCAGTGATAATCTGAAAGTGGTGCCTAGATTCTGCAGAATCTTCACCTGTAATGCGACGCCTCCATTGCGTCGATCTTCACTTTGAAGTGCCGCTTATAAGTGACGTGTGAGATTACGTCATCTCCTTGGGACTCTGACATTAATAGTGAGTAATCATTCGCACGGCTAACGCGCACATACTTAAGTCTAGGACTCTTAAGAAAATGAACACTATTATATCGTTTGCAAAATAAGAACTCTAATGTTAAAAGTAATGCTTATTTTACATGTCAACTATTGTTAAAGCGGCCCCATTTGCCGCATAAGAATTGTGTAATTAATCTTTATTTTATATTTTGAATTTCATCATTTTCATCTCCCCTTATTTCCCACAGAGTGTATGACATTGGAAAGTTGAATGAATGAATTAATCACTGTGCGAAAGAGTAGTGCCCCTTTTAAATCGGGAAATAAATAACCTGATTTAAACATCTTTCAACTCTCTTGTTATTCATAGTTTCTTGAGAGGGACGAAAGAATTTGTACTATTGTTTTGCACCGTTCGTCTGTTCGTCCATTTATTCACATTTATGATACACACTCACAACACACACCGCCAATAAAACGTTCCTTGGCATGACACTAATAAACTGGGCCCCACCCAAACATCAATGGAGTATGTCATGTGTGTCTATGTAACAACCTGACACGACGTAGTACTGGCACACGTCACGGGCTTTTTTTGGAGGTGCACCGGAGCAGGCCAAAAATAGACTTCACCCCTTGCATCTCTAACTTCAGCTCGGGTCGGCTTGTAACGAGCCTCTCGTTTTGTGACAACATACATGCATGCGTGCACGCGACATCTTATTTCTTACGTAATGCCATATTTTACTTTCATGTCCGTCACTGATATAACCACAAACAACTAGTTGCAACCAGACTGTTTCATGCCCATCACTGATATAACCACAAACAACTGGCATGCAACCTGACTGTTGTTAAACCAAACAATAATTCCAGACTTTGGATCTGGTGTGCACTTAGTATGTGTACAATTCAGTGATGATACGTGTAGATTCCTGAAACCTGTCTGGGCAGAGAAAATGCAACAATCGAAGGCCAGTGTCCAGCCTTGCTACCATTAATAGCTAAAGAGAAGTCATTCAACAGTCATCAAACAACTCTCGAAGTCGAGCAACACAATAACCTTTGCGAAGCCATGCACCATTCAGTAACTAATACGAGACCGTGCAACATTTAATAACCAGCAGAGAACATTCAAGGACCATCAGGAGGTAAAGCAACATTCACTCACGAACACAGAATGTTCAAGGACCATCGGGAGATAAAGCAACATTCACTTACCGAACACAGAACATTCAATGACCATCGGGAGATAAAGCAACATTCAGTAACTAACAGAATATTCAAAGCCCGTCGCGAGGTGAAAGAACATTTAGTAAGCAAAGTAAGCAACAGGGGTTCATGCAGCAGTCACTAAACAGCTTAAAGCAATGCAAAATTAAGTTATTAACATTGTGTCCTGCAACAGTCAATAACCAGTGCAAAGCATGCAGCGTTCAGTAACCAGCGCACCATTATGCAAAATATAATAACAAGATGTAAGCTGCAATACATTGAATACCAGTACACAGTCAATGCAACATTCAATAATCAGCATTACCCAATGTAACTTACAATAATATTGTTATAGATGTGGCATACTTTTAGTTGAGGTCTGAGGTCTAATGAAATGTAATATTGTTATAGAAGTGGCTTACGTTTAGTTGAGGTTTGTGTCTAATTAAATGTAATATTGTTATAAGTACATAAGTCTACATAAGTTTAGTTGAGGTCTGTGTCGAATGAGTATCGTTAATTATTTTAGCATTAGTAGAGTACAGGGTATACTTATAAAATGCTAGATTTGCGTAGTGTTGAAAGTGGTGTAATATTGTTTCAGTATAGATATAGTATAAATTCACTCGTCAGCATTGTATTGTGATAACAATGGCAGGGAAAGTTTGGTCGATTTGTTAAAAGAAGCTAGCCTTATGATATCCTGATTCGTGTATCGGATTACTCGTGTGATATTTCTTTTTCTGCTGGAAGTTAGTGACGAAGTGTCGAGTGAGAGTGATGGTATGTTGAGATACAGCCTTCACGTGTACTGTCTTATGTCACGTGCCATATTGCTGTTCATACTAATTAAAATACTGATATCTTCCTTTCTACATATCAACGATCATTCGCTATTTAATTGAATCGTATTATTTAGTAAACATAGCAACAAATGGGAGATAAACTATCTATTATTTAGTAAACATAGCAACAAATGGGAGATAAACTACCTATTATTTAGTAAACATAGCAACAAATGGGAGATGAACTCCCTATTTTGATGTGACCTGTTAGCGATAATCCCGGTTTAACTCGTGTTTTATTTTGGAGAAATTATTCTTTATTTTTTTCAACACCGATTTTTAGTTGTACGCACGATTTATTTTTATTCGCAAATTAATAATTAATTATTAATTAATAAATAATTATTTTCCTAAACACTTGATCTATCGCTACATTTCTTCGTTGTATCTGATTATTATGAGTCTTTTTGCATTTTGAAACTTTATTAAATCATTAATAATTCACAATTTGGCTGAGATTGTCTGAGTATTGTGTACCTTTCTTACTCGTAAATATCAGTTGTGAGTAACTCATTGTGGTTTGTCTGAGTGGTGTTTACGTCTCTTACTCGTAAATATCAGCTGTGAGTACCTCATTGTGCTTTGTCTGAGTGGTGTTTACGTCTCTTACTCGTAAATATCAGTTGTGAGTAACTCATTGTGGTTTGTCTGAGTGGTGTTTACGTCTCTTACTCGTAAATATCAGTTGTGAGTACCTCATTGTGCTTTGTCTGAGTGGTGTTTACGTGTCTTACTCGTAAATATCAGTTGTGAGTAACTCATTGTGGTTTCACCTCCTAACTGTGGTACCATGCTGCATTGTCTTCCTGAGTCATTGTCTGTCCCAAGGTGACGCAAATCATCTGCCAGTTCAGTGTGTGTATGTGTGAGTGTGCGCTTGTATGGTCTGGGGTCACAAGCCATAGGATTATGAAGTGTAGGTGCTGATGAATGAGAAGGCACGTTCTTTTGAATACTCGAATCTGCTACTCGAGATTAATAATTAGACTTATATTCCATAAGTATATCGTAATCTTCACGCACCAGAGTCAGGGCGGGATTAACAAATTATAATATCATTCACCATTTTAATAGTTACAGTGACATATTCTTCTTACTGTTTAACATTAGTGAAATTAGTTTTGTATACAATTATGGCATGCTATATCCTTATGACATAAACTATCTATAATTACGACCTCCAGTTTTAAATAGAGGTTCTAACAAATAAACAAAAAACACAATAAACACAGAAATATCAAAACATTTAATACTTGAACAGTCATTTTACAAATTAGGAATTTTACATTAACTCATGAATCAAGATTTTAATACTAAATTCACACAGTACAATGCTAGTATTAAATGGATACATTTTGTCTCTAATATTAAATCTATAGCTAAACACACACAATTTTAACATGAATAAAACACATCAGGATTTATACACACACTAGTAATTATCATTAACTATATGCCACAGGCTAACATTAACTAAACACACGGTTTCAACATTAAGTGCACCCATTAAGATTTCAACTTTGAGTGCATACATAACAATGTTAATAATAAGTGCGAATATCAGGACTTTAATACAACAGCACACATCAGGATTTTAGCATAACAGCAGGCATAAGGATTTTAACATAACACACACCAGGATTTTAATATAACAGCACGCACCAGGATTTTAATATAACAGCACACACCAGGATTTTAATATAACAGCACACATCATGATCTATAACAGCACACACCAGGATTTTAACACAACAGCACACATCACTATTTTCACATAAAAGCAAACATCAGAAGTTTAACATAAAAGCACATATCAGGACTTTAATACATCAGCACACATCAGGATGTAACACAACAGCACGCATCATGATTTTCACATAAAAGCAAACATCAGGATTTTATTTTTAACTGATTACACCAAGATTTCAACTGCACATATCACGATTTGAACATTAACTAAACTTATTGGATTTTAATATTAACTGCTAATATCAGGATTTTAATATTAATTGCTAATATCAGGATTTTAATATTAACTGCTAATCAGGATTTTAATATAAAATGTAGTATAATATTAAGTATTTTAACATTAAAATGCACACAACACGATTTTAAATTCAGTTTCACATATTAGGATTTTAGCATTAACTATACACATCAAGATTTTAACATTAACAAAAAACATAACAAAAGTTAAGCATTAACTTTACACATCAATATTTTAAAAGAGATTGTATGCATTAATGCCTGAGCATGTTTTGATGCTGGTGGCGTGTCAGCCTAACTCATCATGATTTTGTTAAAGGTAAAGATATCTTAAATCATAATAATATCTTAAATGTAATTTTAATAAACGAAATAATAATACTATTTCAAACGTATTACTCTAAATCATTATAAAAGTAGTGTTTTCTATCCTATTCTATTCTAACTCTGACATTTTAATTAAACTCAGCCTCGAGTTTTCCAACTCCATTGGTTATGTAATTTATGGTCTGGCTTGTCCAGTTCGGCTGCTGCAAGTGGACCTACAAGGTCCACTATAAGAAAAGGTCACCTAGGATAGGGGAAATCAGGGCAACAGATGTAAGAAACCTTAAATAGTGTTAAGTCAGAGAAACCTAAACTTGATTATTCTTTTGGACTCAACCTGAACTTCTCTTACAGATAACAACCTGTAGTAAATATTTCCAGACTATACACTATTATAATTTCGTGGATATGTGTGGGAAATCTGAATTTTAAAATTAGTGATTGCCAGCAAAAGGTTAGTATTGTGGTATCTCTAGCTACTGATTAAAACTAATCTTTTCTTCATTTTGCAGCTTATTTATACACCTGTTGTTTATATATGTGTATAAATGTTAGCTACGATTTCTGAGCGAGAATGGGTAAAAAGGTTTGGTCCAACTCTTGTCTCATCTATCAAATTACCCAAATTAGTGCACATGACGTCACTTAACCCTACGATTGTAAGCAATGCAGAAGAAATATACACTCAACAATAGTCACATGTACAATGGCTGACTGATACAGTAGTAATATACACTCAACAATAGTCACATGTACAATGGCTGACTGATACAGTAGTAATATACACTCAACAATAGTCACATGTACAATGGCTGACTGATACAGTAGTAATATACACTCAGCAATAGTCACATGTACAATGGCTGACTGATACAGTAGTAATATACACTCAGCAATAGTCACATGTACAATGGCTGACTGATACAGTAGTAATATACACTCAGCAATAGTCACATGTACAATGGCTGACTGATACAGTAGTAATATACACTCAGCAATAATCACATGTACAATGGCTGACTGATACAGTAGTAATATACACTCAGCAATAATCATACAAACTATAGATGACTGACATCTGAGTAATGCGCACAACAAGAATAATTGTGCATGATGCGGATGGCTGACACACTGTAAGAATAATTGTGCATGATGCGGATGGCTGATACACTGTAAGAATAATTGTGCATGATGCGGATGGCTGATACACTGTAAATATAATTGTGCATGATGCGGATGGCTGATACACTGTAAGAATAATTGTGCATGATGCGGATGGCTGATACACTGTAAGAATAATTGTGCATGATGCGGATGGCTGATACACTGTAAGAATAATTGTGCATGATGCGGATGGCTGACACACTGTAAGAATAATTGTGCATGATGCGGATGGCTGATACACTGTAAGAATAATTGTGCATGATGCGGATGGCTGATACACTGTAAGAATAATTGTGCATGACGTGAAAGACTGATGAATAAGGCACACTGTAAGAATAATTGTGCATGACGTGAAAGACTGATGAATAAGGCACACTGTAAGAATAATTGTGCATGACGTGAAAGACTGATGAATAAGGCACACTGTAAGAATAATTGTGCATGACGTGAAAGACTGATGAATAAGGCACACTGTAAGAATAATTGTGCATGCTATGAAAGACTGATGAATAAGGCACACTGTAAGAATAATTGTGCATGACGTGAAAGACTGATGAATAAGGCACACTATAAGAATAAGTGTGCATTCTCTTTAAAAAATAAAATATCAAGTACAACTGTATGTTATTCTTCACAGAAATGATCCTGACAAATTTCATCTGACGAAACAAAATTCTGTCAAATAGAAATTTAACAGTTCCACAATACAGCATTGACCTTCGTTCCTAACATTCGAACATCACACATTCACATCAATAAAAAAACTCGAAGTTTGATGAGTCCTGAAAAGAATGCACAAACACATACACAAACAGACACAAAAACACAAGCACACATAAGCATACACAAGCACATTACGCGTATTCGCCATCGTCAACTCGTCTATGCTTGCATCCTAAGTTGATTCAAACACAAATGAATTAGGTTTTATCGTACGCATGTAAAACTGATGTATAATTATATCCCAAACTCTACAGTAAATAAAAATCTCTGTTTGTCTGCAAAATGTCGTCAGGTCGTTCACGAGCCAGATCCTCCAGAGTTACGGCCCCGCACATATCATTAGCTTGGTTGCCATAACGTAACACGTGCAGACCAGATTTCGCTTGGCCCGGGGTGACGTACTCTACGCGGACAGCGTCACGTGAGTTCATGGACGGACACTCCTCAAAATAGTTGTACGGCAAGAGATAGAATGAAAGTCCTCCCGCCATTGTGGGTGTTACAGGAATGTCTTCCGTATGAGGAATGTGATGCACACCAAGGGTCACCCAGAACACCAGATCCTGAAGAGAGTCATAAAGGTTGATTATTAAACATTCTTTAGTCTGAGAAGAATGTTATTTAAAGTGTTGATCGATTTGATTTATTTGTAATAAAGGTGCAATTACTTATTTAGCAATTTTATCGATTACGCTTAATACTGTATAATATATACAATTATTAAAATCGTGTATAAACTATATAAATGCATTATATTACAACATGTTATTCACAATACAATATAAAAAGTTCATTTCCTTTTGTATTACACATAAATTACGTTTATGTGTACAAAGATGATTTTGCAAGTCTCTGGATATGTGGCTTTGGGAGAATAAAATTATGACATGACAACTGTCTCGTAAAACGGCCAGAAATACCATGTTGACAGAAATCTTTGAAGAGGAAAATCTCAAATAAATAAAGGCAAAGTGACACTTTATCGATTGTCTTAACAAACGTGAATGTTGAGAGAAAGTATTATATTCAATAAGCTTCTCGAGGGAGGGAACCAAATATCTTGAAGAAAATATCACACAAAATCAACTTTACGAGGAAAGAAACCAAATAAATTAAATCGTCCAGCTACAGCGAAAGCAACACAAACAAAAATAGTAAAGTTAGTTCCAACGAAGTTAATATAGCATCAGGGAAGATAAGTTGGTATGGTTGCCGAAGTCTACACTGGCTAGGCAGTTCTACTTGCATATTGCAGTTATCACTTTCAACCAGGAAATCATGTGGCCCAAGTTGACTACGTCAGCATAAACGCCTCAGAGATATCGTGACTTGGATTCTAAGCAATGAACATCATCAGCATGACTGACCACTGTAAAACATTTCTAAGTACCGAATATTGGCAGCTTAACTCTCATAAAGAGTTTGAAAGAGGGAAGACACGGAATACTGGAGGAAACAAAATTCATCAAAACCAATGGTTGAACTCGAATTTATTAATTTTTATTTAGATACATGATTCTCCCACACTGGTGGTCAGTTTCTGCAAATGTTACCTAGGGTTGTTTGCAGTCTGGGAAGGAATGATCCTGTACATGCTAGACTCCTACATTTACTTTTATTATAATCAGCACTGTCTCTATTCTTCTAGCAATGCATTGTCCTCGACCTTGTTTACATAATAAACTTTTTTTTACGCAAGACATATACCTTTTCCACTTGCATGCAAATGAATAGTGTTCATTTTGCTCCACAGAGATAAAATAAAAATATATATGTACATAATATGTGTAGTAATAAACGTAATCCAACTGATTTAATCTGATTTTGTTAATAAATGTAGTTTTTATAGTTTTTGGTTAGTAAGTTTTTATATGTTTTCAGCATTGTACACAATGTAAAACATTAATATTGTCTACATCACAACAAGCATTGTCAATATGTTTTAACATATACCAATTATAAAAATAAAATTAATAAAACAAACTTTATGCAGTTTAAAAACAGCAGCAACTATTAAAAGATCTAATTTTGTGATCTTTGCTGGTCATTTTGTACAAATGGTAATTTTTTTGTCAGTAGTCCATGAAGGTCAGAGCAATTTATAGCATGCCATGTATAAACCAAGACCCGTGTGCATGCGCACTAACATGTTATAGTTGTGAGGGCTACTGGTGAGTTCCGTTATGGGATAGTGTGATGATATATAGTATATCTTGATTCAAGGACACGAACGTATACAACAGCAATAGTCTGATCAAAATCGGCCACGTCGTTTTAGAGTTAGTCCTGGCCAAAGAAATGGACATAATTTTATGTTATGTATAGATAATCAGCATTCACTGGTTGTATATAAGCAAGACTCATCTGTTGTATTAAATCGTCAGTATTATCTGGTTGTATATAAACAAGACTCATCTGTTGTATTAAAACGTCAGTATTCTCTGGCTGTAATTGAGCCAAATTCGTCAGTTTTATTTTAAATAGTCAGCATTGTCTGGTTGTATATAAGCAGGACTCAAGTCATTTTTTAAAAAATACTCAACATTCTCTGGCTGCGTATAATATGTACTAGCACGTTTAAATTTAAAATAACAACCATGCTCTGTATTATGTCATTGTCACACGTTCGCAATCTTATTTCTAAATAAATAAATAATTATTCATTTTAATTCCAAATTTGTAATTCTTGCTCACTGCATAAAAAATAGTCTATTTTGAGCATATTATTACAATTACTAATGAAATTATTTTGAAGTGCTAATAGCTGCAGAATACACAAAAAGCAATATAATGCATTTTTAGGTTTGTTTCTGATAATAAGAAAGACAATGTTTCATTGTAGTTCTTGTGACCTTTTGGCAATTTATGAAATAAAACAAATATACACTAAATCGACACAAACCTAGTTGAACTGTTAAATGATATACCATTTTCTTGACATTCAGTTCACAGTATCATGGAACTATTTCTGTTGATTTTACAAATGAAGATTTATGAATGCAGTCTTGCCTATCTGTAATATGTTTGATCCACCACATAGTGACTAATTTGTCTGGTCAATACGTTCTTATTGTTCTTCATAGGAACTTTGAAAGCTTACATAGTGAACAAATGTCTGGCCATCAACGTAGAGGCTTACCTCTTTAACAAACATCTGGTCATCATTGTAGAAACTTTGAAAGCTTACATAGCGAACAAATGTCTGGCCGTCAAGTAGTGGTATACCTCTTTAACAAACATATGGTCATCATGGAAGCTTTGAAAGTTTACTTGATCAACAAGTGTCTGGTCGTCATTGTAGAAGCCTTAAAATGTTTACCTGATCAACAAGTGTCTGGTCGTCTTTGTAGAAGCCTTAAAATGTTTACCTGATCAACAAGTGTCTGGTTGTCTTCGTAGAAGCTTGTGAATTTGGTGACGGGGTTGATGCTGTCGAAAATGGCGTATGGAGAACTGCCAACCTCCTCGTCGTCATTGTGGACCGTTACAACTAGCTGATGTCGCGCCCAGGAAAAGGAATTCTCATTATCATAACCTTCCTGAAGTAACTGCTTCGACATGCCACTCATGTGAAGTCTGCGTCAAGACGGATAACGAAAACAATAAATTTGACTAGTGTGTACTTCCTTAACCCAATGATAACTATTTACAGGTATTGGCTGAAGTCTGCGTCAAGACGGATAACGAAAGCAATAAATTTGACTAGTGTGTACTTCCTTAACCCAATGATAACTATTTACAGGTATTGGCTGAAGTCTGCGTCAAGACGGATAACGAAAGCAATAAATTTGACTAGTGTGTACTTCCTTAACCCAATGATAACTATTTACAGGTATTGGCTTAAATCTTAATGACGTAAATAGTTGATAAACGAACAGAGAAACTGACTGAGAGAGAGAGAGAGAGAGAGAGAGAGAGATCTGAGAAAGATAGATAGATAGATAGATAGATAGATAGATAGATAGATAGATAGATAGATAGATAGATAGATAGATAGATAGATAGATAGATAGATAGATAGATAGATAGATAGATAGATAGATAGATAGATAGATAGATAGATAGATAGATAGATAGATAGATAGATAGATAGATAGATAGATAGATGAGAGAGAGAGAGAGAGAGAGAGAGAGCAACATTTCTTAGAGGGAAATGAAATTTAATACACCTTACCCACTGAATTGTACTTAATAATGGCATTTTGTTCAGTACCAAATATAGTAACATAATATATACATGTTTTAATTCATTTGCAATTAAGCCATGCTTGAGTAATATCATTGCATGCAAATAAATGTAAGAGTACGCATTCTTTGCCCTATACTTTCAATTAATTTATCAACCCTATGACATCTGAATGCTACATTTGTCTTTGCGAAATGTCAGATATAGAAAGCAATCAAAGACTTACCTGAAAGCCCTGGGATCACCATTCTTTGTGGTGAAATTACTGTTATGGACAATGTGGTACTTGGGGTTCTCAAAGTTGAATTTATACAAGGCATCCATCTCGCTCACTCGAAGTTGTCTTTCCATTTTAGTCTGATGATACTCAGAGACCGGTGTTACCTTCAGAGTTGAAAGTTCTCATTTACAAGATGCGTTGCTAAATTAAACCAAGTTTAAAATTAATGAAATCGGTTTTTATGCACTTTTCAGTTTCAATGAAAGCTAGGGATTTAGAAATTTTCTATTCCATTTGCTTTCCAGCAAGGCATGTTAAATAAATGTGCTAATGAAAAATCATTTCTTACTTGCAATCTAATGTGTTTTAAATCTTTCCATGTAGAAACAAAATCCGTAAAAATTCAAAGAAAACGGTTACACTATATATAGTCTAGTGCTTTCTCGCTGTCGGTCTGTTTTTACTGAGAAGCCTGTTAAAAATAATTCAACATCTATTGCATGTAAAGCGTGCAAAGGTATTCTGCCAAAGTTGTCTCGTGTCTCAGCAATTCATTAAGTTTCGTGCATTGTTCTGTGAATAGCAATTGCTCTCCACTGTTTGGTTAATTTTAACTGCACGAAGTCTTAGTTTTTTAAATTAATTATTTGTGTCTCTTAGAAGTTCATTAATGTAGTGTAAGATATTAATATAGTACTCTATCATATAGTAATGATCTACGTTTATGCATCTTTGAATACTTGTTCCTTTGTGTCCCGTAGACGTTCTTATAAATATGCATGTTATATAGTTAACTATATGAAGCCTTGATCACTTATTCCTTTGTGTCCTGTAGAAGTTCTTATAAGTATGCATGGTATATAGTTAAATGTATAGGTTTATGAAGCCTTGATCACTTATTCCTTTGTGTCCCGTAGAAATTCTTATAAGTATGCATGGTAAATAGTTTATATATAGGTTTATGAAGCCTTGATCACTTATTCCATAACGTCTTATAGAATCTCATAAAGTGCGAAGTATTGTACCTGATTCAGTTGCACAGTCTCCTTCATAATGTTCAGTGTCTCGTAGCGGTTCTTGGTACCCAAAATGTCAACGTCTGCCTTGAAGTGAAATATGTGGTGATGGATGTTCCCCAGCAAATTTCCAACCAAATGGAACCCGTACGGTGCCTCCTCAGATCGGTAGAAAGAGGACAGGATGTAACCAGTAGAGTAGGCTTTGACCTCTAAAGTACCAGTCTAGAGGGAAAGAATTAAATTTAGAAAAGTACCAAATTAGTACCTGGCGTTGAACACAAGACAAATCGAAATAAATAAATCAGCAACTTTGTGGTACAGCTTCATATGTCGTAATTACAACAGTGATCACGTGACATGAATACTGAGTTGACAGGAAACCTAGAACTTTGTGGTACAGCTTCATATGCCGTAATTACAACAGTGATCACGTAACATGAATACTGAGTTGACAGGAAACCTAGAACATAAGCAAAGCTGATTTAAATGAGTATAGTGGTGATTGAAAAACCGACGTATGCATGACAGAACAGTAAAAAATGGAATATAAACATGAGTTAATGAGCATAGGGATGATGGAAAATCTGTATAGTGACATAATTTAAATATAGTGAGATTATAGCAACGATGGAAAACTTATAAAGTGTACAGTAGCGAAGACAAAAGATAAGTATAGCGATGAGGAGGACCTGTGCATTAATGACGCAACGTGAGTATAAGAGACATGAGTAAACAATATGATGATAGAGAACCTACACAGTGATAGCGTAACACGTGTGTAGGCAAACATGCGAAATGAGAATGCGATGATGGAGAACAGATGACATAACATGAGAAATGAGTTGGTCGAGAACCCATGCAATATAGTCAACCATATTGAATACCTCATGTGTGGTGAAAAGAATTGGGTTAAGCCATTTAAGAGGATCATAAGACTGATGATTGAATTGGGTTAAGCCATTTAAGAGGATCATAAGACAGATGATTGAATTGGGTTAAGCCATTTAAGAGGATCATAAGACTGATGATTGAATTGGGTTAAGCCATTTAAGAGGATCATAAGACTGATGATAGAATTGGGTTAAGCCATTTAAGAGGATCATAAGACTGATGATAGAATTGGGTTAAACCATTTAAGAGGATCATAAGACTGATGATAGAAGTCCAGAGGGATGGAACATTGGTTTGTAGATGGATGGGTGAAGTTGACCAGAAAAACAATCGATTTGTTCTAGAGATCTTGTCTATGATATACAATCTGCAAGGGAGCTTTTTCTTCAACTATGACTAAGATATAGTACCTGGTTATATCTCGTAATTGAAATCTCTATTTCTCAGTGTAAACGTTGTTAGGACTGAGATAGAGTTACCTGGTTATATCTCGTAATTGAAATCTCTTTGTCGCAGTGTACAAATGTATTAGAAATGAGTCAATGTTACCTGGCGAAATATGAAGTCAACCACATAGTCGTAGTTGCCGACGGTCAGGACTGACCGAAAAATGAGAACATTGTCCACCAAGCCGTTGTAAAAACTTTGTTCATCCTTTGAGTACGACATGTGTCTCCGAACAGGTACGCCGGTGTTCAATTCGAAAACACAAATCGAACTTGCCAGAGTTGTCGGCTCTGTCATTTTCTCTGAAAAGACGGATATGTTCAGAATGGTTGCACTTTCTGGGCAGTCGACTCCAATGGCGAGGGATTTTGAGTGCGTTCCCAGTAAGAAACCGCTATCTATGTAATCTGTGACACGGGTCATTGGGTTGTTGCCAGAGTACAGCACGCCAATCTCAGACAATCCTACCTCGTACGCGATCATATCCTTCCGGAAACGTACGTCATAGATTTGGGGGCCCTTCAAGGGAGACAATCGGAAGTCGAATTCCCACTCTAGGTATTTAACGTGCCGATGATTAATTGTATACCTTTTGCCGTCTGGTTCCACCTGGAGGGAATACAAGACAAAAATTATACCATCGAATAAATTAGGACCATTAATTTAAGACGTGAAGGTACTTTTGACTTTAACACTTGATGGTAACATATTGTGCTAATGTCGGAAAAGGTACATCAGTGTGTACTTGGGTTTGGAAGGTAAAATTAATGACGTAAAATTAAGACTGCATGGTAAGTGTTATTGTGTATAATTTACAGCAAATTTGATATCATGAAGTTAATTCTAGGCAGCAAAGTTAATAAATGAAGTTACGAATACAAGGTAGCGCTAAATCCGTGTAATTATGGTGCATGGTAGAATTAATTTATAGTTATGTCTGGAAGGCAAAGACAATGGCGTGCAGTTTGGAAGAGCAGATTGATTAAATGTCAAGAAGTTAAGACGAGACGGTAGAGTTAATGCTTAGGTTTCCCAGTAAGACAGAGCTCTTGTTGAGCAGTTAGAGTGTAGTATTAATGCCATTACATTAGAATTGAAAGTCGTGTAGCCAGGCCTAGAAGGTACATATATTGCAGCAATTAAGTATGGAGGGTATATATAATTTAACAATTAGATGGAAGATAGATAGATAGATAGATAGATAGATAGATAGATAGATAGATAGATAGATAGATAGATAGATAGATAGATAGATAGATAGATAGATAGATAGATGTAGTAGAAATTAGGTACGGAAAGAACATATATTGCATAAATTAGGTTATCTATATATATTGTAGAAATTAGGTATGGAAGATATATATATATTGTAGAAATTAGGTATAGAAGGAATATTTACTTTAGCAGTAGGTATGGAAGATATATATTCTGTCTCAATTAGGTATGGAGGATACATATACTCTCACGGTTAAGTCTGATAGTGTTGATCTCAATTTATTAATTCTGGAAAGTTAAGTCTGATAGTGTTGATCTCAGTTTATTAATTCTGGTAAGTAAAGTGAATGCCGAGTAGATTGGAGTGGAAGACAAAGTTAATATCTAGAGAGGCTTTCTTATAGTCTTAACATCAAGAGAAAGGCCTGTCGATATAGTTAATATGTGTAAGGTCAATATACAGTTAATATCAATAGAGAGGCCTGGTGTAGAAAAAGGACCTGGTTTGTGGAATTAATTTCAAGACAGAGGCCTGATAAGTAGAGAAAATATCAATAGAGAAGCCTGGTGTGTAGAGAAAATATCAGAGGTCTGGACTGTAGAGTTAATATCAAAGGAGAGGCCTAGAGTATAGAGTTAATATCAAGAGGTCTGGACTGTAGAGTTAATATCAAAGGAGAGGCCTAGAGTATAGAGTTAATATCAAGAGGTCTGGACTGTAGAGTTAATATCAAAGGAGAGGCCTAGAGTATAGAGTTAATATCAAGAGGTCTGGACTGTAGAGTTAATATCAAAAGAGAGGCCTGGAGTGAAGAGTTAATATCAAGAGGTCTGGACTGTAGAGTTAATATCAAAAGAGAGGACTGGAGTGTTGAGTTAATATCAATAGAGAGGCCTGGTGTAGAAAAAGGACCTGGTTTGTGGAACTCTACACACCAAGCCTGTTCTTGTTAATAAAAGAGAACAGCCTGGTTTGTAGGGTTAATATGAAGAGAAAGGCCTGGTGTGTGAATTCAAGAAAGAAGACTAATGTATGCAATTAATATCAAGATAAACCTAGTTTGTATAGTTAATGACAATCGAGAAAATTTGTATAGTTAATGTCAAGAGAGAAACATAATTTGTATAGTTACTATCAAAAGAGAAACATTGTTTGTACAGTTAAATTCAAGAGACAAACATTGTTGTCCAGTTAATGTCAAGAGAGAAACCAAGTTTGTCTAGTTAATGTCAAGAGAGAAACCAAGTTTGTCTAGTTAATGTCAAGAGAGAAACTAAGTTTGTCTAGTTAATATCAAGCGAGATACCTATTTTTCTAGTTAATGCAAGCAAGAAACCTAGTTTGTCTAGTTATTGTCAAGCAAGAAACCTAGTTTGTCTAGTTAATGCAAGCAAGAAACCTAGTTTGTCTAGTTATTGTCAAGCAAGAAACCTAGTTTGTCTAGTTATTGTCAAGCAAGAAACTTAGTTTTCTAGTTAATGTCAAGCGAGAAACCTAGTTTGTATAGTTAATATCAAGCGAAAGACCTAGTTTGTATAGTTAATATCAAGCGAGAAACCTAGTTTGTATAGTTAATATCAAGCGAGAAACCCAGTTTGTATAGTTATTATCAATAAAGAGACCTGGTGTGTGGAGGAAATATCACGAGCCGGTCTGGTTTAAGGAAATAATATTTAAAGACGTCTGGTGATTAGTATCAAGAGTTGCATCTTTAGCTAAGAATTGGATGACTTAGTTTGAATGAGTGCCAAGAAAAGGAATTACATAATTGAAGGTGTGCATGGACGAGATGGGTAATGATAAGAAAATAAGATACACTGCCTAATGTGTTGAGAAAAATAGAAATGTAATGTAAACTTTATATTGAGAAAATGGGACTTGACGAGGAAATATGTGTATCTTTAGAGAGATAGGAGGATATCAAGAACAATGCACACCTAAGCATTAATGTGAGGGATAGTTCAAGTCGAGAAGGTAAGATTGTAAAGATGAGTTAGAGTGGTGAAAACAGAACTCTGATGGAGTGTGTGCAAATGATGAAAATAGATCTGTGAGAAAGTGTGCGCAAAGGTGAAAATAAGATTGTGGTAGAGTGTGTGCATAAGGTGAAAACAGGACTGAGTTAGTGTCCAAATGTGAAAATAGCACTGAAGTAGATGCAAATGGTGACATGGTGACAATAGGATTGAGGTAGGGTGCAAATGGTGACAATAGGACTGAGGTAGTGTGCAAGTGGTGACAATAGGACTGAGGTAGTGTGCAAGTGGTGACAATAGGACTGAGATAGTGTGCAAGTGGTAAACATAAAATTAAGTTGAAAGACAAATTATCAGGAGAATAACAAGCAGGTGGGAAGAAAAGCAAATGCGTACACGTATATAAGATTGGATCGCTGACCGAAAGCATTTCTGCATATATGGGACGAAAAATGTATTGGAATTAAAATAAATTTACAAATCTGTTGTATAAAAATCTTATTATTAATGCAAGTCTCTTGTACAAAAATCTTATTATGAATTGCAAGTCTGTTGTACAAAAGTTTTATTATTAATGCAAGTCTGTTGTACAAAGGTCTTATTATTAATGCAAGCCTGTTGTACAAAAGTCTTATTATTAATGCAAGTCTGTTGTACAAAGGTCTTATTATTAATGCAAGTCTGTTGTACAAAAGTTTTATTATTGATGCAAGTCTGTTGTATACAAATCAGACATAAATGTACGTTTAACTGGAATAAATGCTTATTCTCTTTGAAATTGGGAAAGATCTCTTGTAGAATAACAGAAACAAGAATTGTGTTTTACAAGAATTGGATTTTTAAAATATGTCTTTATATAAAGGTACACGTTACGTAAAAGAAGTTTGATATAAGAAATTGAATTTCAAAATATACACCAATTGTACAGTAGAGCGAAGAAGTCTACAGAAGAAAAAGGTAAAATGTTGTGATAAGCAAGAAGACAAAAGCTTAGACGTGTGGATGTGTGGATGAAATAATGGATGGATGGATAGATGGATGGATGGAGTCACGGATAGTAACATAAAGAGTAAGACATCCAACCTCACCTGTAAAGGTTGTCTTTGTGCTTTCTCAGGTACAGGGTCTCCTCGCATGTTCATTGTAGAGTAGAGATTTCGAGAATAAGGTTCAAACTTTATTTTAGTTTTGTTGATCGGGTTTTCTGTATCGCGATATCGGGTGGCCAGTTCAGAAAGCGAATCGTACATGCTTCCCGAGTACCAGACTTTGTCCACTGTCCAGAGCGAGGGGTCACTACCATTCATGTGAAGACGGACGCTAAAGTCCAGAGGATGCACACTAGACAAATACACATCTGTATGATTTATTTAATTCTTTGATCTTCCAGATATAAATAATTGAAAGTTTATGTCCGTGAGTTCATATTTTTAGAGATTAGTTCCTGAATGTATGTCTTTATATGTGTGCATGCCTAAATGTTTTTAAGCAGTAAAGTACATATCTACAATGATAAATACTTATATTGAATTTAAATCTAGATTAATAAATTGTTTTTACTTACTTTACTATTCAACATTATCAAATAAATGATGTTGTAAATAGCATTAATTAAATTAAATTTGCAACCGCTATTTAAAATAAATATATCGAGTCTACTTTTAGGGTTTTATCCGGTTATTTAACTGAAATTTACTATGCTTGCCTTATTGGATTATGACGTCTATAACTTACTTATCAGGCTAACGTACCGTCAGCTGTAGATATAATAATTTTATTGGATTATGACGTCTAACACTTACCTATCACGCTAACGTACCGTCAGTGTAGATATAATAATTTTTATGCAGATGTTCCCCGAGACCTAAAAATTATTTCAGCTGTTCCTTCAGGGTAAAAAGGTTGAGAAAGCATGGATTATAGCACACGCGACAATACCTTTACGAATGTAAATCTGCTTACCTTCAGATAGCTCACACAAATACCGCCAAAAGAAGCAGAAAACAGGAATGCATAGTCACCTGTAATATTCCACATCACGTGTGGCCAACAACCACATCTTTCGTGTCTCTTCTTTCAGAACGTTAGTTCCAACTGGAATTGGATACGTCTTAAGACATCTGTCTCCACAGTTCGTAAAAGTTGCATTGTAACTGTCAAGCAGAATAAATCCAATCTGTAGACAGTGCAGCAGAGGAATTCAGATACCAAGGGAAGCAACGAGTAATTAAAGTTTGCATTTATAAGGAATTAGTGCCCTTTGCTTAGTGGGACTACTATGAATTCATGCCTTTAGTATTCGGGGTATGTAATGAATATGCATTGTATACTTTGGAATTATATTTATAACGAATTAGTGCTCTTTATACTCTGGACTGTAAAGTTAAAACACCGAATGTACACTAAATCAGTACATGCACACTAAATCAGTACAAAATCACAACATCTATAGATAGAGATTAACTCAATATATATTTATACACTAAATCAATACAAGTACATTAATTATGTCACGGAAAGAGGAAGGGGGTGTGAGGGGGTAATCAGCAAATTTATTTTTGTCCCTGTGAATTGTCTCCCCTTGCCCATACGTGACCCAACAGGGACGCTCTGAGTTCATCTGCGGGTTAGGGTGAAAGGTTAATTAGATGTGCTGACAGCAAGTTTGTTCCCAATTGCCATCAGGGCTTTTGGCTTATTTTGTGTACATTTTTTAATGTATTAATGAGCGAGTGGTACGATGTTCATGCTTTGTCAGAGTGTTAGAGAGTGTGAATGCTTACTTTGTAATTTTACTTTTATAATTAAAATCACTTGTATATTTATTTATGTTAAGGTGGGCTAGTTATTTTAACAATAGATAGAAGTTGTAGCTAGTCAGTTTTAGTCCTTACATATAAATTTAGTTAGGAACTATTTTCTTAGTCAATGCACCACTTAGAATGAATGCGCCAAAACCGAGAACAATAGCCTAAGCAGTCATAACTAATGAGTTTTTTTTCTCTGGGAGGGAGAGAATATAAAAGGATTCGCCCGGCCATTTTGAATTAGTGTATGAACGTGAGTACAAGACGTGTCAGAGCATTACGGCTGTTTGCTACTACACGAATGGGCTCCACACAAAGCCTTATTGCAAATTTTCCACAATTTGAATTTCCATAGAATGTCTCCGCTTCAGTGGACAATGTAACGTATTAATGTCTTGATGCGAAGAGTTAATGACGTTAATTGTGGCACCTAAAGACGACATTTTCATCACTCAACCCTCACGACTGCAATCTTTGCCCTCTTCAGCGAAAGACTGGGTGCTTTGGTCTTCACCAGCCCTAAAGATTGGCATTTTTCAGTGCAACCTCATGGTATGTCGTGTGTGGGACTTGTTTTCATTGTTACACGGATCCCATTCATCAGTGCGGCCGTGCCTACGTCCTTCCATTAACCCATCGTGTCAACGGGTTGGCGAGTTCGTTCATCAACGCAAAAGGACCACCGGGTTCATCAGCCTGCGTGCCAGTTAACGAGATCTGACGGTTCTACAACCTCAACTCGTCATATGTACTACGTACATTATCTGCGGTATCATCGTGATTTTCTTTCTTCATCAATTTATTGGCCAATACCACTACGTTTATTTTTTCGTCACGCAGACGTGCGTTTTCTTTTCTTTTATATTTGACATTAGTAAATAGGTTAAAGTGATTCATGGTGCATTCATTTAGGTAGGTTAGTATAGTTTATTAATTATTTAGAACTCTATTGAAACATTATTGACATTTCTTTATATAAACATTGATGATTGATCTAGGGTATTTACCCTAAACTTTTTCACAGACATTTAATTTGTTTGAGACAGTTTTGTCTTATATTTATTGTGGTAACTTTTGTGGTCATCACCACTTTCTGTATTTATCTTTTGTGGTGGGCTTTTACCCACAGATTGGTATTAGTAATTTTTGATACTATTTGATATAGTATCGCGGTTTTCACCGCGGCTCTTTTTAGTGTTGCTATTTGCGGTCATCACCGCTCTTTTCCGTACATGATTTGATAGTATTGCGGTTTTCACTGCCAGATATAGTATTAATTCTGCTTGTCATTTTATTTCATTTATCATATCCATTGTTCTTTCTTTCTTTCTTTCTTTTCACCATCCCATGAATGTTGCTGAGTGGATGTAATTTTTTGAATGAATGACTAACACCGTACGAGAGAGTTAACCCCCAAGTTATTAGAATAAATTTCTTCTTTTTTTAACTCTTCATCAAGAGTTGGGCTTTTCTCTCTCTCCCTGTGGTGCAAGTGCGGTGCTACGGTTGTTTGTTTGTTCATTCTGTCCGTCCCTCAAAATACATTCATCCCGCATTCATACATACACGCTGATTTTCACACTTTACCCCACATACAAAATAAATATATTTCCCCACAAGACCAACGTGGTATTTGCATGTGAGAATGATTATATAACACCTTAAGTCATTCGGTGTGATCCAGCAAGTCGCGGTATCTGACCTGACCCCCCCCACCTTTGACCGAGAAGGAGAGAGAGGCCAGCGACAGTCAGACAACAACAACGACAACAAGGGCGGCCGTGACAAATTACCATATGTACACTAAATCAATGCATGTACTCTAAATCACCATCTAAATTAATACATGAACACTAAATCAACAATTGCATTGTAAGTCAACACATCACTACATGTACACTAAATCAACACACTAAATTAATACATATACACTAAATCAACACACCTAAATTAATACATGTACACTAAATTAATACATATACACTAAATCAACACCCTAAATTAATACATGTACACTAAATTAATACATATACACTAAATCAACACCCTAAATTAATACATGTGCACTAAATTAATACATATACACTAAATCAACACCCTAAATTAATACATATACACTAAATCAACACACTAAATTAATACATGTACACTAAATTAATACATATACACTAAATCAACACACTAAATTAATACATGTACACTAAATTAATACATATACACTAAATCAACACACTAAATTAATACACGTACACTAAATCAACACCCTAAATTAATACATGTACACTAAATTAATACATATACACTAAATCAACACACTAAATTAACAAATGTACACTAAAACATGTACACTAAATCAACACTTGCATTGTAAATCAACACATCTCTACATGTACATTAAATCAATATATTTATGTTCCTAGCCTGCTTTCCCATTCAAATGTTATCTAACGATTCCAGACAAAAGTATGCTAAAGAATGTGGTTCTTATTCATTTATTTATTGTACCGTTATGTACATAAGCGGGGACTGTAGGCAAACAATGAGACGCACTGAGGTGGAAAGATTGATGGACCACCCAAAGACAATACAGAACTGACATATGCATTGACATATATTGACAGACACCGATACATACAGCGGTACAATTACACTGATACATAGCCAACACACTGACACAGATATGTGATTTACACTACAATGCAACTGTACACTGAAGAAAGTCACACATTCAAAGGGACATCACCCTACTGCAGCTCCCATTCACCACCTAAGGCTTGCTATTCACACACACACACACACACACACACACACACACACACACACACCCCGAACACATCCCAATCTCATAGATGTAGCACTAATTACATTCCTCAAGGAAAAAAACGCCATCCACCGCCTGTAACCCCCGAGGCCTTTTGCATCAAACACCGCTGTTACGGAGAATCAAGTTACGTCACTCTAGAATCTAGATTATTGGCACCACATTGACGTATTATTTTACCTCACCTTGATGTTTCATTACTTTAACCTATTTCCATACGAAGTGAAATATTATTTTGTGACGTCAAACCATGGGCAAATTATGCCCCTTGTTTTTCTATTATTTCTTTTCCTGTAATAATTGACAGTTACTAGTTATTGCTGACCTTCGAGTGGCCGATTATGTAATCTGCTGTACCCACCTATGTTGCTCTCAGTAAAGGATTTAGGTCAAGTTCATAGGTCACTCTTGGCCATGGAGGTGTATAGAGGGGGAAAGGTGACAATAAGAGTATGGGGATGTTGATCGAATATGGGACACCCTCATATGGACATCTGCATTCCGCACCATTCATAAAGGGTTGACATTTGCATAAAAGGAGAAAAGGTTTTGCACATTTCCAAGAGTGGTAAATATATTGACTTCTCATAAATTATTGTTATATAATATTAATTAGAATGTTGTGTAGAATATTCGTACATTTTTACTAATGATTGTTGTATGAAACTAATACGTATCTGTTTCAGAGAAGTTTCTGTGGCCCTAGTGATAATTCATGTTGCATGTGTTGATGACCGCACTGAGATAAGCAAGTGTTGTGCGCTATGCGTTATTCATTGTAAAAACATTTGTAGCTAGGGGAACTAACTGGGAGATTGAGATAATCATTTAATGTGAATTTAATGTAAACCATTCATTGATTATGGTTGTAACTATTGAGATTTATGTAAATGTGGAAATGGAATATTATTGTCACATTTGTCGATGTTTCACCATGATGAGAATGTTGTCATTTATAAGTTAGTGTGTAGCTAACGTTTAATGACATAAAACTGTAAGAGTCCTCTATGTCTGTCCCACAAAGCCTCAAAGTTGTTCGTATTTATCGTTGGATATAGAGAGTTGTGATTATCTATTGCAGCTGGCCTTTTTTTCTACTGTCGCATGATTTTCTGCTGGACTGGTCTCCATGTTCACTCTGAAATGCAACTGATTTCCTGCCGCAAGCTGACATGGTTGGAGGACGTCATCAACATGGATGAGAAGGCTTTTGCGCAAGTAACAATGACAAGACAGCAGAGACACAATCTATAAGCAACCAGATGAACAATAATCAGATAAACAAACATTATTTTGGGGACAGTGAATAGACGGTCTCGGATGACTTGTGTGTTTTGGAAATCGAATTCTATTGTTCTCCATTTTTGTTGTTGTTATTATTATTAAATCTTCTTTGTTCTTGTTATCTTAAACATACATTCTGGTTAATTTGTTAGTGTGAACAAGAAGAGTTGGCTGGGGGTTCTGAGCCAGAAATATGTGAATAAAAGTCATAACTAATCAAAGAGAAAGATAATGTTGCCTACACAAGGCACATCAACTAATTTGTCTGTTGCTATGTTAGACGATTCAAGGTCCCGAAGAATGGATCTATTATAGAGAATGAAGGGCAGATTAGGCCGCTTGGGATGTTGTCAGTATTAGAGGTAATATAATGAATGTCGTGGTTAATAATACTGAGTCTAATACTGCAATATAGCCATTAAATAAAACCCTGCATGTAATACATTGATATTACTTTAACCTCCGTAATACATTGATATTACTTTAACCTCTTTCCAACACCAAGTGAAGTATTATTTTGCTTCACCTTGATAAATCTATATTATTTTAACCTCTCTCCGACACCAAGTGAAGTATTTTACATCATCGTGTTTAAAGGTACATTACCTTGACCTCGTCCAACAAGCCCAGTTATATGTCAGTACCTCGTTTCTTTATGACAGTAAAAATATCAATTACATTACCTCGTGTTCGTAATGACACGATAAATACAAGTCACATTAATTCATGTTCTTGATATTATACATACAAATTAAAGACATCAACTGTTCTAGTTCCCTGCCAGATCTAAATTGAATAGCAGATTCTATGAAATCAGTTTAGGCCTACATCATTGTATTGAGAACACGCCTCATAGTATTTAGCTCATTGTTTTAAATAAAGCAGGTTAAAAATAAACCCTATATCCTAATTGGCATTAATGCACTACGCTAAAATATCTTACCAATCTATTTTATAAACAATTGGTAAAACGTGTTAAGAATATCATGAATGAAATTTCTAACTTTAACTCATCGACCATAATGACTCTAAAATTGCCTGTAAGTTACCTCTTTGTCTACATTTCCCAAGCAGAGTGTGTGGGACACTTTTAATTCCATGAGACCAACAGGGCGGAATGCAAAAGGTACAGGATTTCTTCGTTTAGGATTCTCCAATAATTTGTAGTAATTCGGGCTGGACAAAGGCCCCACTTTGTACCTATACACAATTAATGATTTACTTCTTAAGCAATTAATTTTAAAGAAAGAAATAGATAAATGAATAAATGTAAATTCGTGCATTTCAACGTTTCAATTTAAAACAAAATAAAATTTAAAAAATAAATAAATTTTAAAAGAAAACTAATAATCGAAAAATATGCGTGTGAGACTTGCTGCCAGCAAATACTTGTGAGACTTGGATGTATTTATTTGTAATATGTTTATTTTTATAATAATTCTTTATTTTGTTAATCCATTCTTACGCATGTTAATTGATACATGTATGGAGTAGTCAGAGGGTGGATGGGGGCGTGACGAATCAGTAATTGGATGAATGTTAGTAAGTTGATGAAACACATTATTCCTTAAGTAAGAAGTTCCACCTGCAAACAGATAATTATATATCGATAGTACGTTACTTCCAGTGGTGTACGGGTGTGGAATTCATAAGGGAAAACACATAATTATATATCGATAGTACGTTACTTCCAGTGGTGTATGGGTGTGAAATTCATATGGGAAAACAGATCCTAATTTAAGATTCAACCAATGATAAGATATTAATAATAATAATAATAATAATAATAACGGAGGCAGGACGTATTATAGCACCAAAGTGAGTTTTTTTGGGGGACTAGCATAAATTTATAGTCGACCCTGGGTAGTGAAGAATTAACATCTTGCCCATCTCCCAGCAAAACGTCAAACGTATTGATGTCTGAAAAGGCAGAGATTTCAATAAAACGTCAACGTATTGATGTCTGAAAAGGCAGAGATTTCAATAAAACGTGTTTGCTAATAAAGCCTTTGTCTGAAACTCCCATTTTATCTGCTCGAAAAATAAATTAAGTAAAAAGCGCAACCAAATCTGATCATGACAATACAAACAGATTTCTTTGTTTAAGTAATATGCCTGAATCCGGTTTCAGTGTGATTAAGTGAACAGTTGTAGCTGTTCAGCGGTCCACAATTCCATGACAAAATAATGAGTTTCTAAGGATAATGTAAAATGCAAAAGAACAATGAATAATGTAAAATTAAGACAAAACCATAATGCTTTGATAATGAATAATGTAAAATTAAGACAAAAGCATAATGCTTTGATAATGAATAATGTAAAATTAAGACAAAAGCATAATGCTTTGATAAGGAATAATGTGAAACTATGGCTAAGGAGTAATGCATTGTTAAGTAACAATGTGAAAAAAGAACAGTATTCAGGGTAAACACATCACTGGAAACAACACAACAAACTAGTAAACATTCTCTTCCATCAGTTGCAGTCTTGTCGATTTCATATAGGGATCATTTGAGTGGTTTTATGCGGTTTAGTTATTTTCTTCGCCTTCTAATTATTTGTAGTTTTAATTGCGATTGCTCACGTAACAGCAAAAGTTATTATTTCGAAAACAGATTTAGTATTTGTTTCTGGTCAAATCATTATTTTTGTTTTTTCAAGAAAATAGAGATTCGAAATATATATGAAAAATCGACCTTGAGTTATAATTACTTTAAAAATAAAATTCGAAAGGTTTAAGCATGAAATGTTTTGTTCAAACGTATGGGCTACAGACGTGAGTATTTGGTTCATTATACAGTGCAAACATTTACCGTATAGGACTCTTTAGAACAGCTACAGACGAGAGTATTGGTTCATTATACAGTGCAAACATTTACCGTATAGGACTCTTTAGAACTGCTACAGACGAGAGTATTGGTTCATTATACAGTGAAAATATTCTACGATCGTATAGGACTCTTTGGAGGTATGTTTGCGTCTGTATATATATTTTTTTTTTCAGCACTTAAAATCTTCAACTTATGTCAAACGGGTCAAAATTACGAAAACAATTCATTCAACATTACATGAATTGTTTCTCTTGCATTCATTTCGATTATAAGTCAAAGACAAGGTCAATTAAACTAAGGGTACTTACTCTTCAACTACTGGTATTGATTTGTCTCCCCTGAAGAGAATGACCCGCGCTTCTCGAGGTGGCTGCGTACCCTGTCCGTTCAGATATTTCAAGACTTCCGCTTTCTGGGGAAGCAACAGGTCGATCATGAAAATGTTGGACGCATTGATTATACCCAAAGGATGGTTGTCGAGGTTCAAATCCTTTTGTTTCCGAAGATATTCGTACACACGGGAATACTCCGCCACGGTCAGGTCATGGAAAGGGCCAGGTGACTCAGGGTCGCCTGTAGTTACAAGTCCGCCAACCTTAGGTGGGCAGGGAATGCCGTTCTTGGAGAATTTTATTTCTTCCAGTTGTTGGTCTTTCATTGTCACTATGGTCACCAAGGCGATAAGAGTGGCAAAGAAGGCAATAAGGAAGATGATGGCAGAACATCGCCAGGCTCCAATCTGACGCCTATACTTCTCGGCCCCGGTCTCCATTTTGTCTGCTCGAACAAAGAAATATTATAATGGATAAATGTGGTTGAGCCATAGGAAAATCTATACATCAACATGACACAATGCAAGCTGTTCATTCAGTTTTCTCTGAAACCACTATCAGATTGCTAATGTCTAGATATGATTCGTGACATAATGCAATGATAGGAACAGGGGTGTCTCCCGTCCAGTAAATACGCAGAGAGTTTCTATTCATTTTATCTCCATCCAGTTTGTTTCCTTCAGAATTTCAACCATTATTTTGTTTTCACCATGTAACGACCAAGGACAAGAGTCAACAAGTACACTAAGTGAGCTAGACAACGGTTAGAACAAGAATTTGTGTTACTGAAATGTTACGTTCTTGCCAAAAGAAAATAAATAAACAAACAGCACTTGGGCATAGCATTACCCTCTACTGAAATATGCATGTATATAACCATTCCACCCTGAAATAGCATCTAGAACCAATTCTGCTGTCCACAGGCAAAATGACCTGATTGTTTGACAATGCACTGCAATGGCTCATTAAATAGTTCATGATCTTGCCTAGGATGTGGGCATTCACTTTAGTTAACTTTAAAGTGCTAAAATCACTCTAGCAGCTTTATTATCACATATTTTCTGAACGTCTAGAGTGGCAACAGAAAAAGTACCACAATGCAGAATCCTGTTCTCCAAACTCATGTCTCAGTCTCATACTGTCATATCATTATCTTTGTCTTTTTTCAGGCATGACACTTTCTTGTTTAAGCAAAAAATAAAACTACATTTTTTCTTATTTCTGCTTAAGGTTCTGAACTGAATCTTTAATTCAGATCTGAGGAAGAAAGAAATATTTACTAAGCAGGCTATACCACCAAGCTGCAATGCAGGAGGCCATACAACATGAGTAAATCTCAAATCTCTCCTATTTTCTCTGTCTCTCATGGCAAACACATATTCACTACAATTCCCAGTGCCCCATAGTGGGCTAAAATAAAAATGTTGTTCCATTGGATAAGAAATTTTGTACCAACCAAAACATAGTTTACTAATGAATTGTCATGATCTTAGCAAACTGGTCAAATGAAGCACTAATGATTAAAACTCTCACCTCAGCATCTCTGGGGGCTTTTTGTATTTTCAACAATGAAGTATCCAGTCCTGTCTCATTAGCCCAGAGCGTGACTTTCTCCCAATTGTAGATGACCCATTTAATACATTTGTGAGAGTTCTTAAATTACCTATCACCTCAGGCACATAAATGAAAAAATTAATTACCTCAAGTGCACTTTAAGTTCAAACTACTCCAGTTGTTCTAATTTCTAAATCCTCAAACACTTAATACATGCGCAACAAAAATAAATTCAAAAATGTAGTGCTGGCAAGTACAAAGCCAGATTTTTGTGACACTGACATCGACTAAAACATGATTCAACCATGTCTTAGACTTTTGGGCATCAACTCCATTCACACAGAACTGGAACACTCCCACTCAGATTTTTTCCACTGGCACTAATGTCACAAAGAATCTTCTCAACACAGTTTAAACCAAGAAGGAACTAGACTGGAGACTGGAACTAGACTGGAGACTGGAACTAGAAAGTCGATAAGAACTAAATCAGAAACAAAACTGAACTCTGCAATCAATGGATGCAGTATTAAATATTTTGCAACGAATAATTACATGTGAAAGTGCAAAGTGCTGATCCCCTAGTGTCGTATGCTGCTTGGGGTGATTCGTAATAATGCTGATTAGCTCAGATCTATTTTAGCTGGCGCACTAATCCATATACGAATGCCGATACAAACAACAAGACTTCTTATGGGGCGACGATCTGACCTATTTACTTGACTCGTCAGCCCCCAACAGAATAACTGCAGAAACTAATATTTAATAACAATATATAACAATGACACTAACTTACAAGGCACTACACTACAATGGTGACGCGAATTTACAGTACATCAACAGCTACATTTAACATTAAATAAGATGCATAAGACGTTTGAACAATTAACAATAAAACTTTAATTAAAGAAAAAGAAGTAATTAGGTTTAAAAGTTATCGACACGTGTTTTCTCAAGTCTCTCTTCATAGATCGACTGTCCAAAGTATCTCGAGTAAACTGTTCAATTGTTTCTTTAATCTCGGAACAACCTAGGAAGACAAGGGCCACAATTCCTCTTTTTTTTTAACTTAACTGTAGCGGTTCGTGAAGCTCTGGCCACGCCCAGATCGCTCTCGTCGATACTCTCGCCACAAGTTTCTAACGAAAGTACTTTGTTGTACACCAAGTCTCCTTTCTCTCGCCACAAGTTTTAACGAAAGTACTTTGTTGTACGCCAAGCCTCCTTTCTTTCACTGAGTCCCTGAAATTAATAATTAAGCAGCCCTAAGTCCATTCATCAGTCATTTATTTACCTTCAACAAGGGTGCAGCTTTCTCCCAAGCTATAGGGGACAACGGCCAATCTCCTAGCATTGTCTAGTAGGCACATGTGTAATGGTTAATGGCCCAGAAAGGTATTTATATCATGACAACACCCACGCATCTTTCTAAAAATTAAATAACGTGACACTCCCTACGCTGCTTTAATTTCCACCCTTTACCCAGATGTTTTACGCCTATGCAAATGCTCAACAACCCGAATCCCTCTCTTCACAGAAGTTCGCACTTCCGACTAACGACACGTTCACACTGAATACTTTATTTAATTATTTTACTTCAATTTAAATTGTTCAAACAAAATGAAAGCTCGTTTCATGACACCTAGGTTGCAAGAAAAAAGAATTATAATTAAAATAAATCATATTCTATCAAATATAAATATTCTTTAATATTCTTGCACACTTTATAATTTGTAATACTATACCTTGCACACAAATAGGTTTAAAATTTTATACTCTAACGCTGAATTATTAATAAAATAAATTAAAATTCTCATCACTTGTAATTAGTTATGGATAATTAAATAATAATAATCATCATAACCGATAAGTAAGGTGATGTTGGTGTCACAGGACATGATGTACTGAGCAACATGTGATGTTAAAAGTGAAGTCCTGACGTACACAGCAACGTGTTGTGATGCCACTGGGTGTGGTCCTGATGAACTGAACAATGTGATGTAATGTTACATGAGAGGTCCTGATGAAGTGAGCAACGTGTTGTAATGTTCTGAGTTAGGTAATGATGTATTGAGCAATATGCTGTGATGTTAAAACTGAGGTCCCAATGTACTGAGCCAGGTGTTGTGAGGTTAAAGGTGAGGTTCTGTTACAAAATGTATGGTGTAACAATATGCTATTGTAATGAATCGTTTGTGAATTGCTAACAAAGAACAGTGGGATTTGTATTTTGAACAATCAATCCTCAAGTCCTACAACCAAGCGATTAAGCAATCGTAGATATACGAAAGATATTTCGGAATACGTATTTTTAAAAGTGTTTTGTCTGGATACATTGAAATTGTAGTGTGTGAACTTTTGACGTATTTTTAAAAGTGTTTTGTCTGGATACACTGAAATTGTAGTGTGTGAACTTTTGACGCATTTTGTTCCTTGTTAAATTTGATACCTCTTATATTTTGTTTATAGCCACTAGTATCTATAATTCATACGAAAATATTTAAGTGAACTATTTGAAAGGGAGATTTCATTATTGTGACAGTAACGTCTTCCCATCTGTCAGTGCATTGGTCACAGTGATTGTCAGCGTGCTGGGAGTGATGTCGCTTGTATTGACCCTTTATGATAACACACCAAAGCTGATAACTCGTTCTGTATTAGATGGCGTGGGAAAAAGTACAGAATGATCTTGACTCTACTTGTGTGTGTGTGTGTGTGTGTGTGTGTGTGTGTGTGTGTTTCTTTGTTTGTTTGTTCGTGTGTTGCGTGTGTATGGTTAGATGTTTAGATAGATAGATAGATAGATAGATAGATAGATAGATAGATAGATAGATAGATAGATAGATAGATAGATAGATAGATAGATAGATAGATAGATAGATAGATAGATAGATAGATAGATAGATAGATAGGTAGGTAGGTAGGTAGGTAGGTAGGTAGGTAGGCAGACAGACAGACAGACAGTCAGACAGACAGACAGATAGATAGATAGATAGATAGATAGAAAGATAGATAGATAGATAGATAGATAGATAGATAGATAGATAGATAGATAGATAGATAGATAGATAGATAGATAGATAGATAGATAGATAGATAGATAGATAGATATGGTCAACAGCTGTTAGAACACAAAAGGTATGCTATAGAAACCCGACATTAGATTGCCTTTCAGACCCACACTGAATATCTTCTAAAGGCATCATTCGTCCCTATCGTAACTTTCCAGACAAAATAATTGTAAGCTTTAAGATCTGTTTATGGAATCCCTGGATTTTGTAAGTGAGGATTTATTGCCAGCATATGTTAGTATAGTTGTTTCTCAAGTCTATGATTTTTAAAACTAATATCTCTTTATTCCATAGCTTATTTATATAGCTATTGTTTATATATTGTTTGTACTAATAAATATATTAATTAAGGTTTGAGAAAGAGTGTGTGAGAGCAAGTTTGTCCAGCTTTTCTCATCCCTCCAAAATGTCTGAATGAGTGCAAATGGTGTTGGTTAGCTTCACAGATATACAAAAGATATGTAAAGAGAAACATAATTATTTTGTCTCCAATCTGGCATTTTGTTGTGGCCTTACCAGTTTAAGAACAATGTTCACATAACCACTGCCTCTGTGCATTGTTCCCTCAGTTGAAAGATTGTTCATCTCAACTGCTACATCTACACATTCCATAGTCCATGTCAAGACGTCATGTAACACTCCATTCTTAGAGACCAGAGACATGTCAATGCTGTTTCTCGGTTGACATAAGAATGGAAAGATAAGTTAAAAGAAAAACTCTCACAAGATGCATTACAAGACATTGCAATTGCATTATTTTGCACTGCATTACATTAGCTTTGCACTAGAACTCCTCATTAATTGCCATGTTGCTATAGAGCAGTTATTTTATTTTAATCAGAACATTGAACTAGAACTCCTGTCATGTCACTATAGAGCAGTTATTTTATTTTAATCAGAACATTGAACTAGAACTCCTGTCATGTCACTATAGAGCAGTTATTTTATTTTAATCAGAACATTGAACTAGAACTCCTGTCATGTTGCTATAGAGCAGTATTTTATTTTAATCAGAACATTTGCACCATTGTTTTCCTTTTATATGTAACTTTTATCTCTTTATTAAATTTCTTTAAAGCATAATTCTTGACTCTCCATTTCTCATCCTGCTATGTCATATGTATTAGTTACAGGGATTGCATTCACCACGGGAGTCTGGGGGCTTAGAGCTAGATATTAATTATTACATGTTTACCGTAAGATTAACAACATCTACAGTATGCAGTAGTTCTTTGTTTTAATACTAATTATATGTGTTCTAATTGCATCATTATGACAAGGTGTGAGATACCTAAGCCACTCTAGTTATTGGTTTTGTTTATTATTATTATTTAATCACCCATAACTAATTACAAGTGATGAGAATCTTAATTTATGTTATTAATAATTCTCAAGAAGAAATCATTCATCTGTTTCATTTGGTGGATGTGCGGGCACTGTAAACGTTTCCTTCTTCCAAAACATTAAAGACATTTACCATCACACAATACCTCCATAGGCTGAAACTTTTTTATCATACAAGAAGACAAATCCGTCTTTAAATCTATATTTAGTGAGTCCCCATCCGCCCACTGTCTCCCCAACATACGGTCATCAATATGTGTAAAAAGGTTCAATAAATGTATTAAATCAACAATCAAATATACAACATACGAATATTATAATCAAAAGAAATTTTACTGAGAATACACTTCACAACAATCGTCGATTAATGCTGGACAATCATTTATTTATCCTAGCATAGATATTACCAATCATTTTAACCTATATAACCAAGTTCATAGATATCATCACGGAAATGACAGAGTAGTTTCAGAGAAACAATGGACGTCAATGTACATAACCTTTTCTTTGATGGAAGATGTCGGAAACACGTGTTCACAATCATGCGGTTTGCAACAAGTCACCAACTTCCTTATTCAGATAACGATCCCACATCTCCTTCTAGTCATGTTACACAACTGTTACAGAATCTTCGATGTGCTCACAAAGCACACTGTGAAGAATCACCTAGAATTTCACATGTGCTATCAGCCACATCAGAAGGAATTTTCACAAATTTTCATGTGTGCTACTCAAGCACACTCTGAGGAATGTTCACATAAATCTTCATTAATTCTCTGGACAAAAATCAGGTCACAATTTTTTGCCCTATTGGCTCTCGAACAGAAATCACAGGAATCAACTTATAGCAGATGTTTACTGAAAAGTTTGACGATAATGCTGGATTCTTACACAAACGTAATCAAGTAGAGTACAGTAATCACTGTTGCCTGGTGTGAAAAGAAAATTAAATTAAGGCAGCACTAAATTTCAGGCATATTTCATTTCTATAACTCCTTTCTCTCTTACAAACATTCTCACCTTACAAATCCTGCAAGAATATTCATTAGCCCAATGCACATGCGGCATAAGAAATATAACATCGATCAAAATTCACAAGTATAATGTATAAAATATTCAAGTAATAAACATAGAAATAACGGTTCGATTACATAAAGCATTCTCTTAATCAAATCATAGATGAATAGCAAAAATATACGAAATATTTCTAAGTCATTTTTTTTCTTTATCAGTCAATTAACTTACCATAAGTCTATGATCGCCTTTATGACCACACTCGAGTTATGTTCAAATTCAAAGTGATTAGAATAGAGTAGGTCTTCAACAAAGAAACTCTCAGTCCATCCCCATTGGATTAAATTGTTATGAACAAGCGTTAGACTATTTAAATTTTAGACTAGTTAAATTATCTTATGTTTCGAAACCGCAATTTGCCTTCTTTTCTAGTAAAGATAATGCAATTTAAGTAGAGGAAATATCTAAGAATCCGCAGTTAAACGCTTTTAACGATGGTTATTAAAAGTCATTCCATGACCTGCTTAATGGGACTGCATATTTGATATCTTTTCCAAAATCGAGGTCGCATTTCTACACGCATTAACTGATTCCATTCATAATGTTGTGCGGATTAAGGTATGATTGTTACTTACCGGTAATTCACTCAATGTTTGCCTGAAGAGTAAAGGATGTGGTAGTAAAGGACTCCCTGCTTCAACAACACCGCTCAGAGTGGTCGGGCGATTTCTCTTAGCACATGGGTGATTTTTCACTATTTGGACAATGCAAGTCATTGGTCTTTGACATTATGGGCAAATCGGATTTTCTCCGGGGTCAAGGTAATAGTCCTATCCCTATCTTGTTATCATTGTTTTATCTATTCGTCAATAAAATATGTAAAATATGTCGGTTTATTTTATCTTTTTTTCAGAACCTTCATGACATGATACTGTCTGTGTGGGGGAAGGGGGGTATGGTGTGTGTAAATATGGTGTGTGTGGGGGGGTATGGTGTGTGTATGTGGGGGGAATGGTGTATGTGGGGGTATGGTGTGGGGGGTATGGTGTGTGTGTGTGGGGTATAGTGTGTGTATGTGTGTGGAGGGAGAGAGTTTATAATAAATACTATTATTCCCTCACTCTCTCCCTCCACACACATACACTATACCCCCACAAACACCATTCCCCCCACATACACACACCATACCCCCCCCCCACATACACACACAACACACCATTCAGTGAATACTGGAGTTATAGTGAGATGGATAGATTTTATGGTGACATACATTTAAATCTCAGCAAGTTTATTTTTATGGTCAGATAATTAATTTCATGTCCCAGAAAAGTTAGTTTTATTCTGAGATACTGTCATGTCCCAGTAAGGTTAGGCCCAGTTTGAGGATACAATGACGACAGAATAGTTATTATTATTAATAATTAATTAATCATCCATAACTAATTAAAAGTGTTGGTAATCTTAATTTACGTTATTAATAATTCACCAGAAGAAACCAATTATCTCTCTCACAATTGTATTTCTTATTGATGACATACCTTTGACCTTAATTCTTACAATACCGTAAGCTAAATTAAGAGTTGAATGTATTAGCCCGGTATATGCTATTTTAACTATGCTATTCGCATTAAACTACCCCGAATTAAGAGGTATGTAAAGATTACGTTAATATATATTTAATAGCTATGTGTGTAGATAATTCAAAGTCAAGTACAGTGATATTGAAAGTGAAGAGATACCTAAAAATCAACTATATATTTAAGTTGAGGAAGATAGATTTAAAGACCAAGGAATGGGATGTTTAAGACCAAGGGAATGGGGTGTTTAAAGACCAAGGGAATGTGGTGCTTAAAGACCAAGGGAATGGAGTGTTTAAGGACCAAGGAAATGGGGTGTTAAAAGACCGGGTGTACGGACATTTAAAGATCAAATATGTTGACATATAATGACCTAGAGTATGATATTTAAAGACCAAAAGTAGATATCACTTAAATACCAAGTACGTAAATATTTAAAGACCAAGATATATTCAAATATAAAGAAGATATTTAAAGACCAAGATATATTCAAATATCAAGAAGATATTTAAAGACCAAGATATATTCAAATATCAAGAAGATATTTAAAGACCAAGATATATTACAATATCAAGAAGATATATAAAGACCACGATATATTAAAATATCAAGAAGATATTTAAAGACCAAGATATATTACAATATCAAGAAGATATATAAAGACCACGATATATTAAAATATCAAGAAGATATTTAAAGACCAGGGGAAAACATTTCTTTTAATGAATATTTCCTAGGACAATCGGACGACGAAACACTAAGCTCGCCATTACTGATATTGTGTGTGTGAAATCCTACACATGGCTCCACCGTGTTTTGGAGCGAACAAGGTGGCGGCAAGATAACCATAAAATGCGTCACCTCAAGAGAAAGTCCTATACGCTGACAGTCTGAAATTCTACACGATGCCTCTTTCTGGTGACCATCTTAGAAACGGACGCGAGTGCTAAGAAAGTTTCGTTCAATAGAGAATTAAGGCTTCATTTACGAAATTCATAAACTGTAACAGCTTGAAGTCTGTATTAAATGAATACTTCATTTTTTATTACCTAGACTCCCAAATTCAGATTATGAGTAAAAAGATGAAATTATTAAATGTTAAAATATTAAGATCGCTTTAGTTTGAAACTGTTCTTGGGGTTTACATTACCACATTTATTAGACGGGTGTGTAATGTGAAACAATTAAAATCACATAGACGGATGTGTGATGTGAACCAATTAAAATCACATAGACGGGTGTGTGATGTGAACCAATTAAAATCACATAGACTAGGAAACAACAGCATGCTAAATAACACATTCTATTTCACTTAATATTACCACACAATCTATAATTAATTATTAGCATTTAGAGCTGTTTTTTTGAACTTTGGTTTTAAAAAATATAATCCGACGATGGCACATTAAACACTAGCATGTTAATATTAAGATATTTTAACAATGAAAGATGACAAACTAGTATGTTAATGTTAAGGTATGTTTAACAATCCCACATTACAAAGTAGTATATTAAAGGCAAGAAATATAGGTTCCAAGAAGAATCTATATAGAGACTCTAATAAAATAAACTCAACATATGTTGTCTTTTTTAAATCTCGTCTTCTTACTTCAATAAGATACTGCATAGGATATTAATCGCCGGAAAATAAAATATAAAACGATCAAATAATTTAATACTAAATGGAAAAATATCAGATGAAAACAGGTTATAAGAAATTTATTTTATTTATTAAACGGGGCTTCTTTGTTGCTATGAGCTACTTAACAGTGACTGATCATCTTAACTTGCTCTTAAAATATATACAGTATCGGAAATGTGGTCACTAATCTTGCCTTAATCTTATCTTAGAGCACATATACTGTCTTAAGTGGTCACGGGTCTTGTCTTAATCTGATCTTAAAGTACATAATTTTTAAGTATGGTTTCTAGTTTTGTCTTAATCGAAAGTGCATATACTCTTTTATGGTCACTGGTCATTTGTTAATTTCATACCAATGGTCATCGATCTTGTCTTAATCTGATACGAATGGTCACTGGTCCCGTTTTAATCTTATACATATGGTCACTGGTCTTGTTTAAATCTCATACCAATGGTCACAGTTCATGTCTAATCTGTTATGTACGGTCAATGGTCCAGTTTTAATTTGATACATATGGTTACTTGTCTTGTTTGTTTTTTTTATATCATATGGTCACTGATCTTGTCTTGGTCTGATACATATGGTCACTTGTCTTGCCTTAACATTATCTTAAAGAACGTTAATTACTTTAAAACTGTTCACTTGTCGTTTGTCGTAACCTGATCTTAAAAAAATGTTTATTACTTTTAAAATGTTCACTTCTTTTGTCGTAGCCTAATCTTAAAGAATGTTTATTACTTTAAAAATGTTCACTTGTTGTTTGTCGTAACCTGAACATATAGTACATATACTACCTGCAACCTATTCATTTTTTATTTCTGAACTTGGTCATTTACTACTGAAACCTGTTCACTTATCGTGTGTTGATATGATCTTAAGCACAGCTGTTTGCCAGACTGAAACGCGTTTCACATTTGGGGCCGAAAACGAGGAATACTTGAAAAAATTTCCATTATCTCTTCTGAGATAAAAAAAATATACTTTAGAAATTCTTTGCGGTTCACTTTGATACTGAAAGGTGTGTTGGTTTTGGGTTTTTTTTTACCTTTTCGCTGAAAGCGGTGCAGTACTACACAAGCGTTACTTGAACCATACTGTATTTGTTTCCTTCATCTAAATCATGATCCAAATGTGTCGCCATAATACTAAATAAATTTACTTCGTGATAACCTATTATTGTTGCAAGCATACTTTCCAAATGACACAATTTTATAGTGCATTGTAATCTTTCAATATGTTCCTGGGGGGCTACATTCCGAGCGCAAGTTTTGAGGTATTGCGTTCAGCATACAGATTGTGTTGTTGTAATTTCATATGGTAAACTGAGATGTATTGTGCAATACCGTTCACAAGAAATGTAATGTTATATTTAATCACATTTAATAAAACTCAAGGCAGGTTTCAGTGTGAGGCCGATAAGAGTATTAAAGGCTAATAAAAGTCTCTGCAGCCATCAAAATCGGTAACAGAGTGTAAAATTGAAGGTCAATCATTGAGATAATACACGCCGCTTGGTGGCTACCGAATGACCTATTTTCATGACTCCATTTTTACATTTCAACGATGCTGCAAGCGACTGACTGTTAAGCGAAAGAGCACCATTATTTATTCTCATTCAGTAAATGAGGAATCTTTGAATATATTTCCTTTTTATTTATCAGAGTTCAGGAATAATCGTTTCTTCTACCAATCTACAGAGTCGTTCCAGCCAGAGTTTATAGCACACACATCTAATCTAGCTGCAAAATGTCCGCCGGATGTTCTCTGTTAGTATAGGAACTAAAATATTACATCATTCCTTTTTAGAAATAAAAAATAACAAAGGTGTTTCCGAATTAACCGACAATAACTGCATTTGTGATTTTGCATTTACATTGGACATTATGACATACCTCAATGTATTTAATAGTTTCTTACAAAAACAAAACTTATATGCTCTGACATGATAATATGCTTGACTGATTTCCAAATTAAATTGTTTACTTTCACAACACAATGAAATAAACCCACTTCATCCCTTTCCAGGTAGGCAAATTAAATAAAAAGTAAATATTAAAATAAAAAACTGCCCAAGCCTGGGTTACTGGCTACCTGTTCAGAATGCAACACAAGATCTCTCCTATTTTTATGCTTCACTCTTATTCCAGCCCTAGTTCCAACATTTTCGTCTCTTTGCGACGTGCGCATGTGTGTAAAGACCGATTACTTTCCTGAAATTGAAAGCAGGGCCTGAGAATTGGCTGAAACATGAATTACCTCCCTTGCTATGAAAAAAATAACATTGAGACTTCCACTTCGGTGCTCAAAATGTAACAAGGAAAACCTTCCTCCGTGATTCCTCTAATGTAACCAATCCTTATTCCCTCCCAGAAGAAAATGCTTTCCATTCACTAGTAGTAATACGTGCTTAAACAATGTCTTAAATTGGTAATTTAAAAATCTTCACTTGATTTACCTCCCGTTGCTTCTTTAAAAAGAATGTTTAGTGTACTGCTCGATTAGCAAGGAATGTCAACATAAATGAAAATTCCATTATTTTGTATTTATCATAATTTTAATAAAGCATTGTAAATGAAAATTCCATTACTTTTATTTAGCATAAATTTAATAAAGCATTATAATGTTTACGCGTGATATAAATAATTACTGTTTAATATGATGCAGGTTGAACATGCTGGAACTCAGGTAGTTGAGTTTAGAAGTGTTCGTTTTGCTTAGACCTGTCACACGTATATGTGTGGGCGTGTGGAGGTCAACTAGGTGCAGACCAGTGAAGTGCGAATGGATTGAATGATCACATGTATACTTTTTTTTTTTTTTTGGGGGGGGGAGTGGGTGTGTGGATATGTGTGGGTATCAGCATAGATTGTCGATAGGTGAATGAGTGAATGTGATGAATGATTAAATCAGTGCAAGTAATGACTGGATACCAGCCCTGAATTTATTACATCCTAATCATATTATATTTACATTGCCTTCATCACTCGAACAAATTGAACAAATTGACTTCTTGAATAGCAATCAATAGTATGATTAAAAAAAATTAGTCAACTTTTGTATGGTCCATGTCGCGATGTACTCTGGGGTGATGTTGTAATAATGAATAATACCAAATAGTAGCAATTAGTTAATGATATAAAACATTTACAAGCGCCGAAGCACACTGGTTATGTGCAACTGTTACGCCGATATGCTGGTATGCTGTCATCAATTTGACTCTGTTACGCCGATATGCTGGTATGCTGTCATCAATTTGATTCTGTTACGCCGATATGCTGGTATGCTGTCATCAATTTGACTCTGTTGCGCCGATATGCTGGTATGCTGTCATCAATTTGACTCTGTTACGCCGATATGCTGGTATGCTATCATCAATTTGACTCTGTTACGCCGATATGCTGGTATGCTGTCATCAATTTGACTCTGTTACGCCGATATGCTGGTATGCTATCATCAATTTGACTCTGTTACGCCGATATGCTGGTATGCTGTCATCAATTTGACTCTGTTGCGCCGATATGCTGGTAATGTCGTCATCAATTTGAATGACAGACAACCCAACACACCAGTTATAAGCAGGAGACAACAGCAAATGACTGCCACTAATATCAGTTGATGAGTGCGTATGTGAATGACTAAATTATTGTGTGAATACGCATTCACGCTTGCTTGTTTATTTGTTTGTCTGTGTTCTTGTATGTTGGATTCAAAGACAGTAAATATTTGTATTTTTTATCAGTTCTTTCAAAAAAGACAGCAATGCTCGTTACGGCTTAACTAAAAAGTGAACACCAACACGAATATTACATCCTGGACTAAATGATTCTCAGCAAACATCACAAATATAAAAATACAGATGTGAAAATATATGTAAAACATAAAGCACTTTAATTTCTTTAATGACTTTATTTATTTACATACAAATATAAATATAAGAATGTTATTTAACCGACTTCCGGCACATTTAGCGAAAAACTGTTTAGAGACAACAATTTGCAGGAGATAAATATAATAAAGATATTTTTATATTCCTTTGATTTGTGAAGAAAATTGTGTAGCTTTGTGTGCCGTATACACTAGCATTTGGATTGTTGCCATGGATTTCAAATGACGTCATTTTTTTGTATAGAATAATTGAAGCCTCTATTTGAGTTTATGAAGTGTACAACGCGCAGGCTTGGTGTAGATGAGACACAAGTCAGACTGATTTCCAAAGGCAAAAAAGCGTTTCTCGATGTTGTGAAATTTAAACATGGAATAATGATAGCGTACTGCCAACATCTAATGTAACCAAGAGATATGAAGGAGCATTCACTTCTCATATGTGAGAGGTTTATGTGAAAGATAAAATATATTTGACTTAAAGTTAAAACGTACGAATATTCCCTTTCGTAATTATTTATGCTCATTATGCTCATGAGTTTCATAATTACATGGTATTCTTCAGGCGGTTTTCCTGAAATCCACTATACAGAACTGACATTATGATTTGAGTTGTGATCGAGTTGACAAAAGTTATAAATAGTCATAATTCATACGTTTCATGAAATCCACTATACAGGACTGACATTATGATTTGAGTTGTGATCGAGTTGACAAAAGTTATAAATAGTCATAATTCATACGTTTCATGAAATCCACTATACAGAACTGACATTATGATTTGAGTTGTGATCGAGTTGACAAAAGTTATAAATAGTCATAATTCATACGTTTCATGAAATCCACTATACAGAACTGACATTATGATTTGAGTTGTGATCGAGTTGACAAAAGTTATAAATAGTCATAATTAATACGTTTCGTGAGTTGTCTTCAATGTATGCATGAATTCATTTTGAAACAAGAACTGTCGCCCGTGGTCTTAAAAAAAAATGTTAAATGAAATCTTCGTTTTTCTGACAGTTGATTTCTGGCTTACTCCGGTTCTACCACTGTGCTATAGAACATGGAGATAGAATTTTAGCTGCTCTGTGAAATTCCTAAGGATAAAAATACATCCTATGTACATAAATTTAACTGACTAATCTACAGTAGCTTCCACGCTACTAAATTGCTCGCAATCTTCACAAGCCACTTTTAAAAAAATTTTAATAATGGCATTGTTCGCTTGCGATATTTAAACTAGTGTCTTGTAAGTAGCAGACTTCAAATATTCTCGACCCCTTTACAAAAGAAGCCTTTGTTTGAAATTTAGAGTAGAATTAACAAAATACTTAAATGAACTTTCCAGTCTACAACAGACCGCTTGTTTTACTGTCTGCGGAAATCTCCAAACCCGAGCTATACATGCAAATCCAAGACGCTTTCAGCCATTAGATCAAAAATGAAAACTTGAATTAAAATGATTTCTACAATGAAATTCATTACATAGCAAACTGGAAATAAAAGGAATTAAAGTATAAGCACTTTAACAACAACATTTATACGACTATTAACAATACTTTAAGAAAAGAGTTCAACACTGTCTTTCATCAAATCATCATCTGGAAGCGAGGATGCTGGTAAACATGACATCACTGCTGACGTATTGTAGCGTTCTACAATGGCACCGTCCATAGGGTGGTCGTAGTCACGTGGGCTTACACGCACAGCATCACGAGATGCCATGGAAGGGTCCTCGGGAAAATAGTTAAAAGGTGTGAGAAAAAGGGAGAGCTGGGTCCCAACTGTCGCCGTGTTGGGTACGTTTTCCATTTGTGGAATGTGATAAGTTCCTAGAGTTACCCATGTCACAAGATCCTGAAACAAACAAGTCACGTGATTTCATTGTATTTATTGTGCTGAGGCATTAGACACATTATCCTGAAAATAACAAGCAGTTGTGTTAGGAGTTTGGGAGTATTGTTTTGTTCAGAAGGAAGTGAAGATGGTGATGTAGTCTTGAAATATTATAAATAAATTGTAAGTATATGTATATTTGTGTATTTGGTACAAGAATTGAAACAAAAGTTCCAGCCTTCACTGCATGTATAGAGAATTTTTCGTCACCCCTATCATCAGCAAATTGAAGGAGGATTTACGAGTTATTGAGGCTAACCAGAATGTAATCATTATTTTGCCTGTTACAAATATTTTCAAGGAAAGAATTTTCATCTGTAGCTATTAATTACTGTATTTGATCTATTAATATTTCGCACAAATTTAAAACGCTATTTTTTTTACCTTACTAATTACTCAAGTAAGAGTGTTACACGGGTCAAGTGTAAGTTGTGTATGTTGTAAACAGAATGTAAATGGAGCATTACATTATAATAGATTCAAGAGAAAATGGATTGACTATGGGGATGCTGACTGAGGGGGTGAGATTAATTATTAATTTATGAATTTGATGTGTGATCCCTGGGCGAGATTACACAGGTATTAGTTAGGGGTAGGTAGAATGAGCATGGGCTTGACTTGATGACAGATAAGACTTACTCACAATAAGCATAGTAGGTGGATCTGCATACTTATGAATGGCCAAGGACTGTATTAATATTGACCAATCAGAATAAATTAGTGTAGAAGCTAGAGGATATTAGGGACAGAATCTTGTAAAAACTTCATTCTCCTCTAAGAGTTCCAACTTAGGAAAATATACAGCACATGTTTCTTTGAAAACAGCTGATAAAAGAACAAGAACAATAATAAAAACAAATTAACTTGCATCAGTCGTGTAAACATCTCCGTGTCTCGCTCGCCCACCCAGGCAAAGAGTCGAAACAAACAATATATTATAGGCCCATTACGACTTGCGTTTCAATTTCTGTTCGTCTAATCCACCATTAGATATTTATTTACCAGATACTTCCACAGGCTGTCAGATTCTGAAGCCATATGTTATTCTTTACACGATGATCACCGATATACGTCATCAATGACGTCATTCACATTCAGTGCTTGAGACCAGAGAGTGGAACATTCCAGGAATAGTTGACCTACAAAAACATACACCACACACACACACACACACACACACACACACACACACACGTGAATGTTGTCTACTTGGTGCGGAGTTGGGGAAGATTGAAATGTACTTGAAACCAAATGACAGACTTTCCCCTTGTTTGAATCCAAATGCCTTGGTATCAATCACACTCATTGCTCAAGTCCGTTAAGAAAAACATTAGCACCTTTGAGAGAGAGAGAGAGAGAGAGAGAGAGAGAGAGAGAGAGAGAGAAGCAGTCGATGTGTAATGAGCTTGATCTTTTGAGTGACCTCCCTTTCTTCTAAGCCTATATTCGATTCGCTGAATAAAAGCGGTCATTGTTTATGTTCATTATATACAGGTGTTACTTTATCTTCTGAGTAAACTCGAAACAAAACATCATAAAATATAAGCAAGCAACGACAGTGCAAGATATCACTGTGTGAAGATTAGAAAGACAAAACTGGAGAAGGTGATTTTTGTTTGCAGTATGTTACGTGGCATAACTATACTTTACTGGAAAAACAAATGGCTTTCCCACGAAGCATCAAGTTTTATTCACATTAACAAGAAATGTGAATGGTCTTGCAATTTGTAGTACAGATATCCACTCTGCAATAGTCCAGATTTAATAAAAATGTTATAATTTTATTCTTTCTTAAACACTAAATTTATTGTCTACTAAAATATGAGCAGACTAACAATCGAACAACAAAAATTAATATAGCACACAAAAAAAAAAAACCTTTATATGATATCAACAAGAATAGGTCTATAAAATAAGCAAACAAAACAGTCGCCTGTCATTAATTGATAAGCGACTTTCCATACTCTGGCATAGACATTTGATCTGTTTTTCTTCCACGGTACTTCCTTTCAAAACAACATGATGGGTGGGAACGCTGACGTCACTAAGACTCGCGTCAAGAGCAACACTCGTTTCGCGTTACTTCCCTTAGAAGCTAAGATAAGTTACGAAACGTTAGCTCTATTGAATGCACGGCAGTGATGTAGGTCACGCCAGTCCTCTATTCAGGATGATGATGCAACCGTCTTGGTGCGCCTAACGTTGAAATGATTCTGTTTTGGAGATTATTTTTAATGATGTTCTTCTCCCCACACACACACACCAAAAAAAGTTAAGATTTATGTTGGTGTTTATCATATCATCCATTCAACTTTTAATTTATTTTTAATTTAAATCTCGTGGTCAACATTTATTATTCTTTCCCATGGAGTCTCAAATTTTATTTTTGGTATTTATGTCTTGATTATCTCTCTTTACCTACATCAAACGTGAGGATGTTTTTCTCGGATATTTATAGCTCAGGATGTTTCTGAAGCATTGAACACACACACACACACACACACACACACACAATTACTTTCCTGCGATAATTGCAGTCGTGTCTTGGGTGCCTTGTTCTTGTTAATGAGGGTAATTAGTATGCTGGTGAGTTTAATGTTTCATTATCAAAGAGCATGAATTAAAGTAGAAATCACTTTGGGTCCATACCACCCTACAGATATGGTGTACATAGCATCAGTAAGTTACGAAAAATGAGCATGAATCAAAGTATAAAAAAAAAAAATTATGTACACAATATCAGTAAGTTAATTCTATGCAACCATGTCCTGGCAAATGTCACGGGCTTCGTTGAATTTAGAAGCTTTAACAGTGCAATAATTTTTAAATAATTAATCTGCAAAATCACCGAAAATTTTTTTTACTTATTATAATATTCTAAAACTGGGGAAAATATGTTATACTATTTAAGAGAAAAGTGAAAATCCAAAGAATAAAATGAACACTTCTCCCATCGTTGTCGAATTATACAGTTTATCGTGAGTGAAGGATAGCAGTTGTGCAGCTCAATTTCATGCTTAATAAGTATGTTCTAAATGCATTGTAAAATTTGTTCTATAAAGTATTTTACTATGTCTATTGTTCTCAAATATAGATAGATAGATAGATAGATAGATAGATAGATAGATAGATAGATAGATAGATAGATAGATAGATAGATAGATAGATAGATAGATAGATAGATAGATAGATAGATAGATAGATAGATAGATAGATAGATAGATAGATAGATAGATAGATAGATAGATAGATAGATAGATAGATAGATAGATAGATAGATAGATAGATAGATAGATAGATAGATAGATGCAGACATAAATAATTATACAGCAAACACTATCACAAAAACACCTAATTATTCAATCATTCGTGTTTAGATATATAATCATATCATGATCATCTCATCATCATGACCTAGTGTGGTCGTTGGGTCGCTGAGCTGCTGGACGGTTGAATCGTATATACAAAGCAGCAATGTGTACACAGACCTAGTTTTACTAATTAAATTTTTACTAATTAAAGTTGTAATTAAATTCCCAAGTAAGCATTTCTTGAGATGATTGTCCCTTATTCACTTTGTATTTGAAATGAGATACATTTCTACAGTACCTGAATTAAGATAATTCGAAACATAACAGGTAATTAAATGTTACCCATCTACAGTAAAATCACTGAACTACCTTATTAAATATATTACTCATCACCATTTTGACTAAATGTGTTGCTCAAAAATCATTTACTTTTCTTCCAATCACATTTCTGACATGCTAATAATTTTATTGCTCATGTTGGGTATTTTCTAAAGCAATAAATAGGCAATCAGGATCCAAACAATTCAGGACTTTTCCTCTTAAATCACAAAACTGCGCGCACCAAAAAATAGTGAGGGAGTATGTCAAAAGTCCAGTTTATAGGAAATGGTAATGACGAAATGTAAATTCGATGTTATGTGTTAATGCTTAATAGATTACAGTAAAACAATTGTTAATTACGCCAAATATATGTGTATGTCTGAATTAATGAATGCTATTGTGAGAAAGAGTGTGTTTCAGCGTGTGTATGTGTGTGTGGGTCTCGGTGTGAGTGTGTGGGTTTGTGTGTGAGTGTGTAGGTGTGTGTGTGTGTGTGTGTGTGTGTGTGTGTGTATGTGTGTGTGTTGTGTGTGTGGAGAAAGCGAGAGTACTTAAAATGTCAATATTACCTCGTTTACTATGCTTTCGTCGTCCTCAAGGTATTGTGAAAAGTTGACAACTGGATTGCGAGCATCCCACATAGAGAAGATAGAGGAGGACGTTGCCTCGTCGTCATGGTGACGTGTGACCGCCATCTGACACCGGGCCCAAGAAACTGATGGCTCAAATCCGTCGCCTGGTGGTAAAAGAGCAGGAGTCATTCCTCTCGGAATTAATCTATACGATCGGTGGTGGCCAAGCTCCGTGACGTCATTGGCGGAAATTAGCAAGTACTTGGGAGTGTTGAAGTTGTAGTTGTAGCACGCCTCGCTTTCTCGTTTCTTCACGCGCTTGTCAATATACGTCTGCACGTGAGATTGAAACGGTCTTTCTCTCCAAATGTCACTTTTGTTCTCGACTTTGACCTCCCAAGTGGTGTACGTGTTCTTAGTGCCGGCAATGTCCAGGTCGGCCTTGATGTGAAATAAGTGTTGGTGCATTCCTGCAGTCACGTGACTTCGCACGCGAGTACCATAACGCTCCTCATCCGGAAGGTAAAAGCTGGTTGTTACGTAACCAGTGGAACTGATTCGCACCTCTAAGGCGCCGGAAGCGTGGAAAATATAGTCTATGACGTAGTCGTAGTTAATAACTGCAATAAAAGTACGTACTATTAGTACGTTATCAGAAAGGCCATTGTAAAATGCTCCAGTTGCGCCATATGCTCTGTGTCTACGTAATACAACTTGTCTGTTATGTTCAAAGATACAGAAGGCAAGAGGAAATCTTCTGAGACCGGCATCATTGGAAGTGAACATCTGGGTATCTAAGTAAACTGCTTCATTGGGACAGTCCACCCCTTTCAACAGTCCGCGCATGCGCGTGCCAAACAAACCAGCAGAGTCTGCAAAGTACAACATACTTGCGACAGGAGTGTGCCCGGCATACAGCACAGCAATCTCTTGCAGACTGACTTCGTACGCAATTCGCTCCCCGGAAAACCTAACGTCAAAGAGTTGAAGACCAATCGTAGGAGATACCCGAAGCGTGAAGCCCCACTTCATGTAGTCGATGCGGGTACCACGAACAGAAAATCGGTTTCCTTGCGGCAACACTTGAATGGGTGGAGGGCGGCCATCATTAGGAAAAGGCTCCCCGCGCAAGTGGAGAGAACTGTAAAGCTCAGTCTCTGATCCTGATGGAAATGCAATGCGTGTGACGTTGATGTTTCCTCTCTGGTATCGCACAGCCAGCTCGTTTATACTTTCAAAGTACTGCTCAGCGTAAAAGACCTTCAGGTCGTACCAGCGCGATGGGTCCGTCTGTGTCATGTCCACCAGGATTTGCAGATCCAGGGGGTGAAGTACGAAGAACTCACGATCGTACGTCAACCCGAACCAGGCCGCACGTCTTCCATCAGGCAGGAAAGCAGAGCTGACAGGCGTCATGGACAGTCGAAGGCAGTGTGGTTGACAGCCGGGCCCGAGTCTAGCGTCATAGCTTTCCAACATCAGAGACCCAAGTTCCTTAGCGATGCGCGGCAACAGGTGTCGGTATACTCCAGCAAATTCGATTTTCGAGAACGGTCGGACGGAGTACGGAATACTAGTCAGTCGTGATGGCGTAGAGACAAGCCTCGCGTACGTAGGGTGGGGCAAGTTTCCAACCTCGTACTCTTCAACCATGGGAGGGGTGGCATTTCCCCGGAACACGATTACTCGTGCAGTACGTTTGGGAAATGCTCCATCCCGATCCAACCAATCCAGGACTTCGGCTTTGGGCGGAACCCGCGCCTCAATCAGGTGGATGAAGTTGTCCCACAACTTAGCCTCCTTGACCTCGCGCAATCCAAGAGAGGTGTTGAGCGACAGGAATTGTAATACAGTGTTCACTTCTGTTGACGTCAGTTCTGAGAAAGGGGTCAATGGGGCATCAATGTACTCCGACCTGCTGATGGTGGCCAAGTTTGCGCATATATTATTTGCTGGTGTTGAAACATCCTGTTCACGCTTGACAAAGAGAACTAAGCAGGTCATCAAGGATAAACTGAACACGGCCATAAGGCAAGTACCAGCAACCAGCCATTTTTTTCCACAAGTTTCCCCGTCCTTGTGTGACTTTTCTTTACAAATCCTATCACAACGACCAACAGTAATAAACATAGATAGAGAGATAGATAGATAGATAGATAGATAGATAGATAGATAGATAGATAGATAGATAGATAGATAGATAGATAGATAGATAGATAGATAGATAGATAGATAGATAGATAGATAGATAACTAGATAGACAGACAGACAGACAAATGGATGGATGGATGGATGGATGGATGGATAAATGAAGAGACAAATAGATGGATGGTGGATGGATGGTTCGAGGTGGGGGTGGATGGCTGAAGGATGGATGGAGGGATGGATGGAGTTTTGGATGGAGGAAGAGAGACAGACAGACAAACAGAGAGACAGAGATGGTCAAATGTCAAGAAAATAATTATATAGTTTATGTGATGGAAAAGATTAATAAAAAGATGTACATAGAGGAGAGAACGACCTCAAAACATATTATTTTGACCAAATAACGTTAAGGTGGTTTTTTTTCGGCAGCAATTGGATATTTTCTATTTAATGTTTCAATTTGATCACATCAGAACCATAGAAGAATAGTAGATATCAATCAAACATTTCCATCAATTTGAATACATGTACTTACATTCCTTGCAGTGAACTTTGACTTTGCTTCATTGGACTGATAACGCTTTTTCCAAATTGTTCCACTTGAACTAGAGAAGTCATCGCTTATATGACGGGACTGAGCGCCAGTGTTTATCTAATAATATATCATAGTTATTACAATCATCATAATATTGTTATAGATAGACAGACAGTCAGACAAATAGATAGATAGAGAGATAGACAGACACACAGACACATAGATAGATAGATAGATAGATAGATAGACAGACAGACACACAGAAACACAGACACACAGATAGATCAGCTTTCTGTCCTCAATCAAAGACATTACTAAGGAATGTTATTCACACATACAAACCGTTTGCTCAAGGTAAATAACGATATATGTATAACTTTTCTCAAGGTAAATAACGATATATGTATAACTTTTCTCAAGGTAAATAACGATATATGTATAACTTTTCTCAAGGTAAATAACGATATATGTATACACTTTTCGCCCAGAGTCAATGCATGGCACTTGTTCCATTTTCTCCCACTGTAAATGTATGGTAATTTTACACACACTTACAAACTCTTTGCCAAAGGGAGATGTGTGACACTTCTACACGCTGCCCGCTGTCAGTACTTGGCACTTGTAAACATTTTCGCCCGCAGTAAATGCATGGCACATGTACACTCTTTGCCCGCAGTAAATGCATGGCACATGTACACTCTTTGCCCGCAGTAAATGCATGGCACATGTACACTCTTTGCCCGCAGTAAATGCATGGCACATGTACATGTACACTCTTTGCCCGCAGTAAATGCATGGCACATGTACACTCTTTGCCCGCAGTAAATGCATGGCACATGTACATGTACACTCTTTGCCCGCAGTAAATGCATGGCACATGTACACTCTTTGCCCGCAGTAAATGCATGGCACATGTACATGTACACTCTTTGCCCGCAGTAAATGCATGGCACATGTACATGTACACTCTTTGCCCGCAGTAAATGCATGGCACATGTACATGTACACTCTTTGCCGCAGTAAATGCATGGCACATGTACACTCTTTGCCCGCAGTAAATGCATGGCACATGTACACTACCCCCTCCCAGTAAATGAATAGTATTTGTGAACTTTTTACCTATAGCAAATGCATGACATTTTTACCCTTTTTGCGCAGTGTAAAGCATAATACTAATCTATTTTTAAAACAAGGATACAAAACGCTGAAGATTAATATTTCTCCTTACATTTAGTTCCCTCCGACTCTCACCACCACCACCAAAACCACATATTTCACTGCAAATTTTTAAAGTGTTTTAGCTTATTGTATTTTGCTTGTTTATTTATTATATTCCATCATTAATTACTTCTTGTTTCAAGAGATGATGACAGTTATAAAACTTTATAAAGGTAATATTTTATTTAACTTTAACGTCTTTGAAGGTCCATTAAAAGTAGAAAACACATTACAACATTAATTAGAAATGTTTTTACCGAATTTGGCGTTATTTGCAAATGAATTCCTATTTAAAATTCAGAGTATGTTTTCATAAACATTATTCTAAAATAGACAAAGTACAATTTTTTCAAAATCTGAAAACAATATTAACGAATGCGGTAGCAAGAGTTGTTTTTCTAAAAGTCTTTAGAGATTGAGAGAGAAATCAAAATGAAGATCCCACATACCTTGTAAATGTAGTTTGTCAATTATTCTTTCCTTTACTGGATCAGAGAGTTCTTGGAAAATAGAGTCATGCAGCAGTTCCAGAGTTACTTTTTCTACATTATAAATAGGTTATAATTGAGTATTCAACGCAGACTTTTAAAAAGTCTATATTTCAATAGCCAAATCCCTATTTTATATAGTTGTCTACATTTGATGAAAATCTCATGTTTTTTAAGATGCATAGATATACATTATATTTGTGTACTGTAATTCTAATTTTAGCTTATCCTCAAAAATTTAGTTGATAGGTGCTGAAGTAGTTTCTTGTTTTACCGTTTCCCGACGCTTTACACTTGAGAAGTTCATGCGTGGAATGAAGGTGTTCTTAGGTACCCTAGTTTTTATGTAAACCACCATTCAGAGACTGGGCCAAGGGTTTCAAGCAATCGGCGTTAAGTGGGTCACACGCACCTCGAAAACTACTGAGTTTTAACCGCCACAAAACACACACCATTCATCTCCTCTCCTTCCAGCCCCTCCCATTCTCTCTTCCCTGTGTCTCTGTGCCTGTTCCTTTTGTCGTCCTCCCAGAGTTTTTCTTCTTTTCCATCTCTTCATTTCTTCAATTCTCTGAACTGCTCTCTTTTTCTCATCTTTTCTCCATTTTGTTTTCTTTCCCCACCTTTTTCCTTTCATTCTTACTTTGTGCATTGGAAACAGGGGTTCGTCTGTCAATACGTCAAAACTTTATATCAATGTTCTGTTAAGACCTTATTCTTCTTAGACTTCAGAAAGATTCCATTTAAACTGTACATTATGCCTAGAAATCCTCCTTGTGAAATGATTTACATCTACTAAAAGATATTGTTTTCGATGTGCTTTCTGATTAAAACAAATCTTGTTGGAGTTACGTCTTGTGTTTTTACTGCAAACAATTCATTAGTGGTTGTTTTATATTTATACATATCCAATGAGTTCAGCCTTCATATCTCGGAAAATCCTGATTGGGATGAGCCATTATAGACAGATGGACGGACAGACTAGATAGATAGATAGATAGATAGATAGATAGATAGATAGATAGATAGATAGATAGATAGATAGATAGATAGATAGATAGATAGATAGATAGATAGATAGATAGATAGATAGATAGATAGATAGATAGATGGATGGATGGATGGATGGATGGATGGATGGATGGATGGATGGATGGATGGATAGATAGATAGATAGATAGATAGATAGATAGATAGATAGATAGATAGATAGATAGATAGATAGATAGATAGATAGATAGATAGATAGATAGATAGATAGATAGATAGATAGATAGATAGATAGATAGATAGATGTGTGAGCTAGACATTCATAACTCAAACAAATCAGTCATAAACTGAGCTTTGTATATCTGAACAAACCATGTGTGAGTCGATTATGAGCCGTACTTTATTTCTATTGAAAGAATGTGTGTTTTATAGTACCAAACAGGATTCCCTATGGATTATGATTTATAAGTTGTTCTTTATGCTTTACAATGTTCATACAATGAGTATTTGATTATTTTTGCAAACTTCTTTAGTATGATGGGGAATTCTCACACATTTTTTAAACATACTTTTCTTAAATTATATTTTTTTAATGAGATGTTATTTATAATTTATATATTTTAGAAATGTCATAAAGTTTATTTCTGATGTGAAAGTCGAGGTGGACATATGTGGAGATGAACTGTTTTGATTAAATTGACGAGTGTTGAGCGGTTACTATGGATACGGATAATCACTCTTGGTGTGAGAATGTTAGCTTGGTAGCATTTGCGAAGTAAAAGTGACAGTAAACTAAAATGGCTTAAATCTATATCCCGTTTTGATCAAAACCTCGTTATGTGGTTATCTAACTTTTGGATGCATCTGTGTACTTATTTTTGCATAGGTGACGTGTGTTGACAGAATGTGTGTATTGAAGATGTTGGAAAGTCATAAATACTAATTAGTTCCAGTTGTTTTCGTAAATTTGATTGATTAAAAAACTTAGTCAAGATAGAAAAGGGTGTTGTTTCTAGACGGAAAGCTAGGATGCTGAATCCTAAGACTTTATTCTTTGTCAAACGAACTCTTTGGGTGAGACACTATACACTGTATCGAGTCCCTGTACGGATTGCAAAAGAAACCAAAAGACACACTCTTGACTAGAAAAGGTAAAAGTGTCTCTGTAGTGTATGAATGGATAAGATTTCATTAGGAAATGTGAACTTGTCTAACTCCCATTTTTGTTGCAGAGACATAGGCCTATTTAATTATTTATTAACATAGTAATTGACAGAGTACTTAGGACCTGCAAATAAATATGTTTATGGTATTTATCTACCTTCACACTCGGTTACATGCACTGAAACTGTTCATTTGACGTGGTATGTTGAAGGAATGTTGGTTTTCTAACAAGAATTGCTAAATCATTCATATTGTGACGCTAGCGCTACTTAGGCAATAAAAATGATTGTTATTATGAATTAATCTTTCATATCTTATTACAAGTGATGAGAATCTTTATTTTATTAATGATCCTCCAGCAGACACCACTCGTTTCTCTCACTTGGCGGATTTTCGGGTGCTGTAAATGTTTTCTCTCCTCCACAACATTAAAGATAAATATTTACTTCAAGGTGGAAAACGTCTTACTAAAGGAGAAGATAAATCCGACTAGATAGATAAATCTATATTTAGCGAGCCCCCATCCACCCGCTTTTTTCTCCAATATAAGATTATCAATATGCATAAGAAGGTCAATAAATGTAACAATAAATTTACTAAATCAATAATCAAATACACATACGGCAAATACAATTAAATAGATTACTTGACATCAATATTTCCATGAACCCATATTTGTATAATTTATAAGTTTTACGCAGTGTATCTCCAAATACAATTTAATAATAGAGTCAACACAAGCCACAAGATAATTCTTATCAGTGTATGGAAATGGAGTTATTAGAGATGAGGGTTTTTTTAACATTACCTTGTTTAGGCATGGTCTCAACAATCTTTTGCACCTTTCATAACAATGACACGAAGTTATAGTTCAGTTCAATTTCCACGTGTTCCCCTCCATTGAAACAGATTCACCATAAGTTCTCATGAAGTCAACTGGGCCTTTTTTTCCACCATACCAGTTTGTTCAAGCAGAACTGTAATTGTAGTAATTTCTAGTACATCTCTGTTGTAGAAATGTTCTCAATGTAGTGAGCAAACCATTCATCAAATGGAGTGTAATGTATTCTCTTTACACTTACACACACCATGACAGATGATTCCGGCATCTCCCCATTCATAGTGGTTTACAGTCAATAAACCAGTAGATTCAAATAACACCTTACAATAGGCAACTGAAAAGGCTGCTTACTCACTGTAAAATATAATTAAGGAGCAAGCCTAAGTTTCCAGTTTATCACTTTATAACTCTATTCTTTCTTACATTCCAGGCTCAACTTACAATTTCCTGCAATGGTATTTATTAGCCCGATACATGCACACGGCATAATAAATACAGCATATCAAACAATGTCAAGTGATTAGTACACAATATATGAGCAGCTTAATTCAAGCATTTGTAGAAATAAAAGTCAAATCACATAGTACATCTCTACAAAATACACAAGTATAACATATCAATAGCAAAATTGTATGAAATATTTCTAAGTCCATTCTCTCTCATTCACTCAGCTAACTCAAAATCAAGTTAATGGCCACCTTTCAAAACCGTTCTTCTTCTTGCCACTCCAAATTCGAAGTGATCAGAGGATAGTTTTATACAGGAAGTAAAGGTGTTTTTTTTTATCTCATCCCATTTACTGGTCTCGTTCTCGTAAATCACAACCTTTGGATAATAAAACTACTCACTGGTTTGTATTATATCAGCATTTTCTAGAACATTCTCTTTCAGACATTTTCAAAAATACCATCTTAAGGAGTGCTCAAGCTCGGGTTACTCTGCCAGTTTAACAATTTATATAACATTTTAATATTGAAATAGTGATTGGCAAATTAACTCCGCCACACTTATGGACTTATATTTTTATATGTTTCTGCTATGTATTGATGTTTAGTTCCAAAAGAGTGTGTTTGAGTCAGTTTATTATAAAAGTCTGGAATGTACAGAGTCATCTCTTACAAAAACAAAATTCACAAAAATAACATGAAAGAAATTATTTAGCTGTGAACTGTTTTACATTCCAGCCTAAGTTCTCCATTGAAATTATTGATATTTTGTATAAACGTACTTTAATCTCGCTTTATATTTCAAAATAGTCAACAGTGATCCGCTAGCGCTTCACAAACTTACAAAGTTCCAGTTAAATGACGCCTGTTCTAGATTCTGTAAGACGTTCCTCGGGATGATGCAATCGCTTAGTTCTGGCGTTGACCTGACCGTTTCCAGTCTGAGGTGATAAACTTGGACCTGGGATAACAAATACAGCTTTCTCCCACAAATTTTCGCTTGAAATAGAGACAACATTTGTATTATGGTTGAATTCCATTTAAGAGCGTGAAAAATAAGACATAAAAGAAAGAAATTAAGGGTTGGGTACTGAGATGGGGTGACAAAAAAACGTCATTAATGCGATACACAGAGTTAGATGATGTCATAGAAGGTAGGTGTAAATAAAATACAAAGTAAAGAAAATTATATCGGTCTTGTTATATTTATTTCTATCTTTCAAATGACGGCATTTTGCCAGAACAGCAGATAACTATAGTCAGCGTTCACGAAATGAAAACACTTTAAGTATTCTGCTGCACATCCGGTTTTGACCATCAACAGGCCGACTTTGTTGTCAACAAGAAAAAATTAAACTAAATGTTAAAGAAAGCAGCAACATAAAAAAAAAGAAGCGGTATTTACTTCCATTTTCTATAATTCATTCATTTCCATAAAGCACCAGCTATCTTCAGGATTCGGTAGTCGGTTGCCTAGGCGATAGACACGCGGCTTCTAATCTTGCAAGCAGCTCTGCAGACCACGCGGCCAAAACTACACTCAGAATGACCCTTGCTGGTTCTGTGCCAAACATTTTCGATAACTGGAGAGAAGTTGAGTCCCTTTGCAGACTATACTTGCATATAAACAGCGATAAGGAAGACTGACAACATTGCAGTGTTGGTGGTTTTAACGTTCTTGAAGCTAAGCTCGCGTTCAAGGGCTTTGTACGTTCTTTGCTAAATATTTCCCTATCGTGGTGGATTAGTCTGAAGTGGTGAACGGCGATGGAAAAGTGAGGCGGTTGGGAGGGGGAAGGGGCAGCGTACCAACTCTGAAGACAGCTGCACTAAGCTAAGGGTGTTTCTTGTTTGCAAACATTCTCCCCAGAGTAGGGCAGATATAAATAGCCTGCGCGTGTGAGTAGTTCATTGAGTATGACTTTTTTTTCCAGAGGAGTCTGTGCGTATCTCTCCTTATATTTGTTTGTCTGTCTCTTCATGTGTCTCTTTCTGTCTGTCTTTCCATGTGTGTCTTTCTATCTCTTCGTGTGCCTCTTTCTGCCTGTCTCTTCATTATTTGTCGGTCTGTCTGTCTCTTCATGTCTCTGTCTGTATGTCTCTTCATGTGCCTCTTTCTGCCTGTCTCTTCATTATTTTTCGGTCTGTCCGTCTCTTCATTATATGTCGGTCGGTCGGTCTCTTCGTGTGTCTCTGTCTCTTCATTATTTGTCGGTCGGTCTGTCTCTACATGTGTCTCTTTCTGTCAGTCTTTCACAATACTTATTACAGAAAAAATAACTAGTGTTTCTATTTTTATTTTTTACGGTCGTTGTAATACACATAGTTTTGAAGCATATACTATTGGGAACGTACGAGGTCTGTTGAAAAGCACGACTCTCTACAAGAAGGATTTCTCAATCTGGATTCCGCGGAAGTGTGGGTTTCATGAGAGGTAGCTAGGGCTTTTCCAGAAATCGTGAGTGAAAATAAATAAACATCGTAGAAATAGTAATTTTATGCAGGTTTTCTGGAAAATTATTTTAAAGGGTTCCTCCAGGGTGAAAAAAGTTGAGAAAGACATGACTATATAGAGTTCAATACACTATTTGCTGACAGTAACAGCTCCATCAAGAGTCGAAAGTCAAAGAACTTGATGATGAGGAACTCTTTTGTCTCCAGACTTAGGTCCTGTTTTATTGGTGTTTCTAGAATCTTTTGGCTCCAGACTTAGGTCCTGTTTTATTGGTGTTTCTAGAATCTTTTGGCTCCAGACTTAGGTCATGTTTTATTGGTGTTTCTAGAATCTTTTGGCTCCAGACTTAGGTCATGTTTTATTGGTGTTTCTAGAATCTTTTGGCTCCAGACTTAGGTCATGTTTTATTGGTGTTTCTAGAATCTTTTGGCTCCAGACTTAGGTCATGTTTTATTGGTGTTTCTAGAATCCGTTTTTTTCTCATAGAGAGGCAAGCAGGACAAATGTGTTAGCTGACTGAATTAAGAAAAAACAACTCTACAAAATCACTAATGAAGATTTAGACTGACATTAATACAGCCAGAAATGATACTAACACTGATCAATAACAAGTGGCATATGGACTGTATTTACTTATTTTGTTATAATTTGAATACTGAAGATTCTTTATTTCTTATATGGACTGTATTTACTTATTTTGTTATGATTTGAATACTGAAGTTTTTTTATTTCTTATAAAAACGACGCCTTCTTTCATTTATGAAGACAATTTAAAATGCTATTTCTCCTAGGCACCGTCTCGTGTTTAGCATCAAATATAGCAGGTAAATGGTTAAAATAAACGAAATGCATCAGGTAAATGGTTAAAATAAAATGAAATACGTCAATGAGCCAACCGACCATTCAACGAAACTGTTCCATTTTGTCTTTTGTCATTTTACTCGTATGTTTGTTTATTTGTGAATGTGTTCCATCCTGTTTGGCGTTGTACTGATTTGTGTTTTTTCACACCTGTGTTCCATTTCTTGTGCAGTTTAATGGTTTATTGGTTCATTTATTTATTGTACACTGTCTTGTTTCTATTGTTATGTGCATTGCAATGTTTTGTTGGACTTTGTTTGCTATAGATTAAATCACTGTAGACTGTTTTAGTTTGTATTTACAATCTAATGGATTAATATTTTATTAATTTAACATTATCTACTCCGTTGGGTGTGATATTCTAATGTTGTGTAAATATGTTTTGTTTGCTTTGAGCTGTATGTTTGTTTCTCTTTTTTTTTTTGTATTCCTTTTATGTTGACAGCTAGATAGATAAGTCTGCAGCTTCGTTCATGTAACTGTTGGATTTTAGAATATGCTGCTTACAGTAAAATTAACTTACAGTACGGTTTGGCTTTCCATGCACCGTGTGAGATGCTTTGTCTTTGCATTCACTGAGACTGGTTTCAGGTTTGATTTCTTGCGGCAGGCATTGCAAAAGTAAGAGCTAACCATGCAATGTAATGCAACCCACCAAAATCCAAAATACAACATTTACTAAGGCCTAAAATCGATTACCCAGAATTCAAACGCAATCTGAATGAAACACGCTTCATCTGATGTGTGTGGAAATCATGAAATCATTTAGATGTATAAGCCACAGCTTGTGTGTGGAAATCATGAAATCATTTAGATTTATAAGCCACAGCCTGTGTGTGGAAATCATGAAATCATTTAGATGTATAAGCCACAGCCTGTGAACATGCATTTTTCTTTCATTGATGTGCTCACGCATGTGCTATGCTATTTTCATAGTAGTTTGGGGAGGGGCTAATGGCAAGTTCTCTTGTGGGGAAGCATGCTTTTATATAGTCTCTCGTACATTTATAGCACTCAAGTATACAACGATAAAAGACAGTTAAAATCTGCTTTGTGTGTTTTTACTTAACCCCGGCCAAACACAAACATTATAATGTTATTATTATGTATAATTGATGATGTTGATGAAAATGATAGTTACGATGTAAAGGGGGAGGCGAGTGAAGAAATCTCACTCTTCCATCAATAATACTTCAGAGCCATTTCAGTAGATTGCAAAATAAAAACATGTTGAAATAAAAGCCTGTTGAAATAAAAACCTGTTGAAATAAAAGCCTGTTGAAATAAAAGCACTGCCAGCTGCCATTAAAGTCCATACTTCTATAAGTGAGAAATACAGATATCTATTCGGGTCAAAGTTCGCCTCTCTTGCAATCACCTCAAACAGTTTCAATAATTTACTCATTCTTCTTGGACAACAACAATACAAACTCGTTTTCTTCACTGTGTGTGAGTAGTGGGTGATGTTGCTATCCTAATTCATCACTAGTGTATTTTCAATTGTCTGTATTGATGTTTTAATCTCTTGCGTGAGAGGAAGAAATATTGCAAAGAAATGCACATGACTTTAATTACTTATGTTTCATAAACTCTGTTCTAGAATGAACAATTACATCTAAATGCTTGGCAATACATACAAGAGTATATCTCTGTTCTAGAATGAACAAATACATCTAAATGCTTGGCAATACATACAAGAGTATATCTCTGTTCTAGAATGAACAAATACATCTAAATGCTTGGCAATACATACAAGAGTATATCTCTGTTCTAGAATGAACAAATACATCTAAATGCTTGGCAATACATACAAGAGTATATCTCTGTTCTAGAATGAACAAATACATCTAAATGCTTGGCAATACATACAAGAGTATATCTCTGTTCTAGAATGAACAAATACATCTAAATGCTTGGCAATACATACGAGTATATCTCCCTCTGTAATGCTATTATACTAATACACTCTTTGCTCTAGAGCATACAAAATGACATACTACAATGAAATAATTCCATTTTAAAAATTTTTGTGTGTGTACATATTAAAGCAAATGGAATAAAATCATGATTTTACTTTAAGATTTTATTACTTCGCCCATAAACAGTGTCACGATTAGGTAATACATTTTAAAATTGTACAACATCAAATTAAATAAGTAAAAGTACTGACATCAAACTTTCGACATTTTTGTTGCTTCTTTATTTGTCTGTTTGCTTGCTTGTTTCTGGGTTAGTTACTTGCGGAGACATAAGTAGTCAAATTACCATTTTGGCACAGTGAATGAAGAAAGCAAACTAAGTAAATAGCAAATGGCTCTGCGTCACTCCTTTATTTAAGTCTACATATTTTACTTTCACACAGTTGATGAACGCGTAACTTGGGCTTTCACTGTGTTTCCGTGCGTGCATATGCGGATTGTGCGCGCGAGTATTAGGAGACAGTATATTGGCCTTTCCAGTGAGCAAACTCTGAACAAAACAAATCCTTGAACATAACCATATCATCAAGACACATTCATGACACCTTCTGTTAAAGATCTTCACTTCTTGGAAACAAAGGCTAAGCAAGAAATCTGCAAGAATACAACGAACTGGGCTTCAGACAATTTGGACCTGAGATACCTACTGTGGCAGAGAAAAGTTGCCTCTCCTTATTTCTAGACTTAATTGTTATATAAAATGTTGTCAAAGTGTCCCGACATTGGACACTCCTTATAATGATTTTTTGTAAGTTTCAGAGTTGGATTAAACAACTCGAGAATATACTAGAAAATTGCTGATGCAATCCAGACAGTTCCAACTGGAAGAATACTTTTTTCTGATTAATAGTCTCAAACTTGTTCATAACAATTTCATCCAATGGAGATGGACCGGAAGATTTTTGTTGAAGTAATACTCTATTCTAATCACTTTGAATTTGAACATAACTCCAGTGTGGTCATAAAGGCGATCGTTAGCTCATGATAAGTTAACTGACCTATAAAGAAAGAATGGACTTAGAATATTTCGTGCATGTTTGCTATTGATCTAAAATTTGAATTGGAGACTGCTTATGTAATTGAACCATTATTTCCATGTTCATTAATTTGATTACGTTGTACATTGTACATGTAAATTTGATCGATGCTATATTTCTTAATGTGTGTGCATGTCGGGCTAACGAAATTGTTGCAGGATTTGTAAGTTGAGAATGTTTGTAAGAGAGAAAATTATTAATAACATAAATTAAGATTTTCATAACTTTGTAATTAGTTATGGATGATTAATTAATAATCATAACCATTATCTAGGTGGCGTTAGCGTCACACTAACTCATCAACATGATCTTCATCATCATATTCAAGATTCTACATTGTTTGCTATTATCGTATTAGAAAGCTAAAATGTGTGATTATCGATACTCGATGTGTATGAAATACCTGTGTTTTAGTGCTTTGCCAAGGACTATCTTTCAGATCTATTAACACAAGAGCAACTGAGTGTTTATGTTTTTAACGATTTCATTTCTTTCATCAAGAATTGTTATCACCGACCATTACCTTTTGCTGTCACTCCTATCTATACTAACTTCGAGCTAAACAAGGCTTGATTCATTATAGTTATCTTAATTATTTTCTCCAGTATCGTCATTATAACAGGAACTGCCTTTGTTTCAGCTAAACTGTTAAAGTGATTTAGGCGCTAGCTCGGTAAAAAAAAGTTTTGTATTGCTCAAATGTCTCAAGCGAACAACTCGGAGCTATTTTCTCCCAAATCCTCGAAAACTGAGATCTTCGGAATGCACTGCAAGTCTGCTGTCATATTATACCGTTCGACCACAGCTCCTTTCATTGGTTGCTCGCGGACACGTGGGCTAACACGCACAGCATCACGGGATGCCATGGAAGGGTCCTCGGAGAAATAATTAAAAGGTGTGAGAAAAAGGGAGAGCTGGTTTCCCACTGTCGCTGTGTTGGGTACGTTTTCCGTCTGCGGAATGTGATACGTTCCTAGAGTTACCCATGCCACAAGATCCTGAAACAAACAAGTCACGTGATTTATTTGAAGTGTTTATTTCTCAAGATATTAGATACATGTTCACTTCGCAGACTTCAGATACAAGATCTCCAAAGCAACACATGTACCTCTACCTATGTTAGGATCTGTCCACTGTTAAAGACATTAGACATAAGGTCCTCAAATCAACAGAGCGTCTACTCTGTCCACATCACATAACTTTGGTCACATAGTCCTGAAACTCCGACAGTATTTCCATTTATATTAGAGATATAATCACTTCACATCACTTCACAAGACAGTTAGAAGTTTGTTAAGAATGAGTGATTTCAGATATGTTATGAACTTCCAAATTTAAACAAAATACAATAACACATGCATCTAATATGTAAGCTGAAGGAAAAGAACAATTTAAAACCTAATCTGCTTGATAACACGCTTTACAATTTGGTTTTAATCCTTCCCTAGGCATCGAGCACTGTCATTCAAAATGAATTAGTTTAAATTTATGTTTATTGTGGTTTTCCTATCGTCTCAAATAAACAGGAAAAGGTTATAAATGATCAGAAATATGTTAAATTAGTTAATCACTTCAACAGTCAACATTTACTATCGTCTCAAAGTAAACCGAAAAATGTTATAAATGATCAGAAATACGTTAAATTAGCTAATCACTTCAACAGTTAACATTTACTCAAAAATATAAAGAACGGAAAAGGTTCCGCCCTTAGTGTTTTATGGAAGCCATTGATTCTTGTAGAACCCGTATGAGCAGCTATAGTAGGGATATTGTACTGTGAAAATTCTTCTGAGCAGCATTATTAGAACATAAAACAAATTAATAATATTTGAAAAATTAATAGACTCAGCTGTTATGCTTGTTCTGATATTGCCAAAGTATACTATTTAAATTGTGAAGATTCATATGAAATGACAAAGTCCCTATACGCTGATATCTCACTCTTACCATTTATTAAGTCATTTAATAGTAACTTCTTAATTTTTGTTTCCAGTTGTCTGAGCATCTAATCAAGTGAGAAGCTAGCAATGACGATGTCTGTAAACCAGTTTGCTAAAGATGGATTGCAGCAACAAGGCATCAATAATAAGACATGAAAAAGTGTTTGTTTGAAAGAAATATAAATTAACCGGAAATAATATTCATTATTATTTCCGGTTAATTTAAAGTAGAAAGCATACTGAAGAGTTAAGTTAAATAACATGAAATGTTAGAAACCTTAAGAAACTGATATGTTTAGTGCGTCTAAGTCTTCAGTGATGAGTATAAAAGTAATGATTAGTTTGACACCAACGTGCGGTATCTATTACCGTTAATATATATGATCCGTGTTTAAGTGTTAAGATTGATTTGTTATAGATCTAGTCGTATGGTTTATGTATATTTGGTTTTGTCATGTGATCAGACAAATCACTAACTCCGTGCACCCCTCGCACAGTATTTTACAATATCCACCTTGGTTCCTACTTTTCTAAGGAAGCTAGGAAAATGGTCATTTGTCATCCAGTAACTAGAACACAATTTACCAGTTTGTAACTTTTCTAAAGGCATATAAGAAACATAATTCACAAAATTTCCAGCTCGTCACAAACAACATTTTTATATCTCCAATATGGCTTTTATTCCTGTTTGATGATGTCATGTTTAAATTTCCAAATACCTCATGTCGTGGACGTTTGTGAGTCGTCTGTTATTTTGCAGAAAGTTCGTTTACGATTTAAAATATTTTAGATAGAAATTGTAAACTAACCCTAATTCTAGCCCTAATCCTACTCTTAACTACGATCTTCACCTACTCTTAATATATTTTTACTGTTTTATGGATTCCTGAAGACTTCTCACATCTAATGCTTTCGTTTATCTGCAAGGTGATAGAGTGCCTGAGTACGCCATAATTTTAGGTAAGCCTTTCCAAATAAAATTATATTTATCCTATTGATTTGAACAATTATCTATTCATTAATATGCTTACATTTGTCTATTTTAGGATCCTATTGATTTTGACAATTATCTATTCATTCATATGCTTACATTTGTCTATTTTAGGATCCTGTTAATTTGAACAATTAATTATCTATTCATTCATATGCTTACATTTGTCTATTTTTTAATTTTTATTTTTTTTTTGGGGGGGTGTCGAAACTCTTTCTGAATAAAACTTTTCTAAAGGTACATAACTCTCGATTTGGATATATGAAGCACATGATTCAAAGGTTTAATCACCCGAATTTTGTGTGTTAATACTAGCAAAAGACACCTACCAAAAATATTAAATTGTTTGGCAAGTAATTTATAAGAAATTAATATATTCTCCATGTTAGGTGAGCAATGTACCTTTAAAGCGAGGTAACCTAATATCCATTATCTTTAAGGTTTTGCTATTTACATTTACAGGATAAGATAATTTTTAATTTAAAATGAATACACTAACACGCACTTATACTATTTTAACTTTTCCGCCAAGGACACAGACTGTCTCCTTATGAATAGATTTGAGTGTAAACATTTTATCTTATAAATGTCATCGCTCAGACTGTCTCCTTATGAAGAGATGTGAGTGTAAACATTTTATCTTATAAATGTCGTCGCTCAGACTGTGTGGGTGTGATTGATGTTTCCATCAAATGTCATTGCATTCCTATTTCCAACTTTTCACAGTTTAGTCGAACCTGAAGTCAAACCTGAAATCAAACCACCCATATTTAATGCATTCCATAAGCATTGTGGAGCTTTCTTCTAGTAACGAGAAGAGTAGCATAGTTCAAATATCTTTCTTTACTCGCAATACCGTCCACGAAATTAGTTTAAATTGGAATCGAACGTTAAACCGAAAATTAATCAATCAGTCAATGGAGGTAGTTGCATCATAATACCTGGACCCAAGACACCAATTGGATAAACAACAACAGTGAAGACACTGGCCTAGAATGATGCAACATTACAGACATTAATATCTGCGCCCAAGACACCAATTGGATAAACAACAACAGTGAAGACACTGGCTTAGAATGATGCAACATTATAGGCATTAATATCTGCGCCCAAGACACCAATTGGATAAACAACAACAGTGAAGACACTGGCTTAGAATGATGCAACATTACAGACATTAATATCTGCGCCCAAGACACCAATTGGATAAACAACAACAGTGAAGACACTGGCTTAGAATGATGCAACATTACAGACATTAATATCTGCGCCCAAGACACCAATTGGATAAACAACAACAGTGAAGACACTGGCTTAGAATGATGCAACATTACAGACATTAATATCTGCGCCCAAGACACCAATTGGATAAACAACAACAGTGAAGACACTGGCCTAGAATGATGCAACATTACAGACATTCACCATCGCTCGGCATGCTGACGCAATTAAAGGCGCGGTCACACGTTAGTTTACTGTTAATCTTTCAAAAATCGCGTATACCTTTCGGTCAGGGAAGAACCCCATAAACATTTTTTTTTAAAATTATTTTACGATATACTTGTAATCATATACGGATGTTGTGAACTTATTAATCAGTTGCTGACGTCAAGAGAAGGCACTGTGAAGTCTAACTCACTTATTTTTGTAGCTTTATCTGTAAGTCTTCTCATTCCAGCACGTGACTTGTGATGAAAGCGTGCCAACGAAGCGCGGGAAAATATTTCCGTCAGTGCAACATGTGTTTCGTGCGAGACATAACGATTTGGAGCTGTGCCAGATTCCAGAAAGAATTATAAACGGCTTTGAATTTCCTTGAAAGATGAAGACCTATTTTTAAAATGTCTTCGTTTATTTGTTCATTTATTAAAATGCACGAGTACAAAAAGCAATCTGTGCTCATTTGTTTTGCTTGGTGATGGTGGTGGTAGTGGTCGTGGTGGTGGTGGTGGGTTTTGAAGGGGAGACCATAAGTCTTGCACAATGTCAATGGGGTAACAGCAAATATAAGCCATTGATAGAAGCATAAACTCAGTGGTTTAAACACTAATGCAAAGAGAAAACTTGAAATTAAAAAGGGAAACAAAACAAAATCATTTCAATAAAGAATTACCTCCTGTGCGACAAGGAGATAAGATATCAAGACGAAAATCAGCAAACAGACATAAAGGGTGGCTTACAGAGAGTCGAGATTTAAAAAAAAATATACGAACAAGTCTAACGCAAAACATCGAGCACTCAGCACAAATTCTCTTACTCACAAAAATGACGACCGCAAATGACCGCAAATGACCGCAAACGACCGCAAATGATCTCAATTGCCAAGTCTGAATGAATGAGACAAAAGAGCGTCTATATTTTAGCTATAAATAAATACACCAGAAGGCACAGTCAAACATCTTAAGCGACAGAAAGCAGTGTGAAAGGAGACAATAATAATTATAATAGCATTGATAATGAGGAGGGTGTCGGTTATAGTAACAGAGGAAATCAATCAATGATAAAAATGAGATTAGCAATGCTGACCACGATAAAGAGGTTGAAAGATGGCGAGGCGGGTGCTTACTAGAGAAAAATGAGAAAGAATTTGTTTTCGTCATCATAAATATATTAATATTATATTCTGCTAAACTTCCTGGATAGTTTTTCTCTGCATATGTAAAACTGCATCAATGTTTTGATATTATGCCTTGCAATATTTATTATTTGTATAACAACACACACTTCTCTGTAATGTAACTATGTAAAATAGTTTCTTGGAATGGAAAAAAATAGTCCGAATGTGAAACGTTAAATTAATACCTTTCTACAAGTAACATTATCTATAAGTGGCACATAAACGTTATAAATAGTTATGTGCACTAGGGCGTGATGTTTCACTAGGGGTCCCACTAGGCAAAACGCCAGAGTTCCATCCCTTCCCGAACGGCGGCCTCTTTTTCTCTTCATGATGCAATGGCAGTTCTCTTTCATCTTGGTTTTTGTTAGATTTATGTTTAATTTCGAAAAAATATGTAAATTAAATTAAGATATTTTTTAATTACGTAGAAGAAATGTTTGTGCTTTTACTTTTATGCCGTTTTGACTCACTATCCATTGTACTCTGTTGTGTGTCACTTCCTTTGGTACATTTCCCTCTCTCTCCCTCTCTCTCTCTCTCTCCCTCTCTCTATCAGTCTTTTCCAGTCTGTTTTAGCTTATCTCTCTGTTTGTATCTTTATCGCTATTTCTCACGGTCTGTACGCTTCTGTCTCATTGTTTCTCAATGTCTTTAGGTCTTTGATGTTTGTATCTTTAAATTGTCTATTTGGTTCTGGGTTTATTTAGTAGTAGTACTAGACAAATTAGTTGTAGTAGTAATAGTAGTAGTGGACGTGGTAGCGCTAGTGGTGGTAGTGGTAGTCAGACCTTTTCCACGACTTCTGTTTACTGTCTGTTGTGAACCAAGGTTTCGCAATCTTACCAAGATTCCGGGAGATCAACGTTTTTTTACGGAGGATGTGGAGTGTTGTGTTTAGTACTGGAGCGTGTCTGTGGTTTCCAGGTAGTTTATTCAAATAGCCTTCCAACTCAGATGTTATGTTCTTCATGGCAAAATAACTACAGGTATTACTTCTGCTTTTACATTCCAGTCTCTGGATTTCTAATCTGAGATCCTGGTAATTTTTTCTATTTTTTCCTGTCATTTTTATGTTTCTATAACTTGGAACTTGAATAATTGTTGCTGTTCTGTTGGACTTACTGAGAACTACAATTCTGGTCTTCGTGCAGGAATCATTCGATCTGTTCTTATCTCGAAGTCCCACAGTATTTTGACTTATTCTGTCTCAATTACTCCTTCTGGTTGGTGCATCCATGCTCTTTCTGGGTTTTTTAATTCATAGTTCTCACATAGATTTCTATGTATGAGTTTTTCCACCTCGTTGTGTCTTTTGATGTGGTTTGTTCCAGACAGGAACTGACATCCAGAAAGCACACGTTCTGTTGTTTCAATCATGCTTTTGCACGGTCTGCACTTGGAATCATTTGAGATTTTCATTATTTTCGTTTTGTGTAATTTCGTGTTCAGTGCTTGATCTTGTGCAGCTGATAGGAGTGCTTCCATTTCTGCTTTCAAACCTGCCCTCATTCAATCATATGTATGTTGATTGTTTTGTAAATGTTTCATCAGCTTGTTGCACAACTGACCATGGAGACGTGTTTGGCTCCAAATATTTGCTAATGTCTGTTTCGTTGTTTTCTTCCATATTTCTTTTTTTTTTGTAGAGATGGTGTAAGCCACACATGTTTTCTGCTCCTATCTTTCCTGTTATTCCAGAGGTAGTCCACAAAACCTTTTTCAGTGATATTTCTTTTATTTTCTTGAGACCTCTGCCTCCCATTTTCCGAGATACATAGAGCTTATATACGTCTGCTTTTGGGTGTGAAGCTTTATGCATTGTAAGCAGTTTTCTTGATTATGTCCAGATCGATGAAACCAACATTGTAGCTGATTACAGGTGTTTTATTGCCTGCCAACATTGTAGCTGATTACAGGTGTTTTATTGCATGCCAACATTGTAGCTGATTACAGGTGTTTTATTGCATGCCAACATTGTAGCTGATTACAGGTGTTTTATTGCATGCCAACATTGTAGCTGATTACAGGTGTTTTATTGCATGCCAACATTGTAGCTGATTACAGGTGTTTTATTGCAGGCCAACATGGTAGCTGATTACAGGTGTTTTATTGCATGCCAACATTGTAGCTGATTACAGGTGCTTTATTGCATTCAAGGCTCTTTGATTTTAGGATTTATCTAACTCGTTTTTCATAGTCTTCTCCTTTAGCTTTGCACTTTACTACTACTAATAATAATAATTGTATTATTATTATACTCAGCCTTTGTCATCGTCTCATTGATGTTTGCATTTTAATCACATTTTCTGTTTGCTCTCGAATTCTGTTTGATTTCACTATCTTTTTAAGTGTTTGCTTATTTGTTTCTGTATTATGTTCTACGTTGAATCTTATAATTTTATCCATCTCTTTCTCTCTTTTCTCTTATTCCCAACTTTTGATGTGAAATGTGAAGTATTTTCCTAACATAGTCTAAAATGAGAGTAGTACATGCTCGTGTGACGTCATGAGTAGAATTCTGTTGCTGTTTGGAAAGGTAAGTTAGGTCAGTAAAGACTAAAACACGTCTTACGGTTCGGTGTTTCTATAAAATAATGTATATACGCAGTTAGGAAAATATACATTTAAAAATTTCATACTGATCGAATTTATGAGGGATTTTTCATTAGAAGAAACAATATTATAATTTTATTTCATTTAACAGAAATGAAAACGAAACTGACGTTTAATGAACACTTTACAGTTTGCGTTGTATTTTTATTTTCATTCTTGCCTTCATCAATCATTGATGATATCATCAACACTAGATGTTGTCATAATGCCGATGTGGTTTTGTTTCTGTTGTTATACGCAAAATAGCAAACTGTTCTGCAAGATGACAATTCCGAAAATATTTGTTTCTCATGTTCATCAAATAAGTTTCCTTACGAGATTTAAATGAAAATTATTGCTTTGCTTTTAGCAATGGCGTTAAACTAGGTCATGATTAACTCCCTTTGTAAGTATGCTGAATACTTCAAGGAATGCTGCTAATATATTAGGTTTCATTGTATACCATTATTTTTTAACTTTGTCAAATGTCGTCTATGATTCATAATATAATGTATAATAAGATATTGAAGCATTGCACTAGTTTATTTCAAAGATATTGCACGATAATCCATAACATATCGAGTTTACACATAACATTAGTTGTTCTGAAAAGCATTACGAGTTTACACGTACCATTAGTTGTTCTGACAAGCATTACGAGTTTACACATAGCACTGAAGTAGTTGAAAGACATCACACGTCACTGAAGTAGGTGAAAGACATTACACGTCACTGAAGTAGCTGTGCGAGATAACGTTACGAGATAACACATAGCATTAGTTGTGCTGAAAACCATTATGAGTTACACATAGCAATGAGGTAGGTAAAAGACATTACACAATATAGCACACGTCACTGAGGTAGGTGAAAGACATTACGAGATAGCAAATAGTATTGAGAGAGTGGAAAGACATTACGAGCCAGCACATAGCAATGCTGAAGGTGAAAGATATAAAGATATTTCGAGATAACATATAGCACTGGTGTAAGGTATTAAGATTACGAGAGAACTCTGAAAACTGGTATAAGGTGATAGACATTACGAGATACATATGTCATTGGTGTAAGGTGAGAGACATTACGAGATACATATGTCATTGGTGTAAGGTGAGAGACATTACGAGATACATATGTCATTGATGTAAGATGAGAGACATTACGAGATACATATGTCATTGGTGTAAGGTGATAGACATTGCCATCTGTCCAACCGAGTTGACGACAACTACTAAAAGTGCATCTAATACATCGATTACCTCGTTTACTATGTTTTCGTCGTCCTCAAGGTATTGTGAAAAGTTGACAACTGGATTGCGAGCATCCCACATAGAGAAGATAGAGGATGACGTTGCCTCGTCGTCATGGTGACGTGTGATCGCCATCTGACACCTGGCCCAAGATACTGATGGCTCAAATCCGTCGCCTGGTGGTAAAAGAGCAGGAGTCATTCCTCTCGGAATTAATCTGTATGATCGGTGGTGGCCAAGCTCCGTGACGTCATTGGCGGAAATTAGCAAGTACTTGGGAGTGTTGAAGTTGTAGTTGTAGCACGCCTCGCTTTCTCGTTTCTTCACACGCTTGTCAATATACGTCTGCACGTGAGATTGAAACGGTCTTTCTCTCCAAATGTCACTTTTGTTCTCGACTTTGACCTCCCAAGTGGTGTACGTGTTCTTAGTGCCGGCAATGTCCAGGTCGGCCTTGATGTGAAATAAGTGTTGGTGCATTCCTGCAGTCACGTGACTTCGCACGCGAGTACCATAACGCTCCTCATCCGGAAGGTAAAAGCTGGTTGTTACGTAACCAGTGGAACTGATTCGCACCTCTAAGGCGCCGGAAGCGTGGAAAATATAGTCTATGACGTAGTCGTAGTTAATAACTGCAATAAAAGTACGTACTATTAGTACGTTATCAGAAAGGCCATTGTAAAATGCTCCAGTTGCGCCATATGCTCTGTGTCTACGTAATACAACTTGTCTGTTATGTTCAAAGATACAGAAGGCAAGAGGAAATCTTCTGAGACCGGCATCATTGGAGGTGAACATCTGGGTATCTAAATAAACTGCTTCAGTGGGACAGTCCACCCCTTTCAACAGTCCGCGCATGCGCGTGCCAAACAAACCAGCAGAGTCTGCAAAGTACAACATACTTGCGGCAGGAGTGTGCCCGGCATACAGCACAGCAATTTCTTGCAGACTGACTTCGTACGCAATTCGCTCCCCGGAAAACCTAACGTCAAAGAGTTGAAGACCAATCGTAGGAGATACCCGAAGCGTGAAGCCCCACTTCATGTAGTCGATGCGGGTACCACGAACAGTAAATCGGTTTCCTTGCGGCAACACTTGAATGGGTGGAGGGCGACCATCATTAGGAAAAGGCTCCCCGCGCAAGTGGAGAGAACTGTAAAGCTCAGTCTCTGATCCTGATGGAAATGCAATGCGTGTGACGTTAATGTCTCCTCTCTGGTATCGCACAGCCAGCTCGTTTATACTTTCAAAGTACTGCTCAGCGTAAAAGACCTTCAGGTCGTACCAGCGCGATGGGTCCGTCTGTGTCATGTCCACCAGGATTTGCAGATCCAGGGGGTGAAGTACGAAAAACTCACGATCGTACGTCAACCCGAACCAGGCCGCACGTCTTCCATCAGGCAGGAAAGCAGAGCTGACAGGCGTCATGGACAATCGAAGGCAGTGTGGTTGACAGCCGGGCCCGAGTCTAGCGTCATAGCTTTCCAGCATCAGAGACCCAAGTTCCTTAGCGATGCGTGGCAACAGGTGTCGGTATACTCCAGCAAATTCGATTTTCGAGAACGGTCGGACGGAGTACGGAATACTAGTCAGTCGTGATGGCGTAGAGACAAGCCTCACGTACGTAGGGTGGGGCAAGTTTCCAACCTCGTACTCTTCAACCACTGGAGGGGTGGCATTTCCCCGGAACACGATTACTCGTGCAGTACGTTTGGGAAATGCTCCATCCCGATCTAACCAATCCAGGACTTCGGCTTTGGGCGGAACCCGCGCCTCAATCAGGTGGATGAAGTTATCCCACAACTTAGCCTCCTTGACCTCGCGCAATCCAAGAGAAGTGTTGAGCGACAGGAATTGTAATACAGTGTTCACTTCTGTTGACGTAAGTTCTGAGAAGGGGGTCAATGGGGCGTCAATGTACTCCGACCTGCTGACTGTGGAGAAGGGTTTGCAATGTCCAGGATTGGAGGTAGTGGACAACTGCTGGTGCTTGACAAAGAATACGCTTACCAGCAAGGAACAACTGACCATCGCCAGCAGGCACGTGGCGGCTACTTGCAATCTACTAAGGCTGAATTGAGTCAAATGAATTATCTTTTTCTTACGATTCCTAGATCATAGAAAGAATAGATTTTATTTAGGAGAATGTAAAGTGTAAATGCACGAGATGGATGCATTGATGGATGAATGGATGGATGGATAGATAGATAGATAGATAGATAGATAGATAGATAGATAGATAGATAGATAGATAGATAGATAGATAGATAGATAGATAGATAGATAGATAGATAGATAGATAGATAGATAGATAGATAGATATACAATAACTGTAGACAGTATAGGAATGATACTCATTTGAGAACAAATAATAGCTACAGACAGTACAGGAAAATATAATTCCCAAAGAGTAGACATAATGAATATATACTGTATAGGAATGATAAAATGCAAGAGTGTAATTATAATAACTGTAGACAATACATTGATATAATTATTACTACTATACTATATAAGTGTGTGTGTGTGTATGTGTGTGTAGAGAATACACATAAGAGAAATTATACTACTATAATTTACTTTAGAATTTCTGGTACGCATTTACTAAGTAGTTATTTGTGCTGTTCTCAACAACTTTCAAATGTATTTCCAAAACAATGTTTTTATTTATTTCAACAAAATCAGATAATCCGAAATTTTCACGACAACGTATGCAATGAAAATAGAATCAACAGTTCCTAAACGTATTAACATGAAGCCCTCAAAATCAGACATTTTCTTTACTGACAGCACTCGTCATATGTATCTCACCCAAACATTAAAAAATAATAAGCAAAATAATTATTTCAATGTCACAATAAGAGTCAGGACACATCACATCATCTTGACCACAAAACACCACCGTTGTCTCGTATGACCTGTCAAAGAATTTTACGCGTACTTATAATTTGGGATAGGGCCTATCACAGGATTCCCCCGCGCACTTACAATTTGGAATATGAAGTATGAAAGGATTTCTACGCTTACCTAACAATTTGGGATATGAAGTATGAAAGGATTTCTACGCATACTTACAATTTGGGATATGAAGTATGAAAGGATTTCTACGCTTACCTAACAATTTGGGATATGAAGTATGAAAGGATTTCTACGCATACTTACAATTTGGGATATGAAGTATGAAAGGATTTCTACGCTTACCTAACAAATTGGGATATGATGTATCAAATGATTCCTATCCGTACTTACAATTCACAAGATCCGTTTACTGCTAGACTGCCACTGTTCGTCACCAAGAGTTCTGATTGGATCCCGCTGTTCATCTTCTGCATCTCTCTAGGGCTGAAATGCGGATAAGTTAAAAGTATGAGATAACGATTTTAAGTAGGTTTTTTCAAAGTTATATTGTATACTTTGTATTATATTATAAAAAATAAACCTAGAGTTTTAATTTCGTTTTTACTTTGCTTGTTTTGATTTATTTTTATTTTTAAATTTATTGTGGCGTTTTTCTTCTATCACTTTTAATTCATGCACATAGTTCCTGATGTCATTCTATTTATTTTTTTTATTCTATTTATTTTAAGTACTGATTTTAATTTCACACTTTTAGCTCCTAATTACTTGAACAGACTGGTTTATGCTGTTGGCCAGTCTTTCTGTGAATTTAGAGCAGATAACGTGTGACCTATTTTCACTTTTCTTTAAGTTTTAATATAAGAGATTTAATATTTATATAAGAGATTTAATAATTAATATTATTTTATTTCAAGATTTATTCTGCAACCCTAATTTGAGCCTCGTCGAATCTAATGTAACTCTTTTCTGTGAGTGGAAGTGATCTCTCTTGTTACCTGTCTGTTGAGGGTCCGTTGACGTAGCTGCTCGCCCGCTATGACGTCCTATTGATGACCCCTGTACGGGAAAGACCGTCTAGTAAGAGTGTTGGTCGTTTTATACAAATCATGAAAGTGACAGGTGTGTAAAGCACAACGTTCTAGCCAATCAGCACGACGTACACCTCATATCTACAGGTATGCCCAGAATGATGCGTGGCTACTTTACTTTTTATCACCTGACAATTCAGATATTTTTTATTTGTTTTCCTCACTATGTCGATCTCTCTCTTTGACTTAGAGTGTATCTGTTTGTATGTCTGTCTGCATGTCTGTATCTGTTTGTACGTCTGTCTGCATGTCTGTATCTGTTTGTACGTCTGTCTGCATGTCTGTATCTGTTTGTATGTCTGTCTGCATGTCTGTATCTGTTTGTATGTCTGTCTGCATGTCTGTATCTGTTTGTATGTCTGTTTGCATGTCTGTGTCTGTTTGTATGTCTGTCTGCATGTCTGTATCTGTTTGTACGTCTGTCTGCATGTCTGTATCTATTTGTACGTCTGTCTGCATGTCTGTATCTGTTTGTACGTCTGTCTGCATGTCTGTATCTGTTTGTACGTCTGTCTGCATGTCTGTATCTGTTTGTATGTCTGTCTGCATGTCTGTATCTGTTAGTACGTCTGTCTGCATGTCTGTATCTGTTTGTACGTCTGTCTGCATGTCTGTATCTGTTTGTACGTCTGTCTGCATGTCTGTATCTGTTTGTACGTCTGTCTGCATGTCTGTATCTGTTTGTATGTCTGTCTGCATGTCTGTATCTGTTAGTACGTCTGTCTGCATGTCTGTATCTGTTTGTACGTCTGTCTGCATGTCTGTATCTGTTTGTATGTCTGTCTGCATGTCTGTATCTGTTTGTACGTCTGTCTGCATGTCTGTATCTGTTTGTATGTCTGTCTGCATGTCTGTGTCTATTTGTATATCAGACTGGATGTCTGCATTTAATTGCATATCTGTCTGAATGCCTGTATCTATCTATTTTTATATGTGTCTGCAAGTCTTACTGGCTGCTTGTTTGTATACATATGTGCTTTTCTACATACCGTTCTCTTTGTGTGTCTGTATATGCATGCGTTAATGTGTATGTGTGTGTTAGTGCGTGTTCATCAATGTGTGTGACTATCTTTCTCTCTGTCCATCTTTCTCTCTTTCTCTTTTTTCTCTCTAACTCTCTTTTACATTTTACACGTATTTCCTTCACTGGTAAAGGAATCTAAGTGAGAGAGAGAATGCCGAAGTCAACAAAAAGAATGATAAGTGCAAAGATCTTGTCAAAGATCTCACAACTCTGGAATCCAATTTAGTCAGTCATTCGTAAGGCAGGACTGTTTCGAAGTTCATGAACAGAAAAGTAATATCAACATATTTTCTTAGCACTTCACATTCACATTCACAACAAATCCCTCAAGATTTGACAATCGGCACTGATGGATAATCGTGCGCCTGCACAAGCGTGTTTGTGATGATAAAGCAAATTCAAAAAATACCATTAGTGGGCAGATAAAATCTCAACACCGGCCTTTCTCTTGCACGGTCAGTTCTTCAATGTCTGGGTCACCCAGTTCTTTCAATCAATACACTACAATATACTATTGCTAGCAAGTCCCATTTTCTATAAGTGCTTGTAGATAAATAGATAGATAGATAGGCAGCCAGCCATCCAGATAGATAGATAGATAGATAGATAGATCCTACAAATGCTCGTTTTGGGGCAAGTATAGGAAATAAATAGATCATATACAGGAATATACAGAAATTTGTTAAAAGTTTGCTAGCAAAGGACACGGCTAAGATTTGTTTGCACAGAACACGACTAAGATTTGTTTATGTAGAACACAACTAAGATTTGTTTATGTAGAGCATGACTAAGATCTGCCTCTATGCTCCAGCGCATTGCTTTTTTGAGTCACGGGCCCCTTTGAAAATCTGGGCAAAGCTATGGACCCCTCCCTACACAAATGCACATAAGCAGAATATAGAAATATAGTGAATATTTGACTTTCACGACCCCTTGAAGCCCATTCATGGACCCCTTTGGGGTCCGTGGACCCCAAGTTAAGAACCCCTGAGTGCTTACAAGCAGTGATGATGCAATCGCACATCTTCAGTGCCAGACTGTGTCAGGCTACTGGGACGTTTCAGCCGAGGAAATGAATGGAAACAAGACTGCTTCTATCTCCGGCAGAAAAAGATACGAGTAATGAACGCTGCGTGTGTGGCAGGGTGCCATTACGGGAAATTCCAAGACTACGCCAAGGTCGCGTGTGCAAGTAAACGTAGGAGGAGGATAGAAAAAGGGAAAGGGGGGTATTACTCGCGAGCGAGCGTACACACACACACACACACACACACACACATACACACACACACACACACACACACACACAGACTCACGCACACATACGCACACACAGAGCAGGAAGTGGGGAAGTAGCTAGAATACGAAGTACATAGCAACACACACAGCATGCATTTACATATGTGAGGAATGTGATACGGTCTTCCATACCGATATATAATATACATATAATGCCAAATTATCACCAAAGCCATAGTGCCTCTTAAATGATTACATTGAAGACCTTTTTATTCTTGGCATGTATGTGCCCATAACTTTTTTTAATGTTAAAATCAGATGAAAGCAAACTTTTGTTTTCTAAGGAAAAAATTCACAAGTCCAATTGATACTGCAGTGCCACTATCTTCCTGAATATCTTAGACATAAACACTGTGTAATTCAATAAGCCAGACCTGTTGGCTATGCTGCCTTCTGTTTCCCCTCACCTCGAGAAGCAATTTTTTTTTTCTAAACCTGCGCACTATTTAACGAATACTGGCCGCGTGCCAATGACTGTCTTCGCAAGAAAAATGGATCACTTATTTAAAAGTAAAAAGAAATTCTTTTGACAGTCTTATATGCGCACATCTACAAAGTAAAACGAAATTCTTTTGACAGTCTTATACGCGCACATCTACAAAGTAAAACGAAATTCTTTTGACAGTCTTATACGCGCACATCTACAAAGTAAAACGAAATTCTTTTGACAGTCTTATACGAGCACATCTACAAAGTAAAACGAAATTCTTTTGACAGTCTTATACGCGCACATCTACAAAGTAAAATCCACATAATGATGTGTCCACACTGGTGACCCGACAAATGCGCGGAAGACAATTGCGCGCACCGACAAATGCGCGATAGGGTTAGGGTTAGGGTTAGGATTAGGGTTGGATTAGGGGTTAGAGTTAGGGTTAGGGTTAGAGTTAGGGACAGAACGCGTCGTCGCGCTTTTGTCGGCGCGCATTTGTCGGGGCGCACATTTGTCCGTGAACCGTCTCCATGTACTTGTTCTGATGCGATTTATAGTTGGGTCACGTGCTTGACTTGAGACGATTTCTAGTTGGCTTACGTGCTTGTCTTAAGATGATCTCTACATTGATCACGTGCTTAAGTCAAGTTCTTGATATGCTTTAAAGTGGAGTCCCATGTTTGTCCTGTATGATTTCTAGTTGGGCCACATACGTATCTCAGTACTGATGTGGTGTCCATGATTTATTAAGCCAGAACTTAAAGCTGAGGAAATGAAATGAAATTTTGCAAATATGTTCGTTTGGAGGGTTGGGGTACGTATAGGTAAGGTGTATGGATAATCTGTGGGGCGTATGCTACGATGAAGTGTATTTGTAAACAATCCGGGGGGTCGTGGTAGGAATGAAACAAGGTCACGATCGATCAAGTGTCCAACTAAGTGTAAACAGAAAGTGTTTCTTGCCACAGATCTAAACTATAAAATATTTTTAAACGTGTATGCTATGTGTATCTATATAAGTTCTATTCTGTTTCTTGCCAAAGATCTAAACTGTATAATATTTTTAAACGTGTATACTATGTGTATCTATATAAGTTCTATTCTGTTTCTTGCCACAGATCTAAACTATATAATATTTTTAAACGTGTATGCTATGTGTATCTATATAAGTTCTATTCTGTTTCTTGCCACAGATCTAAACTATATAATATTTTTAAACGTGTATGTCTAAGTGTATCTATATATGTTCTGAAAATGAAATAAAATACAGTTCAAGAGTTATCTTCTGGTTTTTTTTCATCTTAGTATAATAATTTGTCAAAATATTTGTGTTATTCCAATTGATAAGTATTCTTACTAAACTAGATGTTTATTCCTGTAACAAACACAGAAGCACTAATTTACAAATAAAATCAAAATGAAAAGTCCAAGAAAACGAAAGAATTTCTCGCTAAATTTGTCCCTGACCCACTCTATAATTTGCTGGAGACCATTTAACGTATTCTGCATTGATTCAATTCATTTTCTACTTACATTTTGGAGCACTTTGCTGCCAAGGTCAAAGGTGAGGGAAAATATGTTGCAACTTCTTTACCCTAAAAAACATCTCCGTTCTGACAACGGCCTTGGATACTCCTTCAGCCATGGAAATGTTTACAAGTGAGCCCACTCTCAAGTACAAGAAGATGAAATATGGTGCATATTAAAATTGGACTGCATTTGAGTATTAATTTTATTTGAGAAAAAACGAAATGAGAAACCGGTGATACTGCGGTACAAGATGAGCCACAGTGTCTGATGATTGGAGATAGAAACGAGCAAGATAATGTAGAAAGTAGAAATGAGCAGGAAAATGTAGAGAGGAGAAATGAGCAAGAAAATTTAAGCAAGAGAAATAAGCAAGAAAACGTAGAAATGAGAAAGGAGCAAGAAAACGTAGAAAGGAGAAATGAGCAAGAAAACGTAGAAAGGAGAAAGGAGCAAGAAAACGTAGAAAGGAGAAATGAGCAAGAAAATTTAAGCAAGAGAAATGAGCAAGAAAATGTAGAAAGGAGAAAAGTGAAGAGGACACTTAAAAAGAGAGATTAAAAAGATTGAAAGCAGTGAGGAAGTCTGCTGAGAGAAAGTACAAAGCGTAAAAAAAAAAAAAAAAAAAAAAAAAAAAAAAAAAAAAAAAAAAAGCGAACGCGACTTCAAAAGAAAAGAGGCCTAAGAGAATGCGAGACTCGCAATTGTCGAATAATGGTCCGACAAACACATCAAGCGACTGTAGGGTTTCGACAAATTCTGCAAAATAGCAATAAACAAATTAATAATTACGTACAAAGAATAAGATACGGGTTTAACTGTTTTTCTTTTCGTATTTTAAGATTGCGCGTTCTTAGTATGAAATATCCTAGTGAAGAAAAGGTCTTGCACCACGCCGAGATAGTTATCATAAAGTTACTTTTAGATCTGCCATAATCTTTTTTAGAAGAAATAAATTTCAGTTTGAACATATAAATATGTTAAAGAGAAGAAACGAGAGAACAGAAAATGAAATGAATTAAGATGAGATGAGGAGGGTTGGGAGATGAGATATGAGATGAGGTGAAGTGAGTAGAGATGAAGTATATGTGAATACATTTAATACAGTTCCACTGTCACGGAATTCCAGGAATTCCGTTTATTTAATTATATCTCGTATGGATGGACGATAGCAGCATTCGTGACGTAAAGATGTGTAATATGGGTCAGTCGGTCACGAGTAGCGGCAGTAGAAGCCGGGTTCCAGGGATATGACGAACCTTAGTGGCCGTAGGTATTCAGAGCCGTCTTAACAGCATTATAGGCCCGTGTGCAAATAGTTCACAGGGTCCATTACCTACACAATCACTCACAGGAATAAAAATTGACAGCAAGTCACAACATACATAGATTAGCATGTGGGTCCCAGGTAACTGCAGATATTGAGAGGAGGGCAGGGCATGAAGGGGCAGTGTCTGGCAAATGAAGAAATGTGGAATGAAAGATGTGTGATCTGTTGTCAGAAACTGACGGAGTGCAAACAAGAAAGGACACTGCTGAAAGAACTATTTACGACAGCGCTTTGTGAGATGGTCACGTAATCAATTTTATGATAGAGACCGTTAGAGCACGGTGAGGGAACTGGAAAGATTAAGGTGATAAGTGCATATCTAGTGGATTCAGAAAAAGTTCTGAATATTGCACTCAATACAACTAACGAGAAGATACAATTAACGAGAAAATACAATTAACGAGAAGATACAACTAACGAGAAAATACAACTAACGAGAAAATACAACTAACGAGAAAATACAACTCAATACAATTAACGAGAAAATACAACTAACGAGAAAATACAACTAACGAGAAAATACAATTAACGAGAAAATACAACTAACGAGAAAATACAACTAACGAGAAAATACAACTAACGAGAAGATACAACTAACGAGAAAATACAACTAACGAGAAAATACAACTAACGAGAAATTACAACTAACGAGAAAATACAACTAACGAGAAAATACAACTAACGAGAAAATACAACTAACGAGAAAATACAACTAACGAGAAAATACAACTCAATGTCACAGTCTAGATAAGGGCTCTGTATATTGCACTCAATACAATTAAAGAGAAAATACAACTCAATGTCACAGTCTAGATAAGGGCTCTGTATATTGCACTCAATACAATTAAAGAGAAAATACAACTCAATGTCACAGTCTAGATAAGGGCTCTGTATATTGCACTCAATACAATTAAAGAGAAAATACAACTCAATGTCACAGTCTAGATAAGGGCTCTGTATATTGCACTCAATACAATTAAAGAGAAAATACAACTCAATGTCACAGTCTAGATAAAGGCTCTGTATATTGCACTCAATACAATTAAAGAGAAAATACAACTCAATGTCACAGTCTAGATAAGGGCTCTGTATATTGCACTCAATACAATTAAAGAGAAAATACAACTCAATGTCACAGTCTAGATAAGGGCTCTGAATATTGCACAATACAATTAAAGAGAAAATACAACTCAATGTCACAGTCTAGATAAGGGCTCTGTATATTGCACTCAATACAATTAAAGAGAAAATACAACTCAATGTCACAGTCTAGATAAGGGCTCTGTATATTGCACTCAATACAATTAAAGAAAAAATACAACTCAATGTCACAGTATAGATAAGGGCTCTGTATATTGCACTCAATACAATTAAAGAGAAAATACAACTCAATGTCACAGTCTAGATAAAGGCTCTGAGAGGCGCGAAGGTTTTCTGTTAAGAATGAGAGAAATTTTACGTTGCAATAAAACTAAATTTTGTTTCCAAAATAAATGAATGTTGGCTCTGCTAAACCAAAAGTGAATATTGACATATTTACCTAATATGATATATTTGTTTATTATGATATCTTTGCCTAATTTGATATATCTGCATAACATCTGTCCCTAAAATTATATATTTCCATAACATATCTGTCCCTAAAATTATATATTTCCATAACATATCTGTCCCTAAAATGATATATTTGCGTAATATGATATATGTCCCGAAAATGATATATTTGCCCTAGCCGTTTGATGATTGTGTTCCAGTGAAATAAAAAGGCGAAAAAGAAGCTAACTTGTATTTTCATTCTTAGACCTTGTAAAGGGTGAAAGGTAGCCATTAACTAATAGAATCCAAATTATTTTTATTATTATTCTGAGGATAGATCGATAGATAGACAGACAGACAGACAGACGGATGGACGGATGGATGGATGGATAGATAGATAGATTCATACGCAATCAAAAGTACATACCCACGAACACAAGTATATGATAAGGTAATTTTTCATCTAAGCACATGCGCATATCACTCTGCCACTTATTTAAATTTTCAAAATACTAAAGTGAGAGTCTGAATATTGAAAAAGAAATTATTATTATTATAATCATCATCTTAGTTTATTTTTATCCGATGTATATATTATTTAAATGAAGGGAATTTTACTTATTAATACACACACACACACACACACACACACACACACACACACACACACACACACACAAAGTTATATCATTTTAAACATAAAAAATATGTTTAAGTGCACTTGAGTATATAACTTGTTTTTTTTTAAAAGAACAAAATAACTTTTTCATTTGGTACGCACAACTTTAGCGTCAATACCTGCTACTTTATCTGGGTAACGAATAAACAGCGAAATTCAACATTCCGTTTACTGCATACATCAAATAACAGGAAGAAGTGATTGATTATTCTGTTCGTTTGTTTATGCCGCTCAAACACAGTGTGGCTGCACTCGCTTTTGGACTTTAGGTTTACATCATACGTAAACACATCATAAACAAAATATGCGAGCCAAACTACTGATCTCATAACTTGCAGTTGCATTAACATGAAATAAATAAATCAGAATAAATCCCACACAACCTCAATTCTTTACACCTCGAGCGGCCGACACAAATTGCAGACAATTATTGTTTACAGCGACTGACTGTTGGATAAGGTTACGAATGCGCTTCATCGTGAACTGTTTCCCAGTGACCTATTGCCCTAGTTTCGAAATAGTAATTTAAGCAAAAGTGCTGAACTGTTAAGGTTTGTAGTAGCTTATTGTTTAAATTTTAAAAAAGGTCCGCTTTCTTCCTCTTCTAAATTACCAGAGAAAAGAAAGGTTTCAGTGTGTCTGCGTGTATATATAAATATATATTAATGTGTGTGGGTTGGAGGACTTACCAGATTTCAATTGGCGTTTTGAACACTAGGCAGAAAATGGAATGTTTCTTGTCATGGAGCTATAACCATACACCAACAACGCAAAAGACTATTTGTTAAAGGTATAGGTAAAAGAAGTTATAATGAATGCTAAGTATGATTCCGAAGTTACTTTTGCTTTGTTTTACTCCCAGTAAGTCGCACGCATGCGCACACACATAGAAAAAAAAATACCGTTACATTATCCGAGTATGTTGAGACGCCTGCAATTTCCAGTCCTACTATACCAAGTGCAAGAGATAACACGTGTGCTTGTAGATATAAAATGTACCTCTAGGCATTTAGTTATAAAATGTACCTCTAGGCATCGAGTTATAAAATATACCTCTAGGCAGTGAGTTATAAAATATACCTCTAGGCATTGAGTTATAAAATGTACCTATAGGCATTGAGTTATAAAATGTACCTCTAGGCATTGAGTTATAAAATGTACCTCTGGGTCTTGAGTTCTAGAATATATCTCTAGGTTTTGAGTTATAGAATATACCTCTAGGCATTGAGTTATAAAATATACCTCTAGGCATTCAGTTATAAAATGTACGTCTGGGTCTTGAGTTCTAGAATATATCTCTAGGTTTTGAGTTATAGAATATACCTCTAGGTCTTGAGTTCTGGAATATACCTTTAGATCTTGGGTTCTAAAATATACCTGTAGATCCTGAGTTCTAGAATATACCTTAGATCTTGAGTTCTAGAATTTTGACAATTTACTATAGTATAGGTCCTGAGATTTCGAATACACCAACAGGTAGTGATGCTTGATCGCTACCAGTTTGAGGATTTGTCAGGTCGAGCCTTGTAATAACGTTAATGATGATAAATGGAATACACCAATAGGTAGTGATGCTTGATCGCTACCAGTGGTAAGGATTTGTCAGGTCGAGTGTTGTAATAACGTTAATGATGATAAATGGAATACACCAATAGGTAGTGATGCTTGATCGCTACCAGTGGTAAGGATTTGTCAGGTCGAGTGTTGTAATAACGTTAATGATGATAAATGGAATACACCAATAGGTAGTGATGCTTGATCGCTACCAGTTTGAGGATTTGTCAGGTCGAGCCTTGTAATAACGTTAATGATGATAAATGGAATACACCAACAGGTAGTGATGCTTGATCGCTACCAGTGGTAAGGATTTGTCAGGTCGAGTGTTGTAATAACGTTAATGATGATAAATGGAATACACCAATAGGTAGTGATGCTTGATCGCTACCAGTGGTAAGGATATGTCAGGTCGAGTGTTGTAATAACGTTAATGATGATAAATGGAATACACCAACAGGTAGTGATGCTTGATCGCTACCAGTGGTAAGGATATGTCAGGTCGAGTGTTGTAATAACGTTAATGATGATAAATGGAATACACCAATAGGTAGTGATGCTTGATCGCTACCAGTGGTATGGATTTGTCAGGTCGAGTGTTGTAATAACGTTATTGATGTTACATGGAATTTCACACATTCTTGTTATCAAGTAAACAGCTGTTCACGTCGGTGACGTTGCGTGAAATTTCCTTTATATGATAGGGTTGCTTTATGTCGCTGTAGGTTGAGCTGGCCATTAAACTATTAGAACGAATAGAAAAATGACACGGAAATATATTTTCCTAGTGTAGACAGCTGTCTTGTTCTGACGTCAAAGATGCATTCACACGTGGCTTCCGTTATATCTTTCATCCTGCTGTAACGTTTCTTTATTTCATTAATTACTCTTTTACTGCGGCATTGTTGGTAGAAATGTTTGACGTTGATTTACCAGAGAAAGACTGTAACACTAAAGGTGGCTTTTTCATCTCATTGTGTGTTCACATCAGAAGAATTATTTTGCTATTGATGCTTTGTTAAGTTTTCGGGAAAAGTAGCCTATAAGACATTTAACCCTGTAGATGGCATGCGGTCCTTAGGGATAGCTACGACAAGTGAGACGCGCACTTTCTTTGATTTGCTTTTTGCGACCACACCCAGCTCCTGCTCTGTCCGCAAACGTACCCTAACGCCAAGGCAGAGGGAGAGTTATGTTCTGGAAGACATTTCTTCTGTCATGGAGGGGATGGGTGGGAGAGTGAATGAGTGAGTGTTGGATTATCTTTCAATTTTTCATTTTCCAGACAGCGGTCAATGGTTTCTTTCTTCCGATTTGTAACTGCGCAGCTTCCAACACACGAGACGCGATTTATCGTACCATCCGACAGACTAAATGCTAAGCGTCCACTCTCTGGAACAGAGCGATTATAGATCACTATTTCTTTTATTTTGAGGAGGGAGGTACTGTGTCCGAGGATCGAACCTCGGTTCCGTTTTCGATATGAATTGCATCTGAGCGTTCCAAACTTGCTTACGGTAAAGATGTCAGACAGAGCGAACCTGTCGCAAAAAGTATTTTTGAACGTTTTTCGTAAAAATATAAATTCGATTATTGGAGAGTCTGTACATACTGACAGTGACGAAACAAATTTTGATTTAACCTCGACATAAAGAAAGGTTATATTTAGCATATTTGCAGAGTAAACACGTCATCTTTCTAATGAATAAACTACTTTGGCCGGCAAATGTCTCTCTTTCAAGCAAACTATCAGAGATGAGTTAAATTTGATCATCTAATTATTGATTATAAAGTTGGTACTGCTTACATAATCACTGATAATTGAGTGAGTGACATACTTACATAATCACTGATAATTGAGTGATTGATAGACTTACATAATCACTGATAATTAAGTGATTGATAGACTTACATAATCACAGATAATGGAGTGATTGATAGACTTACATAATCACTGATAATTGAGTGATTGATAGACTTACATAATCACTGATAATTGAGTGATTGATAGACTTACATAATCACTGTAATTGAGTGATTGATAGACTTACATAATCACTGATAATTGAGTGATTGATAGACTTACATAATCACTGATAATTGTGATTGATAGACTTACATAATCACTGATAATTGAGTGATTGATAGACTTACATAATCACAGATAATGGAGTGATTGATACTTTGATAGACTTATGGTACAATCACTAATAGTATAGTGCTTGACAGATTATATAATCGTTGATAGTTTATTTCTTGCGAGACATAATAACTGATAATACTTTCCGTCATACTTATGTATACATTAATAATGGAGTGGTGGTTAAGCGTGTGTATACTAATGGAGAGCTTGTTAGACTTACGTAATGACTAATAATGATCGTTATCAGACTGTGTTTGGTCTTGTCAATCCATTTATATTTGACATATACTGTTAATTTGAATACAATCGTGTAAATGTATTTGGTAAAGAATGCTTCAAGATCAGTGTGTTCTTGCCCTATGCTGTTACTGTTAATGTAATTCTTGCAAATTAGTAAATCTTATCATATGCTGATAATATGTTTCAATTATTAAATCCATTTGTGCAATACATGTACTGTTTCAATCTGTTTTATTGTCATAATTTAGTGACAATCATTCTTAATGCAGTCAATTGCTTAAAATAGCGAGATGTAAGACAGACATTCTTTTCTCTTGAATTTTTAACACGTATTTATGCGTTTTAAACACTTAAATGAAAGGATACCAGATGAATCAAGTACATGTAAAAATATGTTGTGCCATAATTTCTAATTCATAAATGCCGGCTTAACGTAGAACAGCGTTGTCTTTTATTGCCTGACAAGGAAGTGGATTTCACTTTTTTTTTTTTAAATATGCGTCAATGAGGTCTCTGACATCGCATCGATGTTCCTCACTTTAAATTTGTAGTGTTTTATATAAACGCTGTAGACATTCATTGACTAGATTATAGCAGAGACCGTACACGACTACCAGACTACAATGTGTTTGTTGATTAACATCTCGTTTTAGACACACATAGGTTTGGTTAAAGAGGAGAGACAGCAGACGAACAGCAGACTACAAGGTGTTCTTTGTCGATTTAGCATCTCGTTTTAGACAAGCATATATATGGTTAAAGTAGAGACTATTTGGTGTTCTTTGTCGATTTAACATCTCGTTTTAGACAAGCATATATATGGTTAAAGTAGAGACTATTTGCTGTTCTTTGTCGATTGAACATCTCGTTTCTAACTTTCAGCAAAATAAAGAACGTGTTCCTTTATTACGATAGCTATACCTTGTTAAGTTTTGCCAGTCTGAGTTTTAGCACAATTTTAATTTGCTAGTCTGGGCTTTTGCACAAGTTTCATTTGCCAGTTTGGGTTTTTGCACAAGTTTCATTTAACAGTCTGTGCTTTTGCACACGTTTCATTTGCCAGTCTGGGTTTTGCATGTTTCATTCGCCTCTGGGCTTTTGCACAAATTTCATTTGCCAGTCTGTTTTTGCACAAGTTTCATTTGCCAGTCTGGGCTTCAGCAGAACTTTCCATACTTTCCATTCTACTTAGATGACAGGATTAGAAAGGTAATCTGTATTATTCTCACCGTCATCTAACAGTAACCGTTACAGAGAACATATCTCACCGTCATTTAACAGCTACAAAGTACGTCTCTAACCGTCATCTAACGGTAACAATTACAGAGTTTAACTGCTACCAAACTTAGATATGAGTGTGGGAGATGTTAAACAGCGCTTAATAAACTAACTAAAATTTACATGAAGAACAATAATATTCATAGACTCTCCTCTTTAAAGATGAGTAATCACTTCATTATACACAGACACTAAATCATTACAGTGTTACAGAATTACAACACAAGCATATGCGCACGCGTGTACACACACACACACACACACACACATAATTAAATAAACAACAGAAGAAAACTATATATCAAGCCAGTTTTTTATATAGAAAGAAATGATCTCTAAACGATTTTTAACTGAAGACGACGTCTTTTTTGTTTTTATCGAACCATAACTTGAAATAAAAGTCATCGAACCATAACTTGAAACAAAAGTCATCGAACCATAACTTGAAATAAAAATAATTAAACAAGTCATGCCCTTGGCGAAAATTGATATAAATATTTGTAGCGACGAAAACGTTTTATTACAAATAAACGATTTCAATTTCACAAATACTAGAAACAAAATAGCAAAAGCATTTTTATAAGGGGGTGATATTACTTTCATATATTAAAGGGCTAATGAGAAAAAAATTAATATATTTTTTTTCATCGAAAATGAAATGTATAGGTCTGCTATGATTAAATGAAAAATGAAAGATTTAGAGAAATATGTTTACTATTTGTATGAATGTCAGGTAAGAAAAGAAAAACAAAAAGAAATAACCGACCCGATGGGATTAATTACAGAAGTTATCTTCCTTGAACCAGATATTTTCTTTCTTTGACCGTCCACTTCCATTCATTTGTAGCATTTCGGAGAGGAGTGAATTTACGTCGGATTGATTATTATTAATCAAGTGCAAGCAGTTTGCTTTGCAATGGTATTTTGTTTTTGTTTTTTTTCCCAAATGTCCTTAACTGTCGAGAACAAGCCACTTTTACCTTCCCTTTCAACATCCTTTTAATACTTCCGAACTAGGCCCATTTACGGTCACAACTTGATTTTAATAACCTGTTGTTTCGCATTCCTTTCTACCTCTTTATATTTTTCTCTTTCCTCTCTCCTTCTTCTCTTTCCCTGCATCTTCTCTCTAATCCGTCATCTTCCAATAAAACCGTTCTTCCTTTACAAGTTCACTAAGATTCCCATAGGATTAATTAACATTTGCCTATAGCATTCTTGTTCAAAGTCTGACAGTCAAATTGACATATCTCTGTAACAATATTCAAAGCTCGACAGTCAAATTGACATTTCTCTATAGCATTATTATTCAAGGCTTGATATTCAAATTGACATTTCTCTATAGCATTATTATTTGAAGCTTGATAGCCAAATTGACATTTCTCTATAGCATTATTATTTGAAGCTTGATAGCCAAATTGACATTTCTCTATGGCATTATTATTTGAAGCTTGATAGCCAAATTGACATTTCTCTATAGCATTATTATTCAAGGCTTGATATTCAAATTGACATTTCTCTATAGTATTATTATTCAAAGCTTTACATATTTGTCTAAAGTATAAGATTGTAATGTTACTCATAGAAAAATGTACACATTTGTCTACAAATATAAGACTGTAATGTTACTCATAGAAAAGAATGGTGATATTTATCTAAGGTATAAGAATGTATTGTAACTCGTAGATGAGAATGGAGGCGGCTCATCAACCAGTGACCCCAAGGAATAAAGTGACCTAGCTAGAATTCGGACCAATGAAAAAAAGACTATTAACATAATTTAAGTAGCCACTGAGCTACAAAAACTGTCCTAACTAGAATTCAGGTGATTGACATAATTTAAGTAGCCACTGAGCTACAAAAACTGTCCTAACTAGAATTCAGGTGATTGACATAATTTAAGTAGCCACTAAGCTACAAAAACTGCCCTAACTAGAATTCAGGTGAACGAATGATGGCGTGACTTGCATAAACGGTGAGTAGTAAAACGTGACGGTTGAATGACTCGCATTCGAACTTTTAAATAATATTCACAATATCGGTAAGCAAAATACATTTGACGGTTGCTGACTCCTTACAGTTAATGAATTGTGACACTTCTCAAGTGACTGAGCGATAAAAAAAATGAAATAGCATGTCACATGACTTATAATGGTGAGCACTACATTAAAACCATGCAGCTGTTGGTCACACTAGTGAGTGCTATGCTAAAATGATCACGTATTTCACAGCAGTAAGGAATAATTATAGTCCCACTTTTAAATCAACCGGAAATCAAAGTTCCTTTAGCCTCTATGCGCTGGAAAGACAACTCTTTCATGCAAAACAAGAATGCACTATCTTCACTGAGAGTTGATACCTGCAATGAAAAACAAAAAGTAGTGAGTGAGTGGGTGAGTGAGTGAGTGAGTGGGTGGGTGAGTGAGTGAGTGAGTGAGTGAGTGAGTGAGTGAGTGAGTGAGTGAGTGAGTGGGTTGGAGGGAGGAGTGGTTTATTCTGAAAACAGTTTAGATCATATGGGTTGCAACATATACAGTTTAAATAAAAAGACAAGTGTGTGTGTGTGTTTATGTACGTGTATACATGCGCGCGCGTGTGTGTGTGTGTGTGTGTGTGTGTGTGTGTGTGTGTGTGTGTGTGTGTTTGGGTGTATGTGTCAATACTTCTTGAATATATGAAGAATTTAAATATATATATACATGTGCATATTAAATATGCATGCATGTCTGTATGTATGTGTGTGTCACATTTTCTTATATGTATGGATATGAATACCCAAATGTTTGTCTGTATGTGTGTTTCTGTTTATTTACCTATGATTGATGGATAAAAAATTGCCTAATTAAGATATTATGTTAATTAATTACTTTCTAATTATTTAGTAAATAATCAAGTTTTATTGTCATTTTACATAAAAGTGTATGCAAATGAAACCATGTGTTTGTGATTTAAAATTTCACTAGAGCTGATAAGTCGACATTATCTCCACTTCCTAATATGTCATTGCTTGAAAGCAATTTGTGATAAATGTGTCAATGACACACAAGTCCCTAATATGTGTCATGGATTGAAGTATGTTTATGATAGATGTGTCAATGACACACATTTTCTAATATGTATTACTGACTGACAGTGCTTTCTGATAGATGTATCAATGACATCACATTTTCTAAATGTATTACTGACTGACAGTGCTTTCTGATAGATGCGTCAATGACATACATGTTCCTATGTGTCATGGACTGAAGCACATTCATGATAGATATGTCAAAGGTATACATGCTCCTAACATGTGACATGTTCCTAATATGTGTCATTGACTGAATGCACGTTTGTGAAAGATGCGTCAATGCTACACAATTGTCCCTAATATGTGTCATTGACAGAAAGTAAGTTTGTGATAGATGTGTCAATGACACATACATTTTCCTTTCTTGCACACACGTGCACTCAGTCATTGACACATATATTATCTGTCCGGACACGGACATGTGAATGTTGGGTGATTTGTGTTGTGTGTTTTTTTTAATTGCTGACGTGTGCTGGCGCAGTGATTTCAGAAAAAACATAACGGCCGATCTTGTTTTTCTGGAGATTATCTGGAGATCTTCAAGTAAACATAGCCTACTCTGAGAGATACTGAAAGCTCTGACCATCCAAAGTCTCTTTGAGTTATCACTTTAGAGTGATGCACATATGGGTTTACTTATCATTTATAGAGGTTATAAAAGCGTTATCACTTTACGGCAGTGTACATATATTAATGTTAGTTTAGACATGCACATGTCTGATGTACATACAAATATCCCGGTTTTTTATTGTATTGTTGCCATGACGCTGACTGCAAAGAAAGACACTATATTTGTTGGGTTATATATGAAAGCGAAATTTTAAATTATCATAATTAAAGACATTTTAAATACCATATGGAACAAAAATATCAGAAACACAATTTCACATTTTCTGAGTTACAACCCTTGGCGGACACCTTTAGTTTTCTTTTTGGTATTGTATCCTGTCATCTGAACCAGCCTAAAAATTTGAGTATCAAACAAATAGAGAAAAGTCAAGGTTCATTTATGAAATATCACTCTTACAACGTATTGAAACTTTAAAAAGTTATTTTCTCACTCGAAATTTCTAAGTTGTTTTTATTGTGGCTTTCGTGTAATTTTAAAGGAATCTACATTTTGAACACTTCCTGCAAACTTTAAGAGGACAAAGCAAAATGGCCACAAACCACATGAACACATGCATGCATAGATACAAAAGTGTCAAGGTCAACCTTGGCATATGCGATCCACTATTATTCTTTCCGCTGAAGACATCCCTAGGCCGAAATAATCCACGATATTTTCCTGATTTTGGGCCATCCCATTCACAAAGTTACTGTACTGCCTGACCCCGAGGTCAACTATAATCAATTCAATTCCGTCAATCTGGGCTGCATTTCGAGCTCCTTGTACAATTGAAAACCTGAGTTCACAAGAGTAAATATACATTAGCCTTTCACAAATTTCCTCCTATGTTTTTTGAAACGAATTATAAATATGCATAACCTATCAAACGTACTTTTTGTATTGTTTAAACGAATTATAAATATGCATAACCTATCAAACGTACTTTTTGTATTGTTTAAACGAATTATAAATATGCATAACCTATCAAACGTACTTTTTGTTTTGTTTAAACGAATTATAAATATGCATAACCTATCAAACGTACTTTTTGTATTGTTTAAACGAATTATAAATAGTTATTACATTCCACACATACCTTCCATCTTGTATAATGGAAAAACTGAACTCACAACATTAAATATGCATTACCTTTTACAAGTACATCTAGTATAATGGAAAAACTTAATTCACAACAGTAAATATGCCTTACCTTTTACAAATACATCTTGCATAATGGAAAAACTTAATTCACAACAGTAAATATGCCTTACCTTTTACAAATACATCTAGCATAATGGAAAAACTTAATTCACAACAGTAAATATGCCTTACCTTTTACAAATACATCCTGTATAATGGAAAAACTTAATTCACAACATTAAATATGCATTATCTTCCACAAATACTTCTTGTATAATGCTTGTATAATGAAAAACCTGAATTCACAACAGTAAATATGCATTACCTTTTACAAATACATCTTGTATAATGGAAAACCTGAATTCACAAAAGTCAGTATGAATTAATTATCTTTCAGAAATTACTAAGCTTCCAATCGCTAAGATTCTTGTGTTACTAAGCATGAAGTGTCAATAAATCTGCTCTAAGATGATTTATTAAATTGGTATTAGCAAGTACCAAGACCGTATAATTGGGAGATCTGCAATGTTACGTCATTAGTTAGAATGTTTGTTCTTTCTAAGGGTATCGTTGTCACTTTTCAATTGGTTGGTTCCTGTTACCAAGTATAACTAGGAGATATAATCCTTTGCTTTGATTATAAATATGTCATTTACCGTGACATAATAATACCACTTAATGGAATTGTGTGTTATATCACGTACCGAGATAATAATACATATGCCGATGTTATTTATTCAAACTATGAATTAATATGTCGGGTATTTAATATTTAATTAATGTCACATTCTGATTTCCAATGCCACTTTATTTATTAGGATTTATTATTATTATAAATGTTCATTAATAGGATTTGGAGTTACCGAACCTTATTGGGATTGTATATAAATATTAATTTCAGGAACCTCGTGTCAATTTTACCTACTGGGTTTAATGGTTTATGAGTCTATTATTGCTATCATATACTATGACTGTGTTATAGTTCCATATTTGAAACTGTTTTACTATCATTTAAGATATCGTGAGTTAAGTGTCACTCAATTGGATATTTGTGTCAGTATCAATTGTTGGGACTGTATCATTGTTCCTTAATGTCTGTGTCACCCAACATGTCAATGTCGCTCTCTGGTTCTATTTATAGTCTCTTGCAGTTGTGTGTATTATTGTCTTCTGAAAATGCTTTAGTAGAATCGTAGTAGTTGTAGTAGAAAAAAAGTAGCGTTAGTAGCAACAGTAGAATCCATGGCAGTATTTACTTTTTTTAAAATATAAAAAATAATTATGCTTTAAGAAAACAAATACTGAAATAATTCGTTTCTACCGAGCAACGCAAAGAAGAAAACAAAAGAATTAAGATACAGGTGAGTATCGCATATCCAGACTGACCATCATCATTAACTTTAAAATAGTTTGCCTGATCTGTTCAGCAGTAACTTTGCCTTGACACTATTTGCTTTGGTCGCTGATTTTCAAGAGATCGAGAGCTCAACCAGAGTCAGTGAGAGAGGGATGGATGTGTGAGTGTCTCGGAAGATCAGTATTGCTGTGCAATAATGACTTACTGACTACTGTGCATTATATGCACTAAGATGTGACGTACCTGTTGAGAAGCATGGACTTACTGACTACTGTGTATTATTTGCACTGTGACGTACCTATTGAGAAGCATGGACTTACTGACTACTGTGCATAATATGCACTAAGATGTGACGTACCTGTTGAGAAGCATGGACTTACTGACTACTGTGCATTATATGCACTAAGGCGTGACGTACCTGTTGAGAAGCATGGACTTACTGACTACTGTGCATTATATGCACTAAGGCGTGACGTACCTGTTGAGAAGCATGGACTGGTCGTCGATAAAGAGAACAGCGACCTGGTTGGCCTGTCTCGTTGCTCTTAGGTTTGTCGCCGCACTCCGCAATTGGGTGAGCAGGGAGGTGAACGTTGTCTCTGTGGTCTCCAAGACGTTGCCAAACCTGAGCAGTTCATGAATGGTCACGTGACAAGCAGTAAAACAATTTCGTGTATATATATTGTTTATAAGCATGAAGACCGATTACCATTTGCTTAAACTACCACTTACAGTTGAGGTGTGAATGACAAGGAAATGTGAGCTGTGCCCCCTTTGTACCTGGCATAACCGATAGCTTTAGTTTTCTATAAATATTTTCTCGCACAGCTTTTCTATGAATTTCATATTTATAAGAACACTCCGAAAGTTGAATTTAAAGTACATTCACCAGAAATTTACTCTACTTAATTGGAATGCCTGCATTTTAAAGGTCGTTGTATTTAATGAATGAAAGTAGGAATTTATTGTTGATCTATTAAAATTGAGGGAGGGTGAAACAATAAGCGAATGAGTTCGATGACGTCACAATACTTTATTTGTATATATTTTTAGCCTACATTACTCCAAAAAGTTTCATTTTTACCACATTTGGTGTAATTTACCCCCGTTTCCCGACCACTGCACTAGGGTGTCAAGAAAATACAACGTAAAACGTATGGCTAATGTGTCAATGGGGGCACTAATAATTAAGGTGAAAGTCACGATAACATAGAACTATGATGTCAATACGAACACTAATGATGAACGTGACAGTCACGATAAAATAGAACTAAGATGTCACTATGAACACTAATGCTTGACTTGACATTCGCGATAACATATGACTAAGGTATCAACGTGAACACTAATGCTTGACGTGACATTCACGATAACATAGGTTTAGATATTTATGGAACATTGACGATAACCGCGGCAGAATGGTAGCACGATATGATCGATTTAATTATCTCCTCTTGTCTTTAACCAGTAACGTGTACTCGTAACTGAATAAATACCAATTACACGGAGGGGGGAGGGCGAGATGTCTTTATTTCTTTTATATGTGCTCTCTTCCAAATGGATTTTACTTTTGCTCTCCTCTTTTTTAAATAGTGGTGTCGCCGACATCTTTACTGAGCGACGGTTTTGTGTTGTTTAGCATGGTAAAAAAATATAAATAAACAAAACTTTGCGTCTTGTAACCTGCGACAATGTCTATCCGGGCCTTGAAATCCATTGTCGACAGTGCTATCACAGGCATCCATGAAGTACTGGACCCGGAGTCGTTCTTTGAACCGGAAGTTGTCGGCAATGTCTGTAGCTACGTCCAACGCATCATTGACACCGTTTGGAGCCGCCAAGAAAAAGATGTCTCCGTTACGCTGCACTCCGCAGTCTGAAAATTTCCCGAAATATTTCAATATGGCGTTACTTTTTTCATCATCTTTAACCATGTCTTTTAGTCTCAAATGTACTTATTATTGATCTTATTGACCATAGAGTGGATATTAAACTAAAAATTAGCCTATCGCTAGGCATTTATAAATTTTCCATATTGTTAATTGTTAAAGTCTCGGATGTACTTATTATTAATCTTATTGACCATAGAGTGGTTATTAAACTAAAAATTAGTCTATCTCTAGGCATATATAATTGTTAGTCTCGGATGTACTTATTATTAATCTTATTGACCCTAGAGTGGTTATTAAACTAAAAATTAGTCTATCTCATTCATGCGAGGCATAGATACATTTTCCATATTGTTAACTGCCTTTGGAAATATAACTCCCTGTGCTGAATTGCAAATAAAATTCAATTTTCCACTTTTTATTTAAAATGTGTTTTATTAAGATATTTCTTCACATTCGTAATGCGAGACTTAAAAGGTATATTCACACATTTCATAATATGACACATATTAAAGCATGGTCACACATCTTATAATAACGAGACTTATAAAGTCATATTCACACACCTTATAATAACGAGACTTATAAAGTCATATTCACACACCTTGTAATACGAGACTTATAAAGTCATATTCACACACCTTATAATAACGAGACTTATAAAGTCATATTCACACACCTTATAATAACGAGACTTATAAAGTCATATTCACACACCTTGTAATACGAGACTTATAAAGTCATATTCACACACCTTATAATACGAGACTTAAAAGTCATATTCATACATCTTATAATAACGAGACTTATATATTCACACACTTTATAATACGAGACTTAAAAGTCATATTCACACACTTTATAATACGAGACTTATACAGCAAACTTACTCATATCTTTCGTGCCTTGCGTAGCAGGCAAATTTCCTTATTTGTCTCCCTTTAACGGTTTTGTTCAACATAGTTCATTGTTGTTGGATGGGAAATTCTCTCACATATTTTAAATATTAATTTTCATTTCTGATCTAATTTAGAAATGTTATGATAAACTTTATTTCTGAAGTGAAAGTCAAGGATTGACAGAGGCGGAAGGGAAGATACGCTGTTTTGATTGAGTGGGGAGGGGGGGGGGCGCGTTGAGTGGTTATCAGCGAGTAGAATTATATCTCTATTGTCTTTGAAAATGCTAGTGGCATCTGCACAGTAAAGCGACGGTAGACTATGGGTGCCTATGTCGAATTTATTCATTTGGAATACTCTGAAAACGACACTTCAAATGAATAAATTCGACATAGGCACCCATATTTAAAAACTGAAACAAAACCCCTGAAACATGAAATTACAGATCCTAAAAGTACTGTAAATTTTTACATTAATAAATACTTAATTAGATCTATCTCTCAGCAAGTTTTATTTTCTTGTTCACAAGATTTGCCAAGTCTTTCATTGAGATTCACAACAATGTTCGGTCTTGTAATTGTCTAAATTTGCAAAAATACTAGTTAGTATTTAATGTCTGTGACGAGAAAAAAAAGGGTATTTTGTTTTCAAATATTAAACGTGTTTTTAAATTTTTGATAATTGCTCATATCTCAAATATCTGTTAAGTGTGGCGTCATGTATTTTGTTTGCTATCAAAAATTTTGGTGAATGTATATTTATATTGTCTTGTTCTTTTTGTAGTTTATATGTATTTTTCAGTCTGTCTTACGGGTTGGGGGGAGGTGAGTCAAATTGACCGGCAGCACCATCCTCACTATCAGCGTAACAGTTGGTGATAAATGTCTAGTTATAACCAGCAGTCCAAAGTCTGCATTAGCACTTGTAAATGTGTTATATCCTTAGCTAGTAAAAAATTGGTAAAGTACATTATTTTTTACAAAGTCACCCTAAGGTACCCCGCAACACACTATAAAAATTGTCTTCTCACAAAACCACATTCTAGCTTTCATAAATTAGTGTTTCTGTAAAGCATATTTCTATATTTATAGTTTTCAGAAGAAAATGTAGTTATTTTTAAACACATTGATTGCGTTTTGCTATATACTCACGTGACAAACAAGAAAACAAACGATTTTACGCATTTCCAAAACTTTAAAAAGAAATTGTTCAGACTACGCTTAAAGATCATTTCCATATGTCAGGGGTAGGAAGATAAAATTATTTTTTTAAAATAGTTAACCTGCTTTAATAGCTTGAATTTTTTAACAAGTAAAGTAATTAAAATATCCCTGCTCTGTAGACTTATCTCGAATTGTTCTTAAATATAGAGATCTGAAATCCTAGACGGGTAGAGCATGAGGAGGAAGTGATGGAAGGGTAGAACGTGAGTGTGAAGAGGAAGTGTAAGAAATGGTAGAACGTGAGTGTGAAAGGAAGTGTAAGAAATGGTAGAACGTGAGTGTGAAAGGAAGTGTAAGAAATGGTAGAACGTGAGTGTGAAGTGAAGTGAAAGAAATGTTCGAAGACATCAATTTGTCCCCAAGGTCATCGAAAACTTTATTTTTTTTTTGCAGACATCTCATATAGACAGTGTACAAAATACAACAGCAACAGTCTACTAATAAATAATTCACACATATCATACTTCCTCTTGTTATTAGGGGAGGTAAGAGACATATCCTGCGAGGCAAGATGTCCTTCAGAGTGTTCAGGAAGCGGAAGTTGGTAATGTTGAAGATGAACTCGGAATCCGGGTCGCTTGCAATGGAACGCCATTCGTTTTCGTCCAAATACTGGCCGGCACCGACTACAAACAGGTAGAAACCATCATCGCGTGCCTGTTCGGCCTCCAGTGCCGTCGAGCCTGAAAAATACTTTTTGGTTCGATCACTGATAATTACGTCATTTAATAATTGATAAGAGAAATACTGAATTGCTGAAATTCCACAATGCCCTACATCCTGACAACGACATTGCGTGGGTTACTGACAGAAAATAAAACCTTGACTGGGTTCAAGGTTGTTGCAGAATAAAATGCTTCACTAACTGCTGCTTATTAATCGTCAAGCGAATAGCTGCAATTTTTTTTATCGTTTCGCTTATAAGTTATGAAGTAGTATGTACCTGGCGAAATGAGATAATGAAATAGTGTTTGATTAACTCAGGTGATGAGATAACCCCACTAACTCAGGTGATGAAATAATTTCTAACTCATGTGATGGGATATTGTCTAATTCACATAATGAAATATTGTATGACTGTTCATGTGATGAAATATTGTATGACTGTTCACGTGATGAAATATTATATTACTAGCTCATGTTATGAAACGTTGTATGACTAAATGACGTTATGAAATATCTGACTAATTGTTTTAATTTAGTCATTTATTATATAGTACTTGGGGAGTGGAGCGTTTCATTTATAATGACTTTAATAACGTTGTGGAGATTCGGTCATCTGTGGAATCATCGAGTGACGGATTATTGGAGTGAGTGAGTGAGGGAGGGAGGGAGGGAGGGAGGGAGGAGAGAGTGGCCGTTCATTGCTAATCACCTCATAATTGTATTTCATTATTACTGTCAAGAATGTTACCTGGCGACCGTGATCCACCATCGGTGACGACAATTATGACCTTGGTGATATCTTGCCGGAAGGCGGTAGAATTGCGCACGTGGCGGATAGCTGTATCCGTGTTTGTAATACCCGTCCGATACGGTAAATTCCTCTCGTCGATTGCGGCCAGGATTTCGCCTTTAGAACGAAGCCGTCCCAGGCCGATTCCCACCTGAGGGGACACAACCAGCATGCTTCATGTGCCCGACTGATAAGTTTAATCAAAGACAATGTTGTTAGAAATTAAATTATCACTCACTTATTCAATAAGGTTCACAATATGTCGTGATAGAGTTTTAATATTTCGTGTACTGAAATATATTGGATTTGCTCTGTGTGCATGTAACCTCAAAAGTGGAAAACATAATTACACATGAAGAACGACTTGATACAGATTTCGTTCTGAATTTGAAACAAATTACACATGAAGAACGACTTGATACAGATTTCGTTCTGAACTATTTGAAACAAATTAATTAAGAGGTGAGTTCGGAGAAAACACGTTCTTATAGGTCCGCATTATCAAAGAAAATCGCTGATGCCATAACTTTTAAAAGATATTTTATGTTATCCTTTCCCAGAATGATCATGTTAAATCATGAATATTGCTGACAAAATCATGCCATTATAAAAATGATGACGCCATTGATGAAATCCGCGAAAATTCAAAGTATGCGACATATTTCACTGCTAAGGAAATTATGGACTTTAAAAACAATCATTCTGATCTTGTTTTCTTACTCTGCATAAGTCTTTGCAGAAATGGCTTTTCTTTTTCTATATTTAATTTCTCCAATTTGTATGATTTTGATATATATATATTTCATATAAGCGCTCGCTGACCTGAAAGTCGTCACTGAAGGTCAGAGCCCCCACCCGCATCTTCTCGCTGCCGATGTCAAAGCGTGTTACGACCTCTCGCGTGAACTGGAGCTCTTGACGATAATCTTCGACATAAATGGAGGATGAAGAGTCCAGGACGAAAAAGATGTCTGCCACTTTGCCAAAACACGCTGCAACAAACACGTCAAAATGATTATCTGTATAATCACGCACGCCCACCCCCCACCCTCTATCCCTGCATAATGATAGAGCAAAACAACAACTACAAAAAGATTAAGTACATTGAGTGCTGTAGACTTCGATATATTTTTTCACTCAGTTCCATCCAGAAACGTGAATGTTGCAGTACCTTCCAAATGCACTCAAAATGTAAACATACATTCTCTCGTCTTGTAGTCAATTATATTAGTCTAATATATGCTACAGCAAACATAATTTTAAAATATATAATACTAGTCAAGGTCCAAACAGAGAAACCATCAGTACCACCATCAAGAGTAGAATAAAAAATAAAACTTAGTGTAATACGAAAGAAATAATCCACCATCAAGAGTAGAATAAAAAATAAAACTTAGTGTAATATACGAAAGAAATAATCCACCATCAAGAGTAGAATAAAAAATAAAACTTAGTGTAATACGAAAGAAATAATCCAAATGACAGAAGCAGTTCATAACAATGGAGACCTGAAACAGGCATTAGTAATCAAATACCATCTAAATTATAGAAATACAAGGACCGCGACAGAAGACACCAAACAAAGGCCACAGTCACCGTCTTAAAAGATACTCTGCAAGAGAGCAACAATTCCAACACAACAAAATATTCAAAACTCACCCTGGAAGATTATATCAAGAATTCAAAGGAAATCCCAGAACAGAACAACAGATTCCAAACATTAGGACACCAGGATATTCTCACAGAACATTTAGAGCAATTCTAAATGATTATGATGATAATGATGATGACAACGAAAACGATGGTGGTAGTAGTAGCAGTAGTAGTAGTAGTAGTAGTAGTAGTCAGCCTTTCTCCATGACTTCTGTTGACTGTCGGTTGTGGACGAAGGTCTCTCTGAATACAAGATTCTGGGAGATCCAAGGTTTTGCGGAGGATGTGGGCACTTCAGAGGTGCGCTGCCTTTATTAGTGGGGCGAGTCTGTAGTTTTCAGGTACTTTAGTCAGATGATGATGATGATGATGATGATGATTCAAAAATTAAAAGCCACTTAAATTAATTATTATTTTTAATTTAAAGATCTCAAGATGACGCACACGGTAAAACTCGGAATTTTATAATGTCCAAATACCTCACTAATTATTACTCTCAATTTTGAGACTTCAAAAAACGTCGGTGACCTCTAGGTCTATACGTATATGGACACAAATATATTGCTTCATATAACAAAGTAGAATTTGTAAACTCATATTCACTACTTCATATAACAAAGTAGAATTTGTAAACTCATATTCACTACTTCATATAACAAAGTAGAATTTGTAAACTCAAACACTACTTCATATCACGTATTGTATGTCGTAATTTTCCATGAACAAATTATGTAAGTATGGAAACCAACGTCTGCTACCAATTGTTTTTTCTTTTAAAACTTAGTTTCTCCGAAAAAAAAAAAAGTCATTTGAAAGATTCCTACCTTGAGACGTCTGGTCTCTTTCGCTGACCTCTGCAACATGAAGGGAAAACACAAGGAAATCATATTAAAATCTTATTTTATATTAAATTAAATAGAGGCACGAGGTCTTCGCGTTAAATTTTTGTATGATTTTATTATAACAAAACTTTAGTATGCATTATATTCCATACGCACTAGATGTGGTTTGTACTTTGAGAAAAACAGTAACTCCGGCTTCGTTTAGCGATCATTGCTTTAAAATATAAACTGCTAGGGAAGAATGAATAACCGTTTAATGAATATCATGGTTTGAAAGGCTAGTGGAGACGGAGGGTGCGTGGGGCTTCAGGGGCACATGATGAAAGGGGCACACAGCAATTGACGTACTGAGTGAAGTACGTGTATATAATTTACACAGCAAATGACGTACTGAGTGAAGTACGTGTATATAGTTTACACAGCAATTGACGTACTGAGTGAAGTACGTGTATATAGTTTACACAGCAAATGACGTACTGAGTGAAGTACGTGTATATAGTTTATACAGCAAATGACGTACTGAGTGAAGTACGTGTATATAGTTTACACGTTTTACTGAGCCGGGTGATTAAGGGAGATACAAAATTGTCTGTGCGGAAAGTGAGGTGTGCAGCAAGCGGAGTATATAGTTACTATAGTGTGTATGATCAGTGGTGTGTGTAGTAAGTGGTATGTATATTCTGTGGCGTGTGTAGTCAGTGATATGTATAGTCAGTGGTGCATATAGTCAGTTGTGTGTGTAATCAGTGAGTGTAGTCAGTGAGTGTGTATAGTGAGTGGAGTGGAGTCAGTGGGTGTAGTTAGTGGGTGTAGTCAGTGGGTGTAATCAGTGAGTGAGTATAGTCAGTGGGTGTAGTCAGTGAGTGTAGTTAGTGGGTGTAGTCAGTGAGTGTAGTCAGTGGGTGTAGTCAGTGAGTGTAGTCAGTGAGTGAGTATAGTGAGTGGAGTGTAGTCAGTGGGTGTAGTTAGTGGGTGTAGTCAGTGGGTGTAGTCAGTGAGTGTAGTCAGTGGGTGTGGTCAGTGGGTGTGGTCAGTGGGTCTGCTGTGAGATTATAATAGTAGGTGTGCAAAGAGTGGTATATGCAGTAATTGGGTGTGTAATGAGTGAGGTATGGTGTATAATGTATACAGAAGGTACAAAATGGAATATATATGTATAGATTTGTACATAAGCACAATTTAATGATTAGAAAGATTACACATTTACAAGTGGATTTTCAAAACTATATTTGTGTTTTCTAAAAGTGATAAATATTTGTCCATATGGAGGATTTAAAAGAGAAATTTAAATTTGTCTGTTTGGAACTAATAACCTACTTACAAAAACAAATCTTTTACAAAACTAAAACCAAACCAACTGCTCGAATTGGAAATTAAAATCATTCGACTTGTTCATATACTTTGATATATTTTGATAATTGTGTTGGACAGTAAAGCAAATAATGTATTCCTCCTCCTAAACATATTTTAAATAGCTTTAAACATTTTAGTTCGTATAACAATACATTCTTAGAGGTTCACATTGTTTCACTTTTGTTTATTTTATTAACGCTTATAACAATTTGTTTTTAATATGATTATTGTACACATTAGAGGGGATGTTTCTTTGATTCACGTCAACAAGTTTGGAAGAAGGAGAAATACGGATGTCAGCTTGAAGGTGAAAGTGTTAATTTTATGCAGTTGTGGGGAACAGACACTGATGATAGACGCTAAAACTGTTTTCAAGAAAAGAATACAAAGAGATAGGGGGAATGAAAATAAGAATGCGGTAGGTAGAAAGAGAGAGTACAGAGTGAAGGAGAAGGAAAGGAAGAATTAAAGGGTGAGAGAGAAACAGAGACGAGAGAAAAAAGAAGAGAAAAGTAAAAAAGAAGAAATGAGATTGTGCGAGTTAAAGAGGGAGACGGAGAGTTAAAGAGGGAGACGGAGAGTTAAAGAGGGAGACGGAGAGTTAAAGAGGGAGACGGAGAGTTAAAGAGGGAGACGGAGAGTTAAAGAGGGAGACGGAGAGTTAAAGAGGGAGACGGAGAGTAAAAGAGGGAGACGGAGAGTAAAAGAGGGAGACGGAGAGTTAAAGAGGGAGACGGAGAGTTAAAGAGGGGGATGGAGAGTAAAATGCAAAGACGAAAGAAGGGAATAAGTAGATGTGATAGGGAGAGAGAGTTAAAGAAGAACTGAATAGAGAAAAGAAAGAAAAGACGTCCGTTGAATTTCAAATTCTGTACTCACGACTGTCGGCGAGTCCGCTCAAAGCGGCGACCTGCACAATACATTATATTTGTTTGCGGTATTTCACTTACATGTACCACATCTATACAAAGATCACGATTTAATTAAAGTATGTGTACCACATCTACACCAAGATATCGTCTTAATGAAAGTATGTCTATTGCATCTACAAAGAAAGAAAGAAAGAAAGAAAGAAAGAAAGAAAGAAAGAAAGAAAGAAAGAAAGAAAGAAAGAAAGAAAGAAAGAAAGAAAGAAAGAAAGAAAGAAAGAAAGAAAGAAAGAAAGAAAGAAAGAAAGAAAGACTGTCACTTACAAACAACAACGTCAACACGGTCATGGTGACGCCAGACAACAGACCAAGAAGATTAGGACCGTGCGACTCTGCCAATGACGGGGACGCTAAATGAAAATTTTTGCGAGTTTGCAACAGCATACATTCAGTACAATCCAGAGCACCAATCACATGATCAAGTCACGTGGTTGCATTACTTAGTACATTTTAGAGCCTGCTCCCGAATTAGAAAATCTGTTCCACATACCGAATGTGCAAACATTCTATTCTCCATAATAAATGATTTTTTTTTTAAATACACGGTGATGTATCTTACGACGTCATACTCTAGACAGTATTTAACAGCACTGAAGATACAATGCCCTTCTCTGAATCGAAGATCCGGTCTGTAACTAAACAATATTCTAAGACCCTGTTTGTAACTATGCGCTCTGTTTGTAACTATACGCTATATAGTTGGACCCTTATGTAACTATAGAGCATACTAAATCAAATAGATATAATGATAATTAAATAATTAAAAATATATTATTTGTTACCAAATAACAATTTATTATTCTCTTGCAACTAGTTAATTACATGAATGTGTTGTTCAAATACAATTTATTAATCCCTCTTCTTATACATTTTCAAAACGACGTTTGTTCATTAATATTCTGCTTGTGCTGGGAACTTAAATATTGTGAGAATATTTACTTCTTGCATACTTATATTAACACATTGCATTTAGTCATAAGTATTTACTATATATAAAACCCATTCCTTAATTTAATGTGCATTTAGAATTTATTATTGCAAACCTTTCGACAGTCTAACAAAAATTATCTGTTTTAATTTCATTAATATACTAAAGGTCATTGATGATGAACACAATTGGGTTTACACACTGTTAGAATCGTGTTGATTTTGCTACTTATTCTGTGAAAACTGGCAGCTAATATATAAAATATTCCTTTGGGTACTATGTTATTCACGACGTAAACTCAAAATAACAATACACTTAAGCCAGTGCCTGGTGGGATTTTGCTGATTCAGCAGTATGAGAAGTGATGGGTTGAGAGGCTGCTTCCTGTCGCGTTGGGTTTCTGTGGCGACAACCCGACGCTTAGAGTGCAAAAGGAGACATTGCCCCAACCGGAAGTGGCTTCTCACCTCTGCAGATTCTTGGCACTGAGGTCGTAACGTCAAAGGCAAACTACTTGAATAAGTGAAATTTAGCAAGGTCGCGTGTCTGGTGTTTTTGTTTTTGTTGTTGTTACACATTGCTTTACTTTCCTACAAATTAGTTTTCAAGAAGTAGATCATATTTTGTTGCTTTTATATTAATTATATTTCTTTCCTCCCTCTCTCTCTCACACACACATACAAATACACAAATACATACATACATAGACACGCATGCATATGTCTCTCAACTATTTTTATATATACTAGATTCCATATGAACCGTTATTATTCTCAATGTAGCGCTCTTTTTTTAATTTCCTTATTTTTCCTGCCTTAATTGTAATCTTACTATTATTTTATGTAATTTTTCTTCATCCTGTTTTTTTCAAATTCTCGCATTATATAATTGGTTTCTTAGTTCAAACCTTTTTCGGTCTTCTTGACATTTAATCCGTAGCTTGATTTTTTTTTTTTTTTTTTGGGGGGGTGGTGGTGGTGGAGCTTGTTATGTCTTTTTCAGTCATATCAGATACTTGTTTCTTTTAGGCAATATTTAATTACTTTTTTAAAAATATCTTTATTAAACTAGTCATTTTATAATTCTACCCACGCGGTTTTATCTGTTAATCGTTTTTAAAGAGTTGTTTATTTAACTCGTTTAACCTCATTTCTTTGATATGGTTTTAATCATATAGTTTGGAAAATCTTGTCCAGTTTATCCAGACTTATATAGGCCCTAAAACTTAAGTTTCTTATATAGTTAGGTAAATCTAATCCAGTTTATCCAGACTTATATAGCCTTAAGACTTAAGTTTCTCATATGAAGCAGACCCTAAAAGCGATGCCTATCGTATTAGGAAAACTCAAAGAAATGCTAATCATATGAAGTAGACTCCAAGGCTTATGATTGTCGTTTTCATTAGGCCCTAAAAATGATTGCCCCATTAATTGGGCTCTAAACATGTTTGCACTATTAATTAGAAACTAAATAGGTTTGCCCTATTAATTAGAAACTAAACATGGTTGCCCTATTAATCAGGGGAATGCGTCTGTCACATTAAGTCCTAAAATTTAAGCTTTTCACATTACATAAGTCCTAAAATTTAAGATTGTCATATTGTCCTAGAATTTAAGCTTGTCACATTAAGTAAGTCCTAAAATTTAAGTTTGTCACTTTAAGTAAGTCCCAAAATTTAAGCTTGTCATATTAAGTAGGCTCTGACATTCGTTTCCAATGTAGACCCTAATACTTATATTTGTGTGGCGGAGTAAATTTGCATCTCCTTATATTTAAGTTTAAATGTTATAAAATTTGTCAGAGTGACCCGCTCTTGGGCACTCCTTATGATGGTATTTTTGAAAGTGTCAGAGTTGGAAATAAAGACACGGAGTTGAGAATGTGCTAGAAATTGCTGATGTAATGTGAACCATCCCAACTGGGTGAGTAATTTTATAATCCAATGGTTATGATTTACGAGAATGAGACCAACTAATGGGCTGAGATCTAAAAGTTTACCTGCAGTAGAGAAATCTACTGTCTAATCACTTTGAATATGGAGTGGCAAGAAGTCCAATCTTGAAAGGTGGATGTTAATTGTTGGTGAGTTAACCAACTGATTAGGAGAGAATAGACTTAGACATATTTCATGCATTTTTGCTATTAATATGTTAAACTCGTGTTTTGTGTAGAGATGTACTTTGTAAGTTGACTTTTATTTCTACAAATGTTTGAATTCAGCTTCTCACATATAATTTGCTAAACACTTGACATTGTTTTAATATGCTGTAATTATTATGCTGTGTGTGTGTATGAATAAATACCATTGCAGGAAACTGTAAGTTGAGACTGAAATGTTAGAGTTATAAAGTGATAAACTGGAAGCTTAGCATTGTTCTCTTATTATAATTTGCAGAGACAAATAGCCATTCCATTTTCATTTCAACAATTGATTTAAACCTCCTGGTTTACTGCTTGTAAACCACTATGACTGACTGTGGTAAAGGCAGTAAGTGGTTTATTAAGAATGCCCTAATTCTTTATTTGTCGTATTAAGAATGCCCTAATTCTTTATTTGTCATATTAAGATTGCCCTAATTTCTATATTTGTCGTATTAAGAATGCCCTAATTTCTATATTTGTCGTATTAAGAATGGCCTAGTTTCTTTATTTGTTTTAATAAATAGTTCCAAGGCTTACGCTTATATATTGTGGCATTAAGTAAACTCAAAGATTTGTGTTTGTTGTAATAAGAGGCATTAAGACTTATCCTTATTGTAATAAATCAGCCTTATGGCCTTCGCACAACCTAGAAATTGTCTCATAAGGCTATTATTTGATACGCGTATTACCGTGAGCGGACAAATGTCTTACGACAGCATCCCAATGATACAAAATAAAAATAGAAAAGAAAATGGCGACAATTACAGAGGAAGACATGAGCAAGATGATCGTGATTTACCGGAAGGAGGAGTGCCGATTCCAAAGAGTGTTCTAATGGAGAGAAAACGTGTCATGCTTACAATATTATATTTATTCTATTTTATTATCGCTTTCGCTGAATTCGATGACGTCCGTGGAAGCAGCCATTTAGCATTATCGTATCACATGGCATTGCTGTAAATGGTATGAAGGCGGGGCTTGGTATATGTACGGAAGTGTTATGCAACATTGTTTGACCTGTTTACTGACATTTTTTCATACACATTTTGTTAAGACATTTGTTTTACCATTTGAGGAGGCCTTTATGAATTGCACTTGATGTATTAAGTGGGCCTTGCAGAGTACACGGTTCCTGTCCTTGATATAGTGGCGCACAGACCAAGTAGTTGAGTGATGCATTGTGGACTGAATATTTTGTTTCGTGCTTTAGCAGGCGACTAGTCATACTTCAGTAAACGCTATAGTTAAACTGACATTCAGAGATAGATAGATAGATAGATAGATAGATAGATAGATAGATAGATAGATAGATAGATAGATAGATAGATAGATAGATAGATAGATAGATAGATAGATAGATAGATAGATAGATAGATAGATAGATAGATAGATAGATGTAACAAATTTTTAGTAAAAATTACATTCAGTAGATTGTTCGATCTTTCACTACAAAGGGAGATAAGTATTTTGTTTCCATGCATTTTACAACATTAGATAGCTATTTAGTACTTAGTACTTTTAATTAGTTAGCTAATTTGTAAATCTTTTAGTTAGTTAGCTAATTTGTAAATCTTTTAGTTAGCTAATTTGTAAATCTATTAGTTAGTTAGCTAATTTGTAAAATCTTTAGTTAGCTAATTTGTAAATCTTTTAGTTAGTTAGCTAATTTGTAAATCTTTAGTTAGTTAGCTAATTTGTAAATCTTTAGTTAGTTAGCCTCTTAGCTAGTAAATTAAATGGGTAGGCAGGTAATTGGTTGGTTAGTTAATTAATTAGTTAGTTTTAGTATATTAGGCAGGTAATAGGTTGGTTAGTTAATTAATTAGTTAGTTTTAGTATATTAAGCAGGTAGGAGTAGATTAGTTAGAAAGTTAATTCGTTATTCTATTTTGAGGGTAAGGTAGTTAGTGGATTAGTTGGTTGTTAGTTAGTTGGTTGGTTAGTTAGTTAGTTAGTTAGTTAGTTAGTTAGTTAGTTAGTTAGTTAGTTAGTTAGTTAGTTAGTTAGTTAGGTTATTCTTCTAGAATTAGGTAGTTAGGTGGCTAGGTAGTGTGACAATAAATTTGCCCCTTCCTATTTTAAATTTAAATTGTTATATAAATTGTTTAAATTGTCAGAGTAACCCGACCTTAGACACTTCTTATATGTGCCATTTATGAAAGTGTCTGAGCTGAAGTAAACAGCTCCAGGCAAGAACATTCTAGATTGCTGATGTAATGCAAACTGAATGAGTAGTTTTCTATTATCCAATGATCATGATTTAAGAGAACGAGACTATCCAATGGGCTAAGTTTAAGAAGTTCTCTGCTCTCTAAACACTTTTCAATTTGGTGTGAAAGAAGAAAGTCCGGCTTTTAAATAGTCATTAGCTTGATAGTGAGTTAAACTGACTGATTAAGAGAGAATATTTTCTACATTATCGCTATTGATATGTTATACTTGTGTTTATGTAGAAATATATTATGTGAGTTGACTTTTATTTCTACAAATGTTTGAACTAGCTGCACACATGAAGTGTTTTAACACTTGACATTATTTGATATGCTGTATTTATTTTACCATGTGTGTGTTTGTATCAGGCAAATAAATATTGTTGCAGGGGATTGTAAGTTGAGAATGGTATGTGAGTTAGAATGGAGTTATATTGGGATAAATGGGAAAATTAGATTTGCTCCTTGATTGTATTTTGCAGTGAGCATATGGCTTTTGACTTTCAACTTTGGGTATCAAGCTTTCAGTTTGAGTTTGAGTTCCAAGTTCACGTTTCAAGTTACCAGTTACCCTTCACCTGTTCACCAGTAATAAACCTGTATGACCGGGAAGGCACGGAAATGTCTGTTGTGGTGTGTGTAAGCGTGAGGAAGTGTGCTACACACCCTTGATATATATGTTGGACACATTGGGAGAATTCTAGTATATTGAAGTTGCTAGAATTACTGTAACCATTGTGTTCTGCTTGAAGGAGCAGACATATTGAGGAGAACACTCAAGTTCATTGAGAATTAAACAGAGCGTCAGTGGTTTCCACGCATGTGGTGGGACACACCTGTTAAAGGACATTGTGACATTTTTGCAAAAGCCAGTGAAAGACTGTTGAAGCAGTGTTTAATCTAGGTTATGTAAAAGATTACAATGACCTACTTCTAATAACTCCATTTCTATTCTCTTATAGGACTAACCTGCGAATTGTATTGACTCTATTGTTGAACTGTACTTTTATTTCTTTATATAGAGAGACTGTGTAATGTAAAATTATCTGAACGTGAGTTTGTGGAAAATTGATGTCAGGTAATCTATTCATTGTAATTGTCTTATGTATTTTTGATTGTTCATTTCATAAATTTATTGTTACATTTATGACCTTCTTATGCATATTGATAACTTTATGTTGGAGAAGAAAGTGGGTGGATGGAGTTTGCTAAAAATAGATTAAAAGTCAGATTTCTCTTCTTATTTAGTAAGAACATTTCCACTTACGGAAACATTATGTGACTGTAAATGTTGTTTTATGTTGTGGAAGAGAGAAAATGTTTACAGTTCCGAAATATCCGCCAAGTGAGAGAGATGAGTAGTGTCTGCTGGAGGATCATTAATAAAATAAATTAAGATTCTCATCACTTGCAATTAGTTATGAAAGATTAATTAATAATACTAATCATTTTCATTACTAAGTGGTGTGCCTGTCCCAGGTAGATGACGTGATTTAGTTAAGTAGTGGTTAGTTAGTAGGATGGTTAATTGGTTGGTTAGTATGTTAGTTTCTATAAAGTTTGAAATGTATTACTGCCCTATTTTTATTTGTTCCTTTTTCATTTCGTTTCAATTTGATTAGCCCTATACTCAAACAGGGATAATTTGAAATTCCGGTTTGACGTACACGTTTTAATCTTCTTAGTGACAAGATTCCCAATGAATAAAGGAATTCGCTCTTTCCCAAGAAGTGAGCCTATGCAGATTTGTCGAGTGTCATTGACATCGTCATAGATATTATAATCTGATGAGCACGACCATAATCTATGCTACCATTGTCTACGTCACTCATAGTCTATCTACGTTGCTCCAAATCCGATCTACGTCACCCCTTATTTGAATGCACTATTTGTGGCTTCTTCGTGCATCAGTACAGCGTCCACAAGCACTTTGTCCCTGATCTCAACTGCTTCCGGAGATAGGAACAATCTTTTAATTAGGGTAACACTTGATTGGAAGAGTGTTGACACTCCCACGATCATTCAATGCGAGCCCGCAAAAGTAATGTTATCTTGATTGGTCCAAGCACGACTAAGTCCTTGACCTTTCGTAACATTGACCTTTCTATGTATTATCAAATAGTGCACGGTTCAAAATTGTAAACCAATAAAAAGTATCTGGTATTCGCAGTAACCTGTTGGTAAAGAGTTCACGTGCGTAGTCTTCTATAGAGAAAGCACTCTTTGCGCGTAAATTCGGTTGTGGTACTTGGCATGGGTGTTGATATTTAGTAGGACTTATTAGGGAGTGTTTACATCCAAACAGTGCTATACAGTAGATAGACTGCATTCAAATAGATCTGATTCACGCACACAACTTTGTTCCAAATGCACATAGCTTGGTTTCAAATAGCTCTTTAAACTATTTTAAAATGTGTGATAGCAAGATGCAGTAACGAACCTCTTTACAGGACGCTGTGATTTCAAGTACGGAACTTCTTTAAAGGACGCTGTGATTTCAAGATGCAGTAGCAAATCTTTTTAAAGGACGCTGAGATTTCAAGTACGGAACCTCGTTACTGGAGACCGTGATTTCGAGTTCAAGTAACGAAATCTCTTTAATGTATGCTGTGATTTCAAGTAACGAACCCCTTTAAATGAATTTCAAGTGAAGTAATGAACTTCTTTAAAGGACACTGTGATTTCAAGTGAAGAACCTAATCTCTTTAAAGGACACTGGTTTCAAGATGAAGTAATGAACCTCGTTAAAGGATGCTGTGATTTCAAGTAACGAACCTCTTTAAAGGACGCTGTGATTTCAAGTAATGAACCTTTTTAAAGGATGGATGCGATTGAACAGTGAAGTAATGGACCTATTGAAATGTGACTGCAAGGTGAAGTAACGAACCTATTTAAAGGACGCGTGACTTCAAGACGAAGTAACGAAGCTATTTAAAGGACGCTGTAGTTACAAGATGAAGTAACTGCAACCATTGAAAGAGCACGCTGCCAGATGATGTATTTCTGTGACATTTGTATAAGCTATTTGCTCTGCAAAACACGAACCTTTTCTCAATAATAGCATCTATTTCTTGCACTTGAAATGTAGTTTGTGATGGCGTGAGATTCATTTTACAGTGCTCGATGAAAGCAGATTACTATTGATTTGAATTAATTATAAATGAGCGTGTCACTGCGTGTGGCGACTAACACGCCTTTTCTTTCACATCAGTCCAGAAAATGTTAATTACTTTTCTCAAATAAATCAATCTTTTCGCTGTGTGTATTTAGTATGCAGTAGAAACATTACTGGTAATGATTTATCAAAAGAGTTGAAGTTATTTTGGTGGCATGTTAATGGTAGAGTTACTTGTCAATGTGGCTCTTTAATGATTCTATCTGTACACCGAATTCGGAAAGAGTTGACTGAGAGTGCCCATTATTTGCTAAAATATTACACGACTCGAATTTCAAAAACACAAAGTGTGTGCAAAGAGCAGAGGGCGCGTGCAAATTGGTTGATGGTGGTCAATACTCTGTGTTGCATGTGACCTATTTGAGCAAAGGGTGCTCAAAAATCTGTAAATGTAATATATAATCTAATCAAAGAGGTGAGACTGTTGTGTAAAGTGCCAGTAGTTTTTAGATCTGAGATGTTTAGAGCTGAGAGTTGTTGGAACTGAGTTCTGTGTAGTACCGCATTTGCTACATAATTGTATTCATTGAAGTTGCATTTATGTTCAGAATTCCTGGAGAATAGTTTACTTTATTTGTGATGCATGTATTTTTCATTTCAAAGGTGCTGGTGATTTGTCTAGTTAGACTCTATTGAGTTTTATTTTAGAGACACCAATAAAGACTTTTGTAATAATTAATCAGAGGCCAATTGAATTATATAATGAACCATGAATAATGTTGTATGATGGGGAATTTTCCCATATATTATTTTATAAATTTTCATTTAAATTGAACGTTATTGTAATTTGAATGACGTCTGCACATTGCGTCATGTTGACATCGAAGGAAGGTCCTGAACAATGAGTGTGGTGCATGGTGGTAGATTTATTGACCGGTGTTTGATGTTTGCACATAGGTGATCGAGTGCTTATTGTTTAAGTTGCGTGATCAATGGCCAATAAGCTAGCTAGCGATTATTTTTGCTACGTGTGTGTGTGTGTGTGTGTGTGTGTGTGTGTGTGTGTGTGTGTGTGTGTGTGTGTGTGTTTTGGTATACAATGGGAAGCCTTGTTAACTAGATGGGTGCGTGCGTTTAGAAGCTGTTAGAAAGGCATAATCCGTATTAGTGCTAAACAATTAGTCAGATCGAAAGTGTGTCTAATAGACGCAGGTGTGATCACAAGGGTGATAAAAGAGCGTTAGCGAAATTTTATCTCACTCGTTTCTGAAATTTGTCTTTGGGTGGCAACTAGAATGGAGTCCCTCCCTATCGGGTTATATATAAGAGCAAATCCCTTGGCTGCATAAGGTAAAATGTCTTTGTATTGTATGAATGGTTAGGTTTTATTAGGATGTTATTTGCTATGTTTTATTTTGAACATGTTAACATTTCTTTCTTTCAGAGACTTATGCCAGACTTAGTATTTATTAATAGAGCAATTGACTGGACACTTAGGCTTTGCAATTGTTTGTGTTGCAGGGTTTTTATTTTTGTTTCTGACTGCTGAGCTTTCGGACTTGTTCTGTAGCTGTGTGTTTTGTAGCTGAATGCCTTTGTGGCTGGTTGCCTGTGTGGCCCTTCTGTTTTATCTTGGTTACTTTGTCCCTGGCATGATTCTGACTTTGATCTGAGTGCCAGAGAGATTCAAGTCTACAAGACTGTGACGTCATTCCAGGGCATGAGTTAAGTGCTGATAGTGAACGTGACTACAGTGTAGCGAACTGGCTTACGGTGAACTTGTTTTTCTAAATCTTGTTAATTTTTCTTTTATTAAATTTCTTGTTATTATTTTAAAGGCATATTTGTTAGTGAAGTAATTTCTATCATTTGTTATCGTGGTCCAAAGTGATAATCTAATGATTAGTCTGTCCCCTGTTCGTCTATTTATAATCGTCACATATATATATTTATTCATAAACATTGATTCTCAGCTGAGACCTGAGTAGGGGTGGAGTCAAATTGGCCATGTACCAGTATAACAGTTGCAGATATACATATCTAACTGTCACTTGTAGATGTCTGGTATCATAACTAATTACACATATTTGATATAATTCATTATTACAAAGTCACCCCAGGGTATAGTGGTGACAAATATGTTCAAAAGAGAAGGTTTTATATATCAACAGGAATAATTAAGAAGTGTGCAGACATTCACCAGAACCATCAGCAACTATTGATGAATGAATAGAGTATTTCGTAAGATAGAGGAACACTAGTGCCTATGTGTGCTATTAATTGGGTTGCATCCCATATATTTGAAAACTTTTATTTTATTTTATTATCTTTGTTAATATACATTCTGTATTAATGTTTATTCATCTCATTCTTAAGTCTTATCATTTTATCATTGCGTAAATTCTTTTTCAACGTTTGCATTAACTTTGTTCTGCTGATTGTCAGTTGGTAAACCATGGGGGCTCAAGAGCCCATTACAATACTTATCATTCAATTCGTTTGCTTGTGCGTTCACCACCACCACACATAACATAAAGGGTGCATATGCTAGACATAGTGAAGCGTAGAATACGGGTATGACAGACCTATATCAGTGAACATTGCAGCTTTAAGTATTAAAAATAAGTGAAGTCACAACCTTGATGAGCCTTTAAGTAAGTGAAGTCACTGATCAGCCTTTAAGTAAGTGAAGTCACAACCCTGATCAGCCTTTAAGTATAAGTGAAGTCACAACCTGATCAGCCTTTAAATAAGTGAAGTCACAACCCTGATCAGCCTTTAAGTAAGTGAAGTCACAATCCTGATCAGCCTTTAGGTAAGTGAAGTCACAACCCTGATCAGCCTTTAGGTAAGTGAAGTCACAACCCTGATCAGTCTTTAAGTAAGTGAAGTCAACCCTGATCAGTCTTTAAGTAAGTGAAGTCAACCCTGATCAGCCTTTAAGTAAGTGAAGTCACAACCCTGATCAGTCTTTAACTAAGTGAAGTCACAACCTTGGTCAGCCTTTGCTTACTTTTGAGTGTCTCTGTTTGGTGAACACTTTACTTACGTGCTAGTACGATGCACTCTTCACTACGTCAATTCACAGTAAATGTTCCAGCACAACTTTAATTAATGTTTTATGTATCTGTGAATGTATCGTAGTGAATGTTTCAATTTTATCATTAATGCGTTTTACTCTCAGTGAAATTATGATTTTTGTTTCACATATTCCTGAATGTGTCATGCATTTTCACTGTGTCAAGTCACACTGGTGCTTCAATCAAGCTATAATTAATGTTTTCCATATTTCTGAATGCATGAAGCAGCTTTCATTTACACACGTCACATTAAATGTTTCTGTCTAGTTATAACCAATTTTCTCACACCTTAGTGATTGTGTTATTCATTTTATACACTAAGATAAGTTACTGCTAATGTTTTAAGTACCTGTGAAAGTGTTATGTGCTTTTCAGAAAGTCACATTCCTGAGAATATGTCACACAGGTCCTCATAGAAATGAGTGAGGTAGTAGTAAATATAATGTGTGTTTATTTGGTCAAATTCTATGGATGCAATATGTCTTGTGAATTGGTCTTGTTTCTCTGAATAAATCCTGTTTTCAGAATCGATCATATTCTTGTCTGTAAACCATATCTTAGGAACTGGTGATGTTTCTGTGACTAAGCCATATCTTAAGAACTGGTCATATTTGTGTTAATACACCATGTAGTGTCAAATGGTTTTGATTCTGCACTTAAGGCGTGCCTTTTAAATTGATCATGTACCTGCAAATAAGCCAAACCATGTGAATTGATCATGCACCTGTAATTAAGCCATGCCTTGTGAATTGATCATGTACTTGCAATTAAGGCGTGCCTTGTAAATTGATCATGTACCTGCAAAATAAGCCATGCCTTGTAAATTGATCATGTACCTGCAAATAAGCCATGCCTTGTGAATTGATCATGTTTTCGTGTGATTAAGCCATGCTTTGCATATTCGGGTCCTGTTTTTATAAATACACCTTGCCCTATCAACGGGTCATTAAGACAATTATTAAGACAATTCCTGTTAATAGGTCAAGTTCTTGAGAATAAACTACACGCTCATGAATAAACACCACAGATTGTTTTTTGTATTTCTTTTTAGTTTCAACAGTACGAAAAAATGTACTGTAGGTAGCAACACACCGCCTACATTTTAGAAGAATATCTGTTATTTTTTTCCCCTGAACCTACTTATAAATTGTTTATTATTTGTTACATTGTGCATCAAGAATATTTTAGTCTGTATCATGTTTTCAAATTACATGCAATATTATTTTAATTATTATTTTGTTAATGCAGTTTGATAGGGAATTATCTTAACAACTTGAGTTGAATGCACAAATATATATATATATATATATTAGGTTTTTTTTGTAGGTTCACATATAAAGTAATAACAGAAAAAACGCATTATAAGGGACACTACTAATTAATGTCGTGCAAACCCCTCATTTAATGCAATTTGCATTTATTTCCCTTTGAATGCGGGATTTAGGGAACAAACTGGTACAGTGAATTATTTTTCTGACGCTGGAGATTGACACGACAGCCTGAAACTTCGGAGAGTCACAATTCCACATTGTTCAGTTTGGACTTCACTAATAATGAGCATACACAATGTTCTTCACGTCAGGAAGCTATAATTAGACTGAAGCACGCGATCGCTATTAAGCTCAGTGCGGTGCTTCCCTCGCTTCTGACAAGCAGTAAAGGGAATGATTAAATTTTTAACTCATCGAAATTGCCCAAGGTTTATTCTCGACTGCAGTTGCACAAGTGAGATCTTAAGACTGTAGTGAGACAAATGAGATCCTAAGACAATAGTGAGACAAGTAAGATATTAAGACTGTAGTGACACAATAAGATATTAAGACTGTAGTGAGATGATGACATCTTAAGAATAGTGAGACAAGTGAGATGATGACATCATAAGACTGTAGTGACACAATAACATCTTAAGACTGTAGTGAGATGATGACATCTTAAGAATAGTGAGACAAGTGAGATGATGACATCATAAGACTGTAGTGAGACAAGTGAGATGATGATATTATAAGACTGTAGTGAGACAAGTGAGATCTTAAGACTGTTCATGAGAGAAATGAGATCTTAAGATTGTAGTGAGACAAATTAGATATTAAGACTGTAGTGAGACAAGTAAGATCTTAAGACTCTATAGAGACAAGTAAGATCTTAAGACTGTAGTGAGACAAGTGAGATCTCACAACTCTTTCTTTTTTTGTTTTTGAAGTAAAGCATTGACTCAAATGTAATTCTACCCTGAATTAAATGTAATGGTATTCTTTTTAAATTTGCTTTTGTGAAAATAATAATTAAATATTCCAGCTCAGCGATGCAGGGTCTACATAAATTTACAATGAAAGAAAGGGAGATAATAATGTGAGCCTTTGTTTCCTCATACGGGTATTTTGCCCTTTTCTGCTTTAACCTCTACCTCTGTGGTAAGTTTCGCTTCCAGTTAATCGTTTGAGATTTCCTGAGGTTTCTCACAGTTTTTCCAGCTTGGGGTTGTGGTCTGCAAGTGACAGTTTTAGACAAAATGTTTGCCTCTGCTGTGCCTAGAAGCTGGTACACATTTAAAAATTGTGCGCATAATACGAATAGACAATAATTGAAGTCATGCTTAGTCATGTGTGAGCTATAAGCAAATCACCAGTACAGAACGACTCATATATGTGTATGACTGTGTGTGCGTGTGTGTCTGTGTGTGTGTCTTTGTGTGTCTCTGTGTGTGACTCTGTGTGTGTGTGTCTCTGTGTGTGTGTGTGTGTGTCTCTGTGTGTGTCTGTGTGTGTGTGTGCGTGTGTCTGTGTGTGTACTGAACTGTTTGTGTGGAAAGGCTCTTTTTCTTTCATTCGACATCTACCAGATGTGCGGCAAGTGCTCCATCCTTCGGATTGCCGGGAAAGAAGATAATTATGTCGAAGCGATCCACCCGAACTATAGCCAATGCCACGCCTAAGCCCTTCTCAGGGTAGGCTGGGAAAACAGCTTTATCGCCCATTCCCAAGATCACTTCAGAGCGGGAAGAGAGGGTCGAACCCCATGTTTTCATATATCTAGGCCACAGGCCCAGGAACAAAAATGGAAAGTTAAAGTGAAAGAAATACAAGATGGAGACTGGGCAGTCTCTGACTGCGGAATAGTTTGGATAGAAGAAAGCGAAGAGTCCATATGGGAAATATTGACACCCTACAACTTTTCACTTACAACGGAAAGTGAAGTGCTCAACAACGCCTTCCACCATCTACTATCGATCTTCTTTCATCGAAACAATGGAGGTGACGAGAAAAATAAGGAATTAATTCAGCAAGCTATTAAATTATCAGCTCTTACTTTTAGAAAACGATAGCAACACCAACAACAAAAATGTCAACGGAACCACCACTGACAACACCTACGACAGCTTTGGTGGCACAGTGAGAGGTAGTACATGCAGTCGGGATATTTGCAACAGTGTCACACTGACAACAACAACGACAGCTTTGGTGGCACAGTGAGCTGTAGTACATACAGTCAGGATATTTCCCAATTGCAGACATGGTCCAACTGCTACTCGATCACCGCCAGCATCCGTCTTCATTCGTCCCAACAGACACCTGGGACAGCCACGACGCCAGCGCTAACAACAACAATTACAAAACCACCAGTGAGGAGGCCAATGGGTTGAACATCCTTGTTGCACGTCACACACTAGGTATACACTTGGTGCGCTATCAGCATGGGTTCTGTTAGACACCCCTCCCCACTCAACAGGAACAACAGTGTGACATAATAAATTTGCCTCTCCCTATTTTTAAATTTAAATTGTTATATAAATTGCTATCGTAATTGTCAGAGAAACCTGACCTAGGACACTTTTTGAAACTATCTGAGTTGAGGTTAACAGCTCGAGGCAAGAATATTCTAGATTTCTGATGTAATGCAAACTGAGTGAGTAGATTTCTATTATCCAATGATTTTTGTTTACAAGAACAAGACCAGCCAATGGGCTTAGATTAAAAAGTTCCTTGATGTAGAAAATTCTGTTCTTTGATCACTTTGAACTTGAGTGGTAAAAGAGAAAGTCCGGTTTTGAAAGGCAGTCATTAGCTTGATTTGAACAGGTGACCTTTTGAGGTTTGAGTTTGAGTTTGAGTTTCAAGTTTCCAGTTACCCTTCAAATGTTCACCGGTTAGAAACTTGAATTACCGAGAAGGTGTGGGAATATCTATTGCAGTGTGTAAGTGTAAGGAGTATGCTATACACTTTGATGTATATGCTGGATACACCAGGAGAATTCTGGTACATTGAAGTTACAAGAATTACAATAATCATTGTGTTCTGTTTAAAGGAATTGACATGTTAAGGTTCTATTGAAGTTACCAGAATTACAATAATCATTGTGTTGTGTTTAAAGGAATTGACATGTTAAGGTTCTATTGAAGTTACCAGAATTACAATAATCATTGTGTTGTGTTTAAAGGAATTGACATGGTAAGGCTCTATTGAAGTTACCAGAATTTACAGTAATAATTGTGTTCTGTTTAAAGGAATTGACATGTTAAGGTTCTATTGAAGTTACCAGAATTACAGTAATCATTGTGTTCTGTTTAAAGGAATTGACATGGTAAGCTCTATTGAAGTTCGCTTGAGAATATACGTCAGTTGTTTCCATGTGGGTGACAGGAGACAACTGTTAACAAAAGCAAGTAAAGGACTGTTGAAGGAGTGTTTAATCCAGGTCATGTAAAGATTATAATAACCTACCTCTAATAACTCCATTTCTATTCTCTGATCGGACTAATCATCAATTTGACTCAATTGTTGAACTGTGTAGGCATAAAATTATCTGAACATGAGTTCATAGAATACTGATGTCAAGTAATCTATATCATTGTAGTTGTCATATGTATATTTGATTGTTCATTTAATAAATTTATTGATAAATTTATTAACCTTCTTATACATATTGATAATCTTATATTGGAGAAGAAAGTGGATAGATGGGGACCTGCTAAATATAGATTAAAAGTCAGACTTGTCTTCTCCTTTAGTAAGATGCTTTCCACTCACGGAAACGTTGTGTGACTAAATGTTGGTGAATGTTGTGGATTAGAGAAACCGTTTACACCGCTAAATATCTGCCAAGTGCGAGACGAGTGGTGTCTGTTGGGGGATCATTAATACAATAAATTAAGATTCTCATCAGTTGTAATTAGTTATGAAAGATAATATAAAAATAATCCTTTTCATTAACTAAATGGCATGCCTGTCACACGGTCCATCCCCATTGGTTGAGGTTGTTATGAACAGTGTGAGACTAATAATTAGATAAACTACTCATCCAGTTGGAATTGGATTTTTAATTCCATCAGCAATTTCTTGCCTGCTTGTTTACTCCCAACTCTGACATTTGAAAATATCATCATAAGCAGTGCCCAAGTTCGGGACATTTAACAATTTATATAACAATCAAATCTAGAAATATGGAAAGGTAATTTACTCTGCCACACATTTACAACAAGAACAAAATTAGTAATACTAGTGTGACGATGAGAAAATACACTGCTTAATTCTTATATTTCGTAATTATTAAAATACATTAATTATAACCATACAATCCTGTAGTATGTGTTTGAACCGTATTATGTATTTCAGTGACCCAGAGTCCGTGATCGGAAGTGACTACCGGATCGCAGTTCGTTTATTTTTGTCGGCAATTAAACGGATTAGAATTCCACTGAACAAGGTCAAGTGGCCGAGTAATTATCTAACCGTCAGCATAGAGAGACAAGGCGTTGGGCTGACATTACGACAGACTGTTAAACGTGGTGTGTATGTATGGCAAAGGGGACAGTCATCATCCATCGATGACGCAGTGACTGGGGGGGGAACAATTATTTCAGGCTCGAAAAAAAATGGCTATGCTTGAGACTGCTTACACTTAGCTTGGCGATAAGTAGACTAAGTCACGTGCAAAGGTTGTTATTGATACCGTCAGGTGACTTGATAGATAAATTACCACTAGCAGCCACATACAATGCAATAACCAATTCAATGCAATTGCTAACCAATCAATGTATTTGAAATCAGTCTCCCATCTGTTCAAATATTCGAACAACTTAAAGCTTCTTCACTTGCACAATTGCATGAACATAATTCATTTTCATCATTCATACATTCCACATTCGATTTCAAGCAGCCGAGCTGATCAGTCATTATTATTCTCTGCTTCACACCCTATTCAGCGGTTCTCCAAATCAAGGATGGACAGAAGACGAACCTGTGCACATCGCCTATCAGGGGAGACTGGAATATCAACTCTACTTCCCACCCCACAAGCCCTTTTCAGGGCAGAGGAAAATATTACGACCCATCACGCTACACAGGGGCAGGCAAACTCCTGTCCGTGAAGGTTTTTTGTCTGGCCCGGCAAGCTATTCACAGTTAACATTACCATCCGGCCCGCTTGTCTGTCAAATCAATTAAGCCTGTCATTGAATCACTGATTCATTGTAAGCAACACCATCCACTTTTCGTTAAAAGTGAGTTATTTTTTTTACATACATTTTTTAATTACTTTTGTTCTCATTTTATATTCTGAACGATCTGGACTTTGTTACCTTTGGTTGTCTATACAGCCTGCAAACTGTTCCAGTAGATTTATCTGGCCTGCAGACTGTTCCAATAGATTTATCTGGCCTGCAAACTGTTCCAATAGATTTATCTGGCCTGCAGACTGTTCCAATAGATTTATCTGGCCCACGCTCTTAAAGGTTTGCCCGCCTCTGCACTACACGAACACAATCGACCTCTTAAAGATGGAGGTACAGGACAAAAAAGAGGCTAGGAGAACGCCAAACCAATGGTGTTCAAATCGCAGACTACAAAGTCTAATGGGATGTTCATAAAGACAATGGGACCAACATATCATACACAATTACACCACATGACCATGAGCTACTTAAAGCTTACAATGGAGCATTCTAAGTCCTCTTTTTCCAGAACACAGAAAGCAGAGAAGCAAATAGCAATAAAGTATTACACGCTATTATCCACGTACTTGATCTCCACATGGCCCTTCAAGCTCACCTCTCACCATCGTGCAAACCTACATCGAGGTCCAGTGAAACATAGACAGACAGCATAAATACATGCGAGAAGGAAACGAATACACAAATCATCTGGAGAATTCCTTCAACAATGAAAACCAACTCTACACAGACATCAAAACAGGAAAAGAGACAGGTGTACTCACAGACCTTGACAACTACAATAGAGGAGAAAAAATGCAGGCTCAAATTACTGCAACCATCAAGAAAAAATACAAGCAACGATCAAAACAAAGGCAGAAGACAAAAAGAAACATCACAGAATTACTGGTGACCAATAATAGTTTATGTAACCTTATGTAACATTGTGCCAAAATGTCACAATTTATAGTTCAGTTCAAATTTCGTCTGCTCCATGTGAATCGCTTGCACATGAAAAACTGCTTGGAATTACTGGAAGCTTTCTCACCATGTCATCTCTTTCAAAAAGAACAATAAAAGCAATATCCTACAATTTCTCTACAGTAGAAATTGTTTGGCAGTTAACAAATCTGGCCGCCTTTAGATTGCAGTGTTCCTCACACTTACACCCCATTCCCGCCTTTATCAGGGTCGGTCTTAGCAGTTTACAACAGTAAACCAGGAGGTTCGTATAGCAGGTGATAATAGGCAACTGGAAACTTGAAAGTTGAACTCGGAGCTTGAAGGTGAAACTCAGAAGGTGAAACTCGAAAGTCAAAAGTTGAAAGGTGACTTGTTCACTGCAACATATAATTAAGGGGCAAACCTAAGTTTCCCGTTTATCACAATATAACTCCAGTCTATCTCACATCCTTTTTCAACTTACAATCTCCTGCAACAGTATTTATTAGCCCGATACACACATATGGAAAAATAAATAAAGAATATTAAACAATGTTGAGTGTTAGCACACAACATGTGTAAAGCTTAGTTCCATCATTTGTAGAAATAAAAGTCAACTCACATAGTACATCTCTACATAAACACATGTATAACATAATAGCGAAAATGCATGAAATATTCCTAAGTCCATTTTCTCTCAATCTGTCAGTTTAACTCACCATCAAGCTAATGATTGCCTTTCAAAGCCAGATTTTCTCGTTCCACTTCAAATTCAAAAGTGATCAGAGAGTTGAATTTTCTATAGCAAGTGAATTCTTTAATCTCAGCCCATTTGTTGGTCTCATTCTTATAAATCATAATTTTAAAAAAATAATTGGATAACAGAAAACTACTCACTCATCTTGCATTATATCAGTAATCTATAATATTCTTACCTCGAGCTGTTTACTTCAACTCTGACACTTTCATAAATAACACCACAAGGAGTGGCCAAGGTCGGGTTACTCTGACACTTTAGCAATTTATATAACAGTTTAATTTTAAAATAGGGAAGAAGTACTCTATTCTAATCACTTTGAATTTGAACATAACTCAAGTCCAGTTCTAAAGGTGATCATTAGCTTATGGCAATTTCACTGACTGAAAAGGGAGGAATAGAATAGTTTATACATGTTTACTATTGATCTATGATTTAAATTAGAGAATGCTTATATAATTGACATTTTTTCTATGTTCATTGATTTGACTGCATTGTATATTATACTTGTGAATTCTGGTTGATGCTGTTTCTTAATCTGTGTGTATGTGCCAGGCTAACGAAATTGTTACAGGATTTGTGTAAGTTGAGGATGTTTGTAAGAGAGGAATGAGTTAGAGATGAAATATGCCCAGAATTTAGTGGTGCCTTAATTCAACTTTTGCAGAGAAAAGCAAGCCTTTTCTTTTGTTACATCATGCTACAGTGACTACTGTACTCTACTTGATTACGTTGATGTGTGCATCCAGAGTAGTCGTCAACTTATCAGTAAAAAGTGTTGCTCTAAGTTGATTCCTGTGAATTCCATTTGAAAGCTAAGACAGTAGAAATGGTGGTTTGAGTTTGGTCTCTAGAATTCAGGAAGATTATTTTGAATGTTCCTTGTGGTGTGTTGAATAAATGCACATGAAAATTTGAGTACATTCCCCCATAATTATGTGCTTGATAGTGCATGTGAAATTCAAGACAATTCTCTATGGTGTGCTTTGTGAACTCATCAAAGATTATGGAGCAGTTGTGTAATATGCCTGGAAGGGATTATGGGGTGGATGGTATACAAGAAAGACAGTGACTTGCTGCAAACATCATGATTATGAACATGTGCAGGTGATGACTGCCATCTTCAAAAACATTATTCGCATTGACTTTCATTATATCTCTGAAACTCTACTCTCATTTCCATGATGATATCCATGAACTTGATTATAATTTGTGTTAAGTGACTGCTAATGTCTATTCTAGGATAAATTGAATGATTGTCCAGCGTTAATTAAACATTGTTGTGAAGTGATGTAAATGTCAACACACTTTGATTATATTCATGTTATATATTTGATTGCTGATTTAATAAATTTATTGTTAAATTTATTGATCGTCTTACACATATTGATAATTATATGTTGGAAAGACAGTGGGTGGATGGGGGCTCGCTAAATATAGATAAAAGACGGATTTGTCTTCTCCTTAAGTAAGTTTTCCACCTACGGAAATATTGTGTGATGGTAAATGTTTGTCGTTAATGCTGTGGAAGAGAGAAAAAGTTCACAGCATCCGCCAAGTGAGAGAGATAAATGGTGTCTTCTATAGAATTATTAATAACATAAATTAAAGATTTTCATCACTTGTAATTAAGTTATGGATGATTAATTAATGATAATAATTATAACCAATAACTCGTGTGGCGTTGGCATCCCAACATGATAAAAATGAGATGAGACGAAGTTGAGAGGTTGCTTGTTTGGTTCTTCTTATTGTTGTTTAGAGTAAAATTACAATATATCTGTTTCTAATATATTAAATATATGTTCTGTTGCTGCCATCATTATTCAGGAAACCTTTCTTGAGAAAAATCTACCAAAGAAAAGAAGGGAGGTGATAAGTGCTTCAACATAAACCACAAATTAAATAGTTTTCCATCTTTCTGCATTTAAAGGAAAACAGAAATACAGACGTGGTATCGAAATGAAGACTGTAGCTAGCAATTTCTTTTCACCTCGTACTTTCCTCAGGTTGCGTGAACCCGCTCTCCATGTTCAGCAGTTAAAGCACCACTTAGAATTGCCTCAGACAGCGTGGGATGGAGACAGGTTAACTGCTTCGACATTATTCGGGCCTGCCACTTCCGCCCTGTCATGTTCCATTATGATAAAGTTATTAAGGTCTGGAATTTTATGATCACTTCGTGAACATAACAGCTAATATTAATAAATGACGTAATAGGTGGCATGTGCACTAAGTCCGAAGTGGCGAGCTAATAGTCCATACAAAGAACCAGAGAGAGGTAATAGTCCATACAAAGAACCAGAGAGAGGTAATAGTCCATACAAAGAACCAGAGAGAGGTAATAGTCCATACAAAGAACCAGAGAGAGGTAATAGTCCATACAAAGAACCAGAGAGAGGTAATAGTCCATACAAAGAACCAGAGAGAGGTAATAGTCCATACAAAGAACCAGAGAGAGGTAATAGTCCATACAAAGAACCAGAGAGAGGTAATAGTCCATACAAAGAACCAGAGAGAGGTAATAGTCCATACAAAGAACCAGAGAGAGAATCGGGGAACAAGGACACAGGTAAGTGTACTCGCCAGTTCTTTGCCTCACATTCAGTGCATGGTGTCGTGGTGGTGTCGTTAACTTAACAGAAGATTATAAGTTGACTGAATACTATTAGTCTTTATTAAAGAAACAGGTTTCAGCTAGTGACGGTGCTAGACTATTTATAACTGAGAGGATTATAAGCTCTTGATTGAATACTATTTGTTAAAGAAACAGGTTTCGGCTATTACGGTGCTAGACTATTTATGAGAGGATTATAAGCTCATAACAGTAATGGTCTTTAACAAAGAGCGGGCTATAATTCTGACAGTGCAACAGTCTTTAATAAAATTTTCATCATGCGTTACAGTCTTTAATAATGGTTTCATTATGTGTTGCAGTTTTAATAATGACTTCGTTACGTGACACAGTCTTTAATAATGGCTTCATTATGTGTTACAGCCTTCAATAATGGTTTCATTATGTATTACAGTATTTAATAACGGCTTCATTATGTGTTACAGTTTATATAATTTCATTTCCTGTTACAGTCTTTAATAATGACTTCATTATGTGTTACAGTCTTCAATAATGGCTTCATTTTGTGTTACAATATTAATGATGGATTCATTATGTGTTAAAGTTTTAATAATGACTTCATTACGTATAATCTTTAATAATAGTTTCATTATGTGTTAATCATTAATAACAGGTCATGTGTTACAAACTTTAATAATGAGATGATCCAGAACATTTCTTAATGAAAGATTATTAGCCCCTGAAAATGTTAATCTTTAATAATGATAGCGCCATAGGCTCTTGGCAATGTTAATCTTCATTAATGAACGATTGCTAGTTCTTGGAAGTTCTATTGCATTTCATAATGAGAGATTATTAGCTTTCGCCAATGTTAATTAATCTTATGGCGTCACAAGCTCTTGAAAATGTTAATTTTTAATAATAATGGAATCATAAGCTCCTGACAACGTTAATCTTTAACAATAGTTGAGACATAATCTCATGACAATGCTAATCTTTGATAATTATAATTGAGAAGGTATACGCTCTTGATAATATTAATCTTTACTTATGAAGGAGCAATAAGCTCTTAAATTATAATTTATTTTATAAAGATGGCGTCATACGCTCTTAACCTAGTTAGCTTTAGAAGCACTATTAGCTCTGAACATTTCTCTAAATCCGCTGATTCCTTTTACAACTGATGAAAGTAACAGGCGAGAATTATACAAAGTATCTTGTAACAATGAGAGGAAAATTTTGTACGGGTCATAAGTAGAGTACTATGTAAATGGATCATTGTCATTATTTAATTCTCTCACTGTGCATTGCAGGGGATTTTTATTGATTCTCGACAATGTTCGCACAACTAGTCTCAAAAACGTTGCATATATCAATGTTGTAGCTCCAGTGCTGTTTGATAATTATAATGCAGAGTTAGTACGTCCAGTGCTGTTTAATAATTATAATGCAGAGTTAGTACGTCCAGAGCTGTTTGATAATGCAGAACTAGTACGTCTAGTGCTGTTTGATAATGCAGAGCTAATGCGTCCCAGTGCTCTTTGATAATGCAAAGCTAGTACGTCCAGTGCTGTTTGATAATGCAGAGCTAGTACGTCCAGTGCTGTTTGATAATGCAGAGCTAGTACTCCAATGGTAAAAGCGCGTTGACCTCTTGTCTTTATTCCAGTGCTTGATAATGACAGCCATGTAATTATAAGATAGTTTTTTTTTTAATTCTCAGTGTTGTTTGCTCTCAATAGTGCTAGTGCCCTATTAAACAATTAATTAATCAGCTAGTTTTGTACTATGCCTGTTTGAAAAGAGGGTTGATTGCTCTTGTCGTTAATCAAGAGAGTTAATTAGCTACCTTTCACATTGCATATTTGAGAAAAGATTATTTGCTCTTGTCGTTAATCAAGAGAGTTAATTAGCTACCTTTCACATTGCATATTTGTAAAAAGATTATTTGCTCTTGTCGTTAATCAGGAGAGTTAATTAGCTACCTTTCACATTGCATATTTGAGAAAAGATTATTTGCTCTTGTCGTTAATCAAGAGAGTTAATTAGCTACCTTTCACATTGCATATTTGAAAAAATATTATTTGTTCTTGTCGTTAATACAGAAAATGCTGCTAGATCTCTGCACTCATAAGGACATACAATAATTAAAATGTATACTGCTAAAGAAACAGAGTTTACTGGCAGGAAAGTTCAAGGAATTTGCATTGAAACATTAGCCCAGTATAACCTGGTGCTGTAATTAATAAGTGCCTAAGTTATAATCACGGGTGTCAATGCCACGTAGTGAATGGGTATTAAATTGAAGAGTATTGCATCAAACCATCACAAGATAAATTATGCTCCCTTCACCATTCCTTTTTCCAATCTCTGATTTCATTCCCTCTACCATTTCACATGCCATTTTAAAGGGACATTCTATTTTAAGAAACGACAGATAGATTGCTTTACAATACTTTAGCACTGTCAATCAAAGTACCAATCAATAAGCACTCTCGCATTAATTGTATAATAAAAGTTTAGAAAAGTTTTCAGTTCTCTTTCAAGCATAATTTAATTGTAATTTTATGATACAATACTCTTAAATTTAATACCCTTTCACTAAGTGGCATTGACACCCGTCGTGATGATGTATTATGGTTACACTCTCCATTGAATAATGTAATATGGTTACACTCATCATAGTGCGATGTAATCTAGGAACCTTCAGCATATATCCATGACGTAATGTGGTTGCCCTTACCATTAATCTTGAAATATTTTACCCTCACCATGGAACAATTAGTAATCTGGTTACCTTCACCGTTGAGTGACGTAATGTGGTTATCCCCAGCATAGCCAGGAAAATGCATTAGAACTAGTTCAACCAAAATAATTAAGTTGTTGTCTTTGGATTGTCCTCTCTCCTGTAATCATTCAATAGTCAAATTCCTCACAAAAAGCATATCAGATGGCTCGCAATTCTCTACTTGTGGGTCCGTGGCATTGAATTTCTCTCAGCCACCTTCCGGCAGAGTGCTTTACGTACGATCTACAACTCAGTGTGACGTCATGCAGATCCTGAGAACGAATGCACTGCTGGAAGTGTTGATTACATGAGCCAATCACGTCGTCTGATAATTATGTCGTCTTATACCACCGCAGCTACATGTCGGTCGCCATTTTATCGCATAGTCTGCATGCTACGTTCAGTGTTGCCAGAACGTTTCACGTCTCTGTTCATCGACAAAAGTTAACGTTTCACGTCTCTGTTCATCGACAGACAAATTACAAACTATTTTTTACTTAAAGTACGCCATACCTTGTGGCGGATTTCTCTCCCTTGCTGATAAAAGTCTTGAATCAATAAAGACGTGTAAGCACCAAGTGACTCTCATTTATTTCTCAGAGAGTTTATTCCTGTCTAGATAAACGAATTCCCGAACTATTGCTAGCCATGAAGAAAACAGTGGATTCTTTCAGTGATTAAATTTTCTACAGCGTTCAGTTTCTTTTTAAGGATTCGTTTAATGCCAATTTCACAGTTCCGTTCCTCTCCTGGCCATTTAAATGTGGAATTCTAAGGTTATTTAAAAGTTATTTAGATTATTCCGGTCTCCGTTATCTTCACGGTCGTCTAACCGCTTTTTGACAAAATCCAGCAGTTGCAATAATCCCTCTTTTCGTTGCTGTAAATTTAGTTATTTTTCTTTTAGACGCTAAAATTATAATCTTTATTTGGCATCTTAGTATTTTCTTTCAGTAAGAAATCAGTGACAATGCGATCTATCTCGAGGTGTATAGTGGTAGTTGTCATTTCACCAATTATAGGGCACCCAATAGTACCTCCAAACACACACACGCACGCACGCACTCACACGCACGCACACACGCACGCACGCACATACACACACACACAAACACACTCATAAATTATATATACTGGTCTTTCTTAGGAAAAATTAAAATAATATTTGTTGTGCAATGTTCTCATATGGTATGACAGATGTCCTGTCAATCACACATGCATGCATGCACGCACACGCACGCATGCACGTATGCACACACACTCACACACAAATATACACACACACACACACACACACACACACACACACACACAAGTGAGCGCAGTAACATACAATAAATTGATATAGTGTTTTGTTCAATCAGCAAATACTGAAATAATTTCTTTCAAAGTTTCACTGAATAACGGATCACTGGAGGGGGGGGACATTTGTCAAATATAAATTAGACTGATTGTCAAGATGAATTTTACAATGCAGAATTGTAGGGATTATTTTCACGCCGTACCTACATTTCATAATCTGGATGTTGCCGGTCGAGTCAGTCTTCTTCAACTTTCTTGTGCTAAGAGTTTGTCATTAACATTTGAACAGTACTAGAACATGCAAGCTATTAGTTAAGTAGACCTTTCTTGTGCCAAGAGTTTGTCATTAACATTTGAACAGTACTAGAACATGCAAGCTATTAGTTAAGTAGAACTTTCTTGTGCTAAGAGTTTGTCATTAACATTTGAACAGTACTAGAACATGTAAGCTATTAGTTAAGTAGAGCTGAGTGCTCTTGCATGTGTGAACAGTTGTAATGTCTTCTTGTACTCGTCTAAGATCTTCCAAAGTGAAGGACGAATTAAAGCGGAAGTTAACTGGAATTGATGAAGATATGAAAGTTTATAGGAACAGAGACTGGCTGGACAATGGCCCTTGTTTTCAGAAGTAGGCTTTGGTGGTGAGTCAAAGGCAACCTTTCTGATCTGATAGACTGCAAGTGTTTTTACACACTCTTGAATTGCAGTCGTCTTGACTCCACTGGTGGATTGCAAGTGTTTTACTCAATCAAGGTGATAGCAGTCATGTTATCTTCCCTGGTGGATTTGTGAGTATTCACTCACTCTTGATGAATTACAGACGCCTACTTTAATGTTCGAGTCTTTGTATTCCGTCGGCGAATGAGAATTCCCATTAGTCAGCAAATGGTGGACTGTTTATGGAGAAGGCGCCAAACTACGATGACAGATGTCGACACTCATTTTCTGAGAGGTATTTCTATCTTCCTGTTCGAGATTTATGACTCCCGAGGTCACTTAATGTCAGACGACAATAACAAAAAGAAAACAAAAAGCGAACAAATCATTCTAATCTGATTGAATATAATTGTTCTTAAAGAAATAGTTGTATAAATAGACAAGAGGTTTTCATATTTAAAGACCAAGTGAAGATGAGTTTAGATAAACCGTACATTTGACTTCAATGAATTAACTTAGGATTTCTGATAATATACAGTCATAGTACCGATGAATATTGTAATATACAGTCGTAGTACCGATGAATATTGTAATATAAGTCGTAGTACCGATGAATATTGTAATATATAGTCAACGACCCGATGAATATTGTAATATACAGTCGTAGTACCGATGTATATTGTAATGTACAGCCATAGTACCGATGTATATTGTAATGTACAGCCATAGTATCGATGAATATTGTAATATACAGTCATTGTTCCGATGAATATTGTAATATAAGGGAAAGGAAGAACGTGTTGCAGATTTTCCATATTACTAATGTACACAATCGAGCTTAATGACGACACAAAGGGCTTTAAAAGACCACTCTTTTATAATTGAAGGTATGTCACGTGGCAAAAGGAAACGAGCTGTACACGAATGTCTCGTGCTAGTGCATACCTTAACTGCACGTGGAATAAAGAAAGCAACTTGACTGGACTAGAGCTAAGAGTAAATTAGCCGCTTTGTGTCGTCATGTGGTGATCTCGTGCTAGTGCATACCTTAACTGCACGTGGAATAAAGAAAGCAACTTGACTGGACTGAGCTAAGAGTAATTTAGCCGCTTTGTGTCGTCATGTGGTAATCTCGTGCATGAAGGAGAACTTCGGTTTCTCGTATACACTTTACACTAAAATACAAATATTTATAAAAGTTGCTGACGTGTGAAACAGACAAGACGTTTCATAACATCTGGTGTCATAGATATATATTTGAAGTAGATTCCTGCTGTTGGTCTATAATTTCCTTTCTGTCGTGAAATTTATTATTATTATTGTTCATTTCTTTATATAGATAGATAGATAGATAGACAGACAGACAGACAGATAGATAGATAGATAGATAGATGGATGGATGGATGGATAGATGGATGGATGGGTGGGTAGATAGATAGATAGATAGATAGATAGATAGATAGATAGATAGATAGATAGATAGATAGATAGATAGATAGATAGATAGATAGATAGATAGATAGATAGATAGATAGATAGATAGATAGATAGATAGATAGATAGATAGATAGATAGATAGATAGATAGATAGATAGATAGATAGATAGATAGATAGATAGATAGATAGATAGATAGATAGATAGATAGATAGATAGTGCATTTGTTTGACACTGACTTGACATGTTCAACTTTTCAATAGAAAAGCACTAATAATGGTGCTGTAGTTCACTATTGGTATGTTCAACTTTTCAGTATAAAAGCACTAATAATGGTGCTGTAGTTCACTATTGGTATGTTCAACTTTTCAGTATAAAAGCACTAATAATGGTGCTGTAGTTCACTACTGGTATGTTCAACTTTTCAGTACAAAAGCACTAATAATGGTGCTGTAGTTCACTATTGGTATGTTCAGCTTTACAGTACAAAAGCACTAATAATGGTGCTGTAGTTCACTATTGGTATGTTCAACTTTTCAGTACAAAAGCACTCATAATGGTGCTGTAGTTCACTAGCAGAAAACCGTTGTCAATCAGTAAACGCAATCTATTGACGCACCTTTAGATAGTAGATTCCAGAGACAATCCTAATGGTTCTAGTCAAATCTAGTGGATTCTGCAAGAGTACACGTGACTGGAGAATGTGACGAATAAATAGGTTCGGAAACTGATCAATTTCTCTGCAATTTCGCCATCCTCTCTACAATTCTGCTCTGTAGTATTGTGTCTACTAAACCGAATATTGCAAACCTTTCTAATCAGCGCTGTGGACGTTTACAGACCCCAGCCGGATCGTTACTACAGTCACTGGAATAACAGTCAACCTAAACGGTGAGCGGCGAGCGATTTATTGCTGTTGAGTATTGACCACTCTAAAGAAGTGTGCTCATAATGTCCAATAAACTATTTTAACAAGTTGAGCATTGACCACACTAAAGAAGTGTGCTCCACAGTGTCCAATAAACTATTTTAACAAGTTCGTTTTATTGGTATTCATTAATGTTTTCAGTATTTCTGCACCCGACGGTGATGACGATGATCGCGTTGGTGACGATAATGACGACGACAAATGATGATGATGATGGTGGTGATGGTGGTGACGATAATAATGATGGTGATGACAATGATGATGATAAAGACGACGATCAGCAGCAGCAGCAGCATCAACTTTTACCCCTTCACAGCATAAAGGAACACTTCTAAGCGTTATGTAAACTAATAGCAACACAAACATACGATGAACAGCCTTGAAGACTAACCCGAGTTCTGAACAAAGAAACAAATCTAAGTCCAACTGTGGACCCCGGCTTCCGACAAAGAAATTGATCACGTGATTGAAGAGAGATCCGGGTTCCGAACTAACAAAATGATCATGAGAATGAAGATAGATAAATATGGTTTGTGGATTGCCCTGAATTAAGTGTAGAATATACTATATGTGAGTTTCAACTAAAAGTAAAAATTCCTCTGCAAAAATCATTATTCAGACTGTATCACTCTATTCAGTCACGTGACACTTCAAACTATGTCATTGGTCATATCCGACATCCGTCATTTATTCCTGGGATTCTTAAATCCGCCAGTCATTTACACGCATCTTTCAGTCATTTACACACAACCATCAGTCATTTACACACATTTTTCAGTCATACAACCATTCACTCCGTCAATTAGCTACAACATACAAATCATTGAAATCTAAGTATTTTTAAAACCATCAGTCATTTCACCACGCATGCGTCGTTTAGACCCAAAATATCCCCTCAATTTGACAGTGATAAATGATTGGGCTTAAGCAGTGTGTCTCAGATTATGTATCAATACCTCCGCTGCATACTCTCATGCAAATAATTAGATGACCTCAATTAATCAGTCTGTCACAATTATTGGCTTGTTTATCACTAACAATATCATTATATTCTAGCCATAACGTCGCCCGTTTTCGGTTTATTAATTTCTTGACAAGTGTTCCTTCTGTTCATTCCAAATTCTTCAACAAACAAACAAACAAACAAACACACACACATGCATATGTGAAGAGAAAGAGAGACCGATAAAAGACAAACCTGAACATGTGCTCTTACACACTCGTATACATACACACATGTCCACACACTGGCACATAAAAATATAAAGATACATATACACACTCATATACACATACATATGCACATAAAGACATACATACACATACACACTGTCATACACAAATGCTCAAACAGACACATACACACGCATATACACACATATACACATACTCTCTCTCTCTCTCACACACACACACACACACACATATCTTGTGACATAAAGTCTTTCGTACGCAGGCAATCATGTAAAATAAAAGAAAGAACTTTAAATTACCTACCTCTAATAACTCCATTTCTGTTCTCTGATAGGACTAGCCTGCAGTTTGTATTAACTCTATTGCTGAATTGTAATTTTATTATTTTTAAATTATCCAAACATGAGTTTGTGTAATATTGATGTAAAATAATTTGTTTCATTGTAATTGTCATATGTATATTTGATTGTTCATTTAATAAATTTATTGTTAAATTTATTGAATTTCTTATTCATATTGATATTTATAATCTTATGTTGGAGAAGAAAGTGGGTGGATGGGGGCTCGTTAATTGTAGATTAAACGTCGGATTTGTCTTCTCCTTTAATAAGACGTTTTCCACTCACGGAAACATTATGTGACTGTAACTGTTGTTTTATGTAGTGGAATAGAGAAAACGTTTACAACACCAAAATATTTGCCAAGTGAGAGAGACGAGTAATGTCTGCTGGAGGATCATTCACAAAATAAATTAAAATTCTCATCACTTGTAATTAGTTATGAAAGATTAATTAATAATAATAATCAATATTCATTAACTAAGTGGCATGCCCATCACAAATACACTCTGCGGTAGATACTTTGTGCATCTACCATTGTCATAGCAGTTTATAATCAGTAAACCAGGAAATTCAGATAATACAAAGAAAGACTGATTTTCCCTGAAAACATAACCAGGGTGCAAAAGCTAAGTTTTCAGTTTATTCTGTTTTAACTCCCTTCTTTCTTACATTCAAGTTTCAACTTACAGTTTCCTTCAACAGTATTTATTAGCCCGATGCATGCATACAACACTATAAATACAGGATAATAGTTTATGGAAAGGTTCACTAGAAATAATGTCAAATGATTACTTCATATAAGCATTATAGTTCACAATTTGTAGAAATAATAGTCTACTTACATAATACATCTCTACGTAAAACACAAGTATAACACATCAATAGCAAACATGCACGAAATATTCTCTCAATCAGTCAGTTAATTCGCCATTAAGCTAACGACCGCCTTTCATGACCGGACTTCTTGCCACAACAAATTCAAGTAATTAGACAATAGAATTCTCTTAACTTTTGATCTCAGCCCATTGGCTGGTCTCGTTATTGTACATTTTAACCATTGGATAATAAAAACTACTCATCCAATTTGAACTGATGCATTGCATCAGCAATTTCTAGCATATTCTCAAATTCTCAAACTATGACACATTAAGAAATACCATCATAAGAAATGTCCAAGTGTCCAATGTACAGAATTAAAAGCCAAACAAAATGTTTCTTTTTATTCACTGTTCTGGTGTGTATTCTACCAATCAGAGCGCTAAGATCGACAACTCAAAAGTGGGGAAATGACTCCGCCGATTAAAAAAATAAATTTCGTTAGACCCCGGATTATGTGTCTACATACTACCACAAAGTTGTCCTAATAGAATAATTTATATTTCTGCTTATCTTTTATCTTTTATTTCTTCAAGGTCTTTCAGGTCGTCAATACCATGATCACTCTGTCGCTACTTTCATCAAACAATTCAGTTATCGAACTGTTATCCGATCATGAATCTTTCCACTAAACAATCCAGCTATCCAATCATGAATCTTTCCACTAAACAATCCAGCTATCCGATCATGAATCTTTCCACTAAACAATCCAGTTATCCAATCATGAATCTTTCCACTAAACAATCCAGTTATCCAATCATGAATCTTTCCACTAAACAATCCAGTTATCCGATCATGAATCTTTCCACTAAACAATCCAGTTATCCAATCATGAATCTTTCCACTAAACAATCCAGTTATCCGATCATGAATCTTTCCACTAAACAATCCAGTTATCCAATCATGAATCTTTCCACCAAACAATCCAGTTATCCAATCATGAATCTTTCCACTAAACAATCCAGTTATCCAATCATGAATCTTTCCACCAAACAATCCAGTTATCCAATCATGAATCTTTCCACCAGACAATGGCTCGCCAAGTTTTCGAAGTGTAAGAAACCGCTTAATGAAATCTTGTGAAAAGTTCAACAAGCATTAACAATTAAAAAGTTGTATGTTAAAGTGTTTGAATCAACGCATTTTTATTTTATTTAGTTTATTTTAGGACACTTTTCACTGGAAAAATAGGTTTTTTGAAATAAATTATTTAATTGAATTTTTTTAAAGATTTAATGGATGGGTGTAATGTTGGATGGATTTGAAGAAGAAAGGAAGGATTGATAAGATAGATAGATAGATAGATAGATAGATAGATAGATAGATAGATAGATAGATAGATAGATAGATAGATAGATAGATAGATAGATAGATAGATAGATAGATAGATAGATAGATAGATAGATAGATAGATAGATAGATAGATAGATAGACATACAGACTAACAGACGGAAGGAAGGATGGAGGGATGAATAGATAGAGATATAGAGAGAGAGTTGGTGGATGAATGGTGATTTTAAATTAGTAACAAGAATGTGTGGTAAAATTTCGACGCAACTAGTAAAGAATTATTTATAAATGTAATTTAAAAGAAATACTTATACTATTAAACACTTTTCTCTTATGCTACACCAATGATTACAACGACATTAAAGTTATTCTCCACAAAGATGCAGAAACAGAGAGAGAGAAAATGAATAATGAACAAGCTGTGAAATCGACTGACAGTTCCTGCTAAAGATAGCAATGGCTCTCTAGAAGTGCAGCAGGCGAACGTAGGCAAGCGAGCGTTTGACAGTTCTTTACGACGAGAGAGAGAGAGAGAGAGAGAGAGAGAGAGAGAGAGAGAGAGAGAGAGAGAGAGAGAGAGAGCTGACAAGGTTGTAGGTGCTGTCGACCAACCACAGAGCTGCTTTGCCATCGACTTCTGCAGAAGTGCGGGCACTTGTTCAGTTTTTAATAGATTTATTGTGAACTGTTTTAATCTGCTCTAGCAATCTACTTTCTGACCACAGTCTCTGTCTACTAGAGCGTTGTCCAGATTCAATTTAGATTTGTTTGGCTTTGTGTAGAGGAGATTGACTAATAAAATGTAAAACTGGATGTGGTTGTAATGCAATCATAATAATAAGATGGAAATTCGTTTGGAATCTTTCTTTCACACTTTAAGTAAAATGGAATTTATAATCAGATTGTGATTATGTGCCTTTCTTAATTTCATGAATAATAAAAGATTTTAAAGGTTTCGACTACTTTTTCAAATCTGTACCAAAAATAAAGAAAGAAGAGGAGACAGAACAAAAGCTGTTCATAAAACTCGTCTGCACATTTTATGTTCTTCTTCTTTCAATTTTTTGTTGTTGTAAAGGCACTCTTATTTGTTAATGTGATTGTTGTGACGTCATTAATGAGATGAACAGTCAACCGATCCCCAGCTGTCTGGACATACTGTTCGTGCCTGTACATTGTTGCTTGCAGATTTCTGAGCGACCTAGTCATCGTAGTTCAGTTATATTTACGAACGCAGCATCTGCACAGTAATGCGAATTGAAGTTTGCACATGTTGTATAATATATATTAATCAAAATTATAATCTTTTTATACAAAATAGTTTTGGGGAAAAGACTTTTATAGCTAGTTAACGCTACTCTGAGGCAAACACTATTATCTCTTATATTAAATCTATTTTTTTCCAAATACTCCAAACTATAACGAAAGTGGTTACTTTTTTATTCTGTTTCATTTCCCCTCAGAAGTTAGAATTGATATCGAGAGTAAATTGGAACGTGACTGTGTGACTTCTGTGCCATCGTGACAAAGTTGAAGGACTTCCTCAGGAATATCAGATTTACGAAATCAAGGACACACCAACAGAAGCACAAACTGTCGGGCCGAAAAATCACCACCAACTCCTCTCAGGTTTAAGCTTTCCTGCTCGGTAAGACGAAGTTATTTTTGTGTGGTTTTAATGTTTGTTTCTCTTTGTCTGTCCTGTACGTGTGCTTCCTTTTTCTCTCCCCTTCTCTCTCTCTCTCTCTCTCTCTCTCTCTCTCTCTCTCTCTCCCTCTCTCTCTCTCACCCCCCCCCCCGTTGTTTCTATTTTTATTTTCAAACTGCACCTATACATACACATAAACAAACACAAACTTACTTATGCGAATATACGCATAAAAAATGTATTTATATTTTCATGTATTTAATTTTTTTTCTCCAACACGTTTCGCTGAGACGTGATTGTATCTAGTCCACCGGAGATGTCAGTTTGGTCCGCAATCCAGGTAGTATTTGCAGGAAAATTTGGAGTGTATAATATCATCGTGGTGATAACTAATACTATTACGTCCCATTAAAATTTTTTATCATATCATAAACAATTCTAATATATGCTACACTCGCAGAAATTGGGATATCTTAGCGGCCATTTTCAGATGAACACGTCTGAAACTTACCTGCAGACTCGATTGACCAGGCGAAATATCAGTCAGAATTCCTGGCTCTTAAGGACAAAATGTTTGACAGTTAGAACATTGTAGGCCTACTTCTCTTGATTTCTATGGCGTCATAAATGTTAAACTGTTTGCAGTCCTTTGTATGTCATGCCGAACATACATATGCAGAGTAACAAACGGCAAGTCAGGAAATGATAGTACACGTTTCTTTAATGGTACCTATCAAACTAAAATGATAGTACACGTTTCTTTAATTGTACCTATCAAACTAAAATGATAGTACACGTTTCTTTAATTGTACCTATCAAACTAAAATCATAGTACACGTTTCTTTAATTGTACCTATCAAACTAAAATGCAAAACAATTATTATATACCATGTTCAGAATTAAATTGAAAGAAATAGTCGGTTGTTATTTATTTTTTTTTATTTCGATTGATTTTTCATCTGTCAATTATTCTGAGCTTTGATTCGGGATTTCTTTGGGGGGAAAGTGGAGGGGGGGGGGCGAGTTGATGGTTTGTCTATTTTGAGTTTATTGTTGTTGGGGTTTTTTCGTAGGGTGGCTATTGTTTTCCTGTTTCACTTTTGTTGAATGAAATTAAATGTGTAAAATAAATATCTCCTTTAGAAAGAAAAAAGAAACATAAGAAATAATTTTGTCATCATTTATAGTAATAAATCTAATATAGGAAACGTGCGTCTCTCATCCTCCATTATTAATGTTGCTAATGGGTTTTTCCTATTATCCATTATTAATGTTGCTAATGGGTTTTTCCTATTATCCATTATTAATGTTGCTAACGGGCGTTTCCTATTATCCATTATTGTTGCTAACATTTTTTTCCTATTATCATTATTAATGAAAGACGCATTGTTAACATGTATCTGGCATCCTCCATTAATAATGTTGCTAACGTGCTTTTCCTATTATCATTATAAATGAAAGACATATTGTTAACATGCATCTCTCATCTTCCATTATAAATGAAAGGCTGGTTTTGTTAACGTGTATCTCACATCCTCTAATAATAATGAAAGGCAGGTATTGTTAACTTGCATCTACCCTCCATTATTAATGAAAAGTTGGTATTGTTAACGTAACTTTTCTGAAACATGTAGGATGCCAATTACAATTTCATGGTTGGTTTAAAAAAGTGTAACAATATAACAAGTATTCGTTATATTTAAAATACAATAAATAGGCAAAAGCCATTAACAACTTGATGTCAGGAGCATTTGCTTGACTAATTTGTGTTGCAAGTAATGAGTGGAAAACTCTTCCCCCAGGGCCGTCTTGAGGAAATTGCTTTGCTAGGGACGGTTAGAACACTCAGTGACCACACATTTTTCCAACAACCTTCGGTCGCTCAATGATGCTAGTCTCTGGCGCAGGGTGGGAGGTGGGGAGGTGGGGAGTCTCTCCTATCATTCAAGTGGTCTTAAACGTGGGGGAAGTTCATGCTGTCTGATGAAAAACGTGCGTCAAAGACAAAACTGATGCAGCAGTTCCAACCGATTCAAACGATGGCTGGAGTTCTACCAAATGAGCATTGCAGACCATGTTGCGGTCAAACTATCACCAAAATGAGTTCTGCAGACCATGGTGTGGTCAAACTATCACCAAAACGAGTTCTGCAGACCATGGTGTGGTCAAACTATCACCAAAATGAGTTCTGCAGACCATGGTGTGGTCAAACTATCACCAAAACGAGTTCTGCGTCCCGTTTCTTGGAATCAAACGACCAACTCTATATATCTGCAGTTCACCTATTCTTATATAAATATTGGATTTTAATCAACATTACAATCGCCACGCTATTATTACTATTCTAATTCCAGCGAGAAAACCTCACAGTGTACAGTGATGAAGAAATTAAATGGAACTTACATTAGTTAAAATCCAAGGAAAGGAATTCTTACTAAATTCGTTTTGACGCCATGAATGTTGTTTTAATTGGCTAGGATATTGCTTGCATACAGGACCACTTAATTTGCTACTGTTTAGCCTGACCCACAGTCCCGCTGTAGAAAAGTATACTGAGGGTTTCGCCTGAAACCCAATTGAAGATGACTAGACTTGGTCGCTAAAATTAAAATAAAGTTCTTTTTACTTCTGCATGACCATTTCTAAAAACAATCAATGACTGTTAGTGACTCACCTAAATTATTCGATGACTATCAGTGACTTATCTGAGTTAATCAATAACTGCTAGTGACACATGTGTTAGTCATTTACTACAATCGACTCAACCGTTTTCTGTATAATTACCAATGACAACCTGCGTTCTGTAGGACTACTAGTGACGTGTTAGTCAACGACTACAAATGACTCGCCTTTGTGAATCAGTGACTACAAATGACTCGCCTTTGTGAATCAGTGACTACAAATTACTCATCTGTGTGAATGACTACAAATGACTCGTCTGTGTGAATCAATGACTACAAATGACTCGTCTGTGTGAATCAGTGATTACAAATGACTCGTCTGTGTCAATCAGTTACTAAAAATGACTCGTCTGTGTCAATCAGTTACTAAAAATGACTCGTCTGTGTCAATCAGTTACTACAAATGACTCGTCTGTGTCAATCAGTGACTGCAAGTGATTCATCAGTTTTCATTAGGGACAACAGGTGACCCACATGTGTTATGTATAATCTTTTGACTTCAGTTTTCTATGCCATGTACCTGTTTAAATATTTCGGATAAAGAATTGTTCTGAAAACTTAAAATAGTGTTGACTTTAATTTTTATTTTAATTAAGTCCATATCTTATAATTTTATATGGCTATTAAAATTTCTAACCGCAGAAATGTTCCTTAGAGTCCCTACTAATTTTTAGATGTACATTTACTCAAGTTCTTTCTCAATGACTCATGGGTACATTAATATACTTTTCTTTCACATATCTGTCGGTGTATATATATATCTGTCTGTCTATATATGTCTCTCTCTATCTGTAATCTAACTATCTATTAATGCATTTGTGCATCTAGCTTTCTAGTTTTATAAATCCATTTTAATAGTTTTGTTTTAATATCTATCCATTTATCTGCCTACTTTTTATCAAATCTTCTGGTTGTTACTCTACATTTATCTCTTTCTTTTCCGCTTCATGTGCGAATCTTATCAATGTAAAGTTCATTCGCCAGCCCAGTCACTCGTACGAGTGTCGCAAATTATTTCAGCTTGCTTTTTGACAGCAGTCATAGTGCACATTATACAGGATTTTTTGTGGGGGTGGGGTGGGGTGGGTTGTTTTTTCTTGTTGGTTTATTTTTAAAATAACATCCATGTTGAAATGTACGTACAGTTGACAATTATAGTTGCTGAGTTAGACATGTTTATTTCCCTTTGCGAGCGCAATATGAGGCGTACGTTTCCTCTTCCTCTTGTGGGAAGATAATTCATTTGAACACTGACATGTGAATTACTTGAATAGATTATGACTTAATAAATTATGAATTTAATCTGCCCACTGAATAAACAATTCCAGTTACATGTGAAATAATATGGCTACAGCGATATTTTTAATATTATACAAGTTTTAAATAGAATAATCAAGAAGAAAGACATTTTCAATATTGTACAAGTTTAGCATAGCTTGATCAAGAAGACATTTTAATACTGTACAAGTTTTACATAGCTAGATCAAGAAGAAACTGAAAGTGGATCTAATCATCTATATTTCATTTTGTTGTTATGATAGGACGTATTTTGCTGAGTCATTCTGCCATCTCAAGAAATAACTTTGTCATTCTTCCAACGCAAGATATACTTTTTCCTGAATCATTATGCCAACTCAAGATAGATATTTTTGCCAGAGCCACTTGGTCAACTCAAGACAGATATTTTTGCCAGAGCCACTTGGTCAACTCAAGATAGATAATTTTGCCAGAGCCACTTGGCCAACTCAAGATAAATAATTTTGCCAGAGCCACTTGTCCAACTCGGGATAGGCAATTTTGCTTCATTTATTCATTCAGTTTATAGTGGACAATTTTGCCTCAAACTTTCAGAGGACGTGAGAAGGATATTAATGATGGAGTCAAAATTTCAGCGTCATTACGGTTTTTACTAAACTCTTACCAGGAAGATTATCTTTGATAGTGTGACGCTAACGCCACCTAGTTAATGGTTATGATTATTATTATATAATTAATCATCCATAACTAATTTCAAGTGATGGTAATCTTAATTTATGTTATTAATAATTATCCAGAGGACACCACTCGTCTCTCTCACTTGGTGGATATGCGGGCGTTGTAAACATTTTCTCTCTTCCACAACACCAAAGCATCTACTGTCACACAAGATTTTTATAGATGGAAAACGTCTTACCAAAGGAGAAGTTAAATCGGTCTTTTAATCTATATTTAGCGAGCTCCCATCCACCTACTATCTATCCAACATCTGGTGATCAATTAGTGCAGGAAGGTCAATAAATGTAACAACAAATGTATTAAATCAACAATCAAATATACATATATTAAATGCAATGAAATTATTACTTAACATCAATATTTCTACTAACCATGTTCGAATAGTTTCAATATTTGTACAGTCTTATATCCTAACACATAATTCAACAGAAAAGCGTCAATATAAATCACAGGGTAATTTCTATCAGAGAACAGAAATGGAGTTATAGCGATTATAGAAATAATAGTTTGTACATAACCTTGTCAAGATGAAGCCGCAATAGTCTTTTGCACGCTTTCATAACAGAGTCACAAGTTTATTATCACAATAGAATTGTCAGTTTCACATATCCTCTAGAATGCTGTAGAATGTTCTGTCAGCCTCCGTTCTCTCAACGCTAATCTGGATACTTCCTTGCTGTATTAGTTCTCTCAAGGCTAATCTGGATACTTCCTTGCTGTATTAGTTCTCTCAAGGCTAATCTGGATACTTCCTTGCTGTATTAGTTCTCTCAAGGCTAATCTGGATACTTCCTTGCTGTATTAGTTCTCTCAAGGCTAATCTGGATACTTCCTTGCTGTATTAGTTCTCTCAAGGCTAGTCTGGATACTTCCTTGCTGTATTAGTTCTCTCAAGGCTAATCTGGATACTTCCTTGCTGTATTAGTTCTCTCAAGCAAAACAGCAATGTAGCAATTTCCAGTAACTTCCTTGTACTAGAAATTCCATGGTAGTCGAGCATACTTTGCCAACATACATCTACAGAGTGCAGTGTATCCTTTACACTTTCCCACTAAGGGCAGATACTTTTCAAACTGACCAGTTCGTAGCAGTTTATAAATCAGTAAACTGGAAGATCTAGTAAAACCAAAAAAGGCTGTTTCTTCCCTGTAAAATATAATCAGGAAACAAATCCTAACTTTCCAGTGTGTTCGTCTCTAACTCCATTCTTTCTTACATTCGAGTCTCAACTTACCGTTTCCTGCAACAGTATTTATTAGCCCAATACACGCATACAGCATAATAAATACATTTTAGTTTTATGAACATGTTCACTTGAAACAATGTCAAGTGTTTAGCATACTACATACAAGCATCATAGTTCACAATTAGAAATAATAGTCTACTCACATAATGCACTACGTAAAACACAAGTATTACATATCAATAGCAAAATGCACGATATATTTCCAAGTCCATTCTCCCTCAGTCAGTCGGTTAACTCACCATTAAGATAATGGCCGTCGTTCACTTCTTCCACTCCAAATTAAAGTAATTAGAGAATACATTTTTTCAATAGATAAACGTTAAGCCATTGGCTGGTCTCTTTCTTATAAATCTTAACCATTGGATAATCAAAATTACTCTTCCGCCTAACGCTGGTTTAGATCACTTCACCAAGTCTAGCACGTTCTTTACCTGAGTTATTTACTTTGACACTTAAAAATATCAGCACAAAGCAGTGCCCAAGGTTGGGTCACTTTGACATTTAACAATTTATACAACAATTAAGTTTAGAAATAGTCATAGGCAAATTTACTCCGCCACAGATAGGATGGTCAAATCAACACTTACAATCAGTTTTCTTAAAACATTTTTTAATTATTATTGGCTTGTTTCTCTGTCTTTAGACTCACTTGATCCGTCTGTTCTGAAAAACAATATTATCTTGATATGACGTCATTTTGTCGCACGTCGACAACTATTGTGTCGCAGCTTCCTTGTTATCTCTTTGACTTGACTGCTATCACTTATTATTGGCGTTCTTATTAGCAACAGTTTATGGACTTGACAATTTTACTGTCGTTATACTCCAAGGCCTGCTGAGATAGTAGGTTCCTGGCTTGCATATTTTACTGTAGTTATTACAAGATCTGCTGAGACAATAGGTTACTGGCTTCCATATTTTAGTGTAGTTATTACCAGATCTACTGAGACAATAGGTTAAAGGCTTGCATATTTTACTGTAGATATTACAAGATCTGCTGAGACAATAGGTTACTATTATAAAGGGGAGTAAGCGATGAATAGAAGTGTCTGGAATGGAGGGAAGGAAGGAAGTTAGTACGCCTCGAACTGAAATAATGATTTATGTTTTCACTCTGCATGCAGTCCTTTGTATGTTTCATGCATGACCTGTTTTCTAGCTATTTCGTCCGGACTCAGACCTTTCCAAAATATCTTTTACTATCAATTTTAAAACAAACCTTACCCAAATGTCTTTACCATCAAGTTTAAAGATTTAAACCTTACCAAAATGTCTTTTATCATCATGTTTAAGGACAATCCCTATATCAAAATGTCTTTTACCATCACGTTTAAAAACAATTCTTACCTAAATGTCTCTGACCATCGCATTTAAAGACTTAAATCTTACCAAGATGTCTTTACCATCACGTTTAAAGAGATACGTTTTATCACAGTTTTTCAGGTCTCAAGAAATAAATTTATTGAATTTATCGTCACGTCTAAAAAGTTAAGCAAGTTAAGCCTTGTCAAAATATCTCTTACTGTCACGTTTAAAGAGTTATAACCATTCAAAATATATTTTATTATCTCAAGAGTTAAAACTATTCAAAATGTTCTTACCAATGCGTCTACAGAGTTAAACTGCGTCAAAATATCTCGTACTATCAAGTTTTATACCCTATCAATTTTTCTTTGCCATTACATTAGAAAGAGTGTAAAAATTTAATCATTAAAATCAATATTTTAGCGTTACATCTTTGTAACCAATTAAAATTACCACTGGTGCGAAGGCATTTCATTTAAATGAGGCAAATTTCAACGACAGACCTGTCTGTACTTCAAGATTTTCAAAACTGATTTTTTTTTTTAATTTCTCTTTCTTTTCAATACTTCTTTCATAGAAATAAATTCATTGAGTTTCAAGTGTTTGTGAAAAGCGCGCGTGTGTGTGTGTTATAGGGGTGTGTGTGTGTGTGTGCCCTTTCCTTTTGAGATCTGTGTGTGCGTGCGCATGCCCCCGTACACCTGTAATTCTCCTACTGTTGATTCAGTTTGCTTCCAATTTATCATGTTTTTTTTTACACAAGTGGGATTTATCCTAATGAAACTGTCGACAGGCCTGAACTAGCGAATGTGACCTTTATAGACTTTGAAAAATAGTCATTAACCACCGGTACGACACGCGTCATAACGGCTCAAGTAAAACATGTTTTAAAATATGCAAAATTGTGGCTGCGTTGGCACTGGGGTATTACGAAGTTTATAATTTATCTTTCCGAGCAATGAACATGCTCAAGTTTATTAAGAAGGAATAAAGTTAAAGTCACGTGACGCGATGATACTGCGGTTATTATTTCTTAAATTTGAATCTTAACTCACATGGAACATATTTTATACTCTGTAATGATATGTTGTGAGTGTAGGCCGCATTTTGCAAGTCAAGCGATGAGATCTAACTGCGTGGATACATATTTTATACTCTGTAATGATATGTTGTGAGTGTAGGCCGTATTTTGCAAGTCAAGCGATGAGATCTAACTGCGTAGATACATATTTTATACTCTGTAATGATATGTTGTGAGTGTAGGCCGTATTTTGCAAGTCAAGCGATGAGATCTAACTGCGTGGATACGTATTCTTGGTATCAGATTTCAAAAGCAAACGGGTAGCTAGAGAGGGAGATTATTTCTTAGTGAGTGATTTAATTAATTATCTTTTGTTTTATTTAAATTAATATCGCTCTGTTTCATATTTCGATTTGTCACTCGCTCCCCATGATGTTCTCTAACACATTAGTGTACGCTAGTGTGTGAGAGCGTCCGAGTGCGCAAATGCACTCTACCTTTAATTAGACTATCGCATTATAAATGTGAAAACTGAGATAATAGAGCACGTTAATATTTTATAAGATACTCGGTTATGTCCGTACTTGAGATAATAAGGCACCGTTAATATGTGATACGAGACTCAGTTATGTCCGTACTTGAGATAATAAGGCACCATTAATATGTGATACGAGACTCAGTTATGTCCTTACTAGAGAAAGGTAGCGTGTAGGTCTGCAGGGAAAAAGCAGCGAGCTGAGCAACCTACTTAGGAAGCACACTTAGGGGAGGAAGAGATGGCTCATCCCCGAAAGTCGTAATAGATCAACAACAACAATAACAAATAAATAAATATATTAATAAAACAATATATTTTAAAATATTTCATATATTTTAGTGTGATTTGTTTCGTCATTTCTTTATTTTGTGTGTGTGCGTTTTGTTTTCACTTCGGTTCTTTGCACGAGTCTGCTAGTATAATATGATGTCCTATTTTAACTTTCCACAACGATGATAATTCAGAGTAGGCAACAATATTTTGATTGTATTTCTTTTAAATGACAATAATATTTTTGCACAACTGCTGCTTGACATACGTTTAGAGCAAGTGTGTTTAGTTTTTTGTAATGTTGTGTCAGTTCTAGCTGGTATCATTTTCCTGTTTTACCGTCCACATCAATTCTACGTGTTTCCTCCTCACGTAGTTAAAAAAAAAAAAAAAAAAAACATATACTGCTTATTCTCTTGACCTGACCTGGGCGTTCGTTCTCTGTACCTGGTCGCTCAAGCAGAACAACAATTGTAGAATTTCCTTGTGTCAGAAATTGCTAGATGTAGTCTAGAGTGCTGACACACTACGTTAATGGAGTGTAGTGTATTCTTAAACATACTGCAGTAGAGGCTTTCTGAGTCCACACAGTCCAACAGTTTATAATCAGTAATGTATTCTGTCACTATTGGTCCAATCTAACGAGAAAAATCACCTCACGCAGTTTACTACCCGAGCTGAAATATCGAAGCCAATCACATAAAAATGGTTTCTGAACAACCATGCAAGTAACTTTATTTCTCTTTCTCTTTCCTTGTTTAAATGAACTTAGGGTCTTGTTTCAATGTATTCCATTTTCACTTAGCACCGCCGAAGCTTTATTTAAGAACGGAAAGCCGTTTGGCTGTCAGACAGAACGGTACACGATTCAAAGTCCTTTCACGTGCTTTTGCTAATATCGCATGTGGAACAAATAAAACCACGTGATTCGGTCTGCGGTCACGTGCAAGCAAATAGAGACCCGCGACAGCCCACACGTATAACGACTTGGGTAATGTTTGCCTGGACCTGAAATCGCATTTTAGGAGAGTGAAAACGACGTTTTCTAATTATGAAGACATTTGGTGAGGCAATAAGGGCTGCTTGCAGTAATAAGAAGAATGAAAAATTGTGGTGGCGACAAAGATGTGACTGACAACGGTGGTGGTGGTGGAGAGGGGTTGCAATAATGATCACAGTTATGATGATGATGATAAAGCAATTACTATGATGACTGAAGTGCAATAATAATATTATCGCTGTTAAGAAAAGCACACACCATCATTGTACGAGACCATCATAGGAAAATAAAGGATTTAACATCCAGGGATGCTGTAAGGAACATAGAAAAATAAAGGATTGAACATGCAGGGATGCTGTAAGGAACATAGAAAAATAAAGGATTTAACATGCAGGGATGCTGTAAGGAACAGAAAGATAAAGGATTTAACATGCTGTAAGGAACAAAAAAATAAAGGATTGAACATGCAGGGATGCTGTAAGGGACATAGAAAAATAAAGGATTTAACATGCAGGGATGCTGTAAGGAACATAGAACTGCCTTGTGTGTTGGGGGGGGGGGGGATGTATATATGTATGGGGTCGTGGGTGCTGCCACATAATAGCTTATGTAACCCACTACCACCCCTCCTCTAAAAATAGACTGCACATAAATACCTGAATGTTCCAGACCACTCACTAAACTAACCAATCAAAGTGCAGCTCAGCCACGTGAACGAATGTACCAGAAAGTCACCTGTATGCAGCTGACCATTGAGACAACACATATTTTGGCTCCCAGTGTTAGCAAAGTATAATCATACTACTAACCTTATTGCTGCCTGGTTATCAAAACAGAAGGAAATCTTCCTCTGTTATATTACTTAAAGGTATGTGGTTTTTGTTTGCCTAACTAATATTATATTCATGTTTATCTCTTGACATTAACTATATTTTATATTAGCTTATTATATTTAAATATAGGATGACTATGTAAGTAAAGAGTGTTCAGTCAGAGAACACATGTGGTCGAATTCTTAGCCCATGTGTATTTTACTGTCAGATCATCACTTTATCTTAGGTGTTGACTTGGACAAGATTTGCACTGTGAAGCAACAGCAGAGCAGAATAACTCATATGCCAGCAACTTGTTCAATGGTCTGTGTGAGTGTTTGCTAACATTCATTTGGACCCAGATGACACATCAGGCATACCTAAAGTACTGTATTTATAAAGTCACAACCACACAGCTTCAGTCAAGTTGTAGACAAACTCTACCATGTAGTTTAGAGTTCACTCAGAAACCTTCAGTGTCCTCTTATAAGCTCATTTATAGTTCGCTCATATGAACGTACCAAATAACTCGTAAATCATAACCATTGGATAATAAAAACTTCTCACTCAGTTTGCATTACATCAGCAATTCTAGAATATTCTTGCCTAAAAGAGTTTACTCCAACTGAGACATTTTCAAACATACCACCAGAAGGAGTGCCTGAGGTCGGGTTACTCTGAGAATTTAACAAATTTATATAATAATTTAAATTTAAAAATAGGGAGAGGCAAATTTACTTCGTCACAATGCAGGTGACTCTTAGAGCTGCAGGTCCAGTCGACATGACAGAATATAATGAAGTGTGTTCACTGATCGGTCGTATACATTAAAATTAAGTGAATGTTCATTTCTGCTTTTCTCATTTTTCTTTTCTGAAGCTTGGGCGTGTGACTTTTAGTAATTCTTACTATCCTAGTAAAGTGTGTTGTTAAATTAACTTTGTAGTTAAGCCTTCTTCCCCCACCACTACCACCAACACCACCCCACTCCACTTCATGAAAACGACAGTCATTTATGTTCACATAGAGTATTAGATTGCTTAAAGGAACAAATCTAATGACCACTTTTACAGTTTATGTTCACATAGAGTATTAGATTGCTTAAAGGAACAAATCTAATGACCACTTTTACAGTTTATGTTCACATAGAGTATTAGATTGCTTAAAGGAACAAATCTAATGACCAGTTTTACAGTTTATGTTCACATAGAGTATTAGATTGCTTAAAGGAACAAATCTAATGACCACTTTTACAGTTTATGTTCACATAGAGTATTAGATTGCTTAAAGGAACAAATCTAATGACCACTTTTACAGTTTATGTTCACATAGAGTATTAGATTGCTTAAAAGAACAAGTCTAATGACCACTTTTACAGTCAAGACTAACATTCATTCTGCATATTATGTTTTAGCAAGCATTTTCATCAGTTAGTTATCAATAGTTCCGTGTACTATTTGCATTCTCTCACTGATAACTGTGATAACTATTAATAATATTTTTCAGACAGCCAAGATAATTTATCATTAAATATCATGATGACACATGTTTGCAACACTATTATTCCATTAAACAGTTTATATAAGAGTGTGCAAGATTTTTTTAAGTTGCTTTCCCAGTCTATTTGTCTACTGACAAGAGCAATAGAACAATGCATCAGCACCAATATTCGACTGTCCTCTTATTAAGTTCATTAAAGACAGATATTTTTCGAGAATCCATGCCAGTCACATCATTCATGCATTTTTTCTGCCGACTTTGGGTTAAATTGGTGAGTGATTTATGGCCGTCAGCAAAATAGATTGCAACCCCTAGAGGTATCGAGGAATTTTTTTAATTTGCCTTTTGAGTCTGCTAAGCTTTCCTTTTCACTACTTGAATATTTATTATCTCGCTGTTGTAATGTTCTGCTCTCGCTGTCGTAGTGTTCTTCTCTCGCTGTCGTAGTGTTCTTCTCTCGCTGTCGTAGTGTTCTTCTCTCGCTGTCGTAGTGTTCTTCTCTCGCTGTCGTAATGTTCTGCTCTCGCTGTCGTAGTGTTCTTCTCTCGCTGTCGTAATGTTCTTCTCTCGCTGTCGTAGTGTTCTTCTCTCGCTGTTGTAATGTTCAGTTCTCGCTGTGTAATGTTCTGCTCTGAGTGTCTATCATCATCATGTTACTAATAGAACCATGGCACTTATGCCAGTACCAGAGACAATGGTTCCTAGTGTGGTGTTTGTTTAAAGTCTGGTGACTTTAGTATAGGTTCACATGTCGGGGATTGCTTTAGGATTTTAAATGCATTCTCGCAATGTGCCATCGAAAAAATCTTTGTGAGCTTGATGTTTCCAAGGGATACAAGTTTCTTCCTACATTTTATCTGCTAACATTATGTAGTGACTAGCAAGTCTCATCATGGCTCTCATTTGTTCACACACACACACACACACACACACACACACACACACACACACACACACACACACACACACACACACAGACGCCGAACAACTAATTGTAGTCTACTGTTTGTTTTAATAAGATCTCTGTTCTCTTTCTCCCATGCCATGTCCCATAAACTATAATTTTCGAAATCCATAAGGTTGACCAGTTACTAGTATCTTTCACTACTTTCAATATGCATCTTACATTAGCCAGATGTTGCCATGTGTATGGTGCAACAAGGATGTCAAAAATCATGCAGAGGGATAAATATGTGCTGAGTGAAAATGACACATGGAATGAGCAATCATGGTGGGTTCATTTACCAAACTGAATGCCATTCGGATGAATTGAAATAAGCCCAATGAAGCGAGATATGCAGTTTCCTCATGATCAGCTTTGGCTATTGGAATTTGCATATACATTTTGCCATACCAACTTTCGTGAAGAACTGGGTAGTTGGGTAGTGGGTGAAGCTAGAGAAAAGTTCTTTCCTGTATTGGACTTGGTTCAGCGTCAAATACCATAACTTTATTGAGCTGTCTACACAGAATCTGGTTGCGCCACCATTCTTGTCCACTAATGCAGTACTAGATGACTGTGAAAAACTGCATAGCGCTACAATTCACATCTGCATCATACATTTTATTTCTTTCCTGGTGACTTCTCTAGAGACATGCATTTTATTTCTTTCCTGGTGACTTCCCTAGTGACATGGTGTATGATGTGGCTTGACATGGACATGCTTTGTTACGGTTAGCCGGATGTAATTTTCCCTAACACTTATGTTGAAAATTGGCTGAAAATATTTAAATGTCATTACACTTCATGGGTGAAAGGAATTCATCAGTTGACATGGATAGGCTTTGTTATGATTAACCGGATACTGTGTTCTACCAAAATAGTTTTTCCTGAGGCTTCTGTCAAAGCTAGCTGACATTCGTCAAACGTCATTGTACTTCTTGGAATAAAGGAATGACAATGTGCTCTTGCTGTGCGTCAGATGTTGTGTTCAAAAGCTGAACATTGTTAGTCCTATCACTGATGTCTCTACTTGAATCAGAGTGTTGGAGAATTCCAACGTTGACGTTTCTGGTTATTGTGTGATGTTTCTGGTTTTTGTGTGACGTTTCTGGTTATTGTGATAATTAATCTTTTCTCTTGGGGGTTGGGGAATTCTGGTTAAGTGTTTGCACGGTCCTATACTTTCAGTCTCAGTGAAGAGACCATTCACAAACGTGTAATTATTTGCGATGTCTTATACTTTCAGTCTCAGTGAAGAGACCATTCACAAACGTGTAATTATTTGCGATGTCTTATACTTTCAGTCTCAGTGAAGAGACCATTCACAAACGTGTAATTATTTGCGATGTCTTATACTTTCAGTCTCAGTGAAGAGACCATTCACAAACGTGTAATTATTTGCGATGTCTTATACTTTCAGTCTCAGTGGAAGACCATTCACAAACCTGAAATTATTTATGAGGTCTTAACATTAAGACTTCATCTCCAGATTTGAAAGTTCTGTGTCATGCTCCATGGTCATGGTAATTCTTACCTGCTTGTAGAATAGAGAGGTTATCCTCCCATCTTTTCCTCTCTTCCTCTCCTTCGCCCTCCTTGCACAGGATCTTGATGATTGTCTTGGCAGACTAAATTAACTCTTGTTAAATTAACTCTCTAATTAATTGTAGGAGTTATAGGGACAAAGGTTCTGTCTTTAAAGCAATCTCAGTTTCTATCAGTCATAGAGAGGTTTTTCTTTAAAGCGATCTCAATTTCATTCAAAAACCAGAGAGGGTATGGGTTTGGGGATGTCTGTCTTGATAAAAGTATCAGTTTCAAAACAGAGTGTGACACAAAGCCATTAATAATAATAATAATAATAATAATAATAATAATAATAATAATAATCAACCATACTAATTAGAGTGATGAGAATCTTAATTTATATTATTAACAATTTTCCAGAAGACACCACTCGTCTCTCTCACTTGGCGGATATGTGGGTGCTGTTAACGTTTTCTTTCTTCCACAACATTAAAGACAAACATTCACTCTCACACAATATTTCCGTAGGTGGAAAACTTCTTACCAAACGAGAAGATAAATCCAACTCTTAATCTTTATTTAGCGAGCACCAATACACCCTACTATCCCTCCAACATATGGATATTAATGTGTGTAAGAATGTCAATAAATATAACAATAGATTTATTAAATCAACCATCAAATATGCATATAACATATAGAATCAAAATAGCATTGACATTTACATCACTAGACATGAGAGTGGAGTTTTGGAGAAATAATAAAGTCAATGTACATAACCTTTTCAAAGATGGCCACTGTCACTAGCACGTGTTCTCAATCACGTGGTTTGCAACAAGTCACTGTCCTTATTCAGATGACGGCCTCATGCATCCCTTCTAGGCACTTTAGACAACTGTTCCAGAGTCTTCGATGAACTCTCTAAGCGTACCATGGAGAATCATCCCGAATTTCCCTTGCGCTATCAAGCTCATTAGGAGGAATGTTCCATGATTTTCGTGTATGCTACTCAGCACCCCATGGAGAATTTTCAAAATAATCATTGTGAATTCTCAAGACCAAACTCAAGCCACCATTTTCGCTGTACTGGCTCTCGAACAGAATTCACAGGAATCAACTTACAGCAACACGTTACTGATAGGCTCGACGATAACGCTGGATGCACACATCAACGTCATCAACTTGAGTGCAGTAATTACTCTAGCCAGAAGCAAAAACTAAAAGTGCAGTAATTACTCTAGACTGAAGCAAAAACTAGAGTGTAGTAATTACTCTAGCCTGAAGCAAAAACTAGAGTGCAGTAATTACTCTAGCCTGAAGCAAAAACTAGAGTGCAGTAATTACTCTAGCCTGAAGCAAAAACTAGAGTGCAGTAATTACTCTAGCCTGAAGCAAAAATTAAAAGTGCAGTAATTACTCTAGACTGAAGCAAAAACTAGAGTGCAGTAATTACTCTAGCCTGAAGCAAAAACTAGAGTGCAGTAATTACTCTAGCCTGAAGCAAAAACTAGAGTGCAGTAATTACTCTAGCCTGAAGCAAAAACTAGAGTGCAGTAATTACTCTAGCCTGAAGCAAAAACTAGAGTGCAGTAATTACTCTAGACTGAAACAAAAATTAAAAGTGCAGTAATTACTCTAGACCGAAGCAAAAACTAGAGTGCAGTAATTACTCTAGACTGAAGCAAAAACTAGAGTGCAGTAATTACTCTAGCCTGAAGCAAAAACTAGAGTGCAGTAATTACTCTAGCCTGAAGCAAAAACTGGCTTGCTTTTCTCTGCAAAAGTCAAATTAAGGCAGTGCTAAATTTCAGGAATATTTCATCTCTATTTCTTCTTTTTTACAAACATTCTCAACTTACAAATCCTGCAACAATTTTGTTAACCTGATACACTGCATAAGAAATATAGCATCGATCAAAATTCACAAGTATAATAAACGACATAATCAAATTAGTGAACATATAAATAATGTTTCGAATACAAAAGCATTCTCCAATTCAAATCATAGATCAATAGCAAACGTACGAAACATTTCAAGTCCTTTCTTTCTGCAAAGCTAACAAACGCCTTTATGACCGGACTCGAGTTATGTTCAAATTAAAAGTGATTAAAATATAGACTTTCTTCAACAAAATAACTTTCAGTTCATCCCCAATGATTGAGGTTGTTATGAACAATTGTGAGACAATTAGTAAAAAAATCTACTCATCCATTCGGAACTGGTTTAGATTGCATCAGCAAAATTTCTAGCATATTCTCCACCCAATTTGTTTATTCCAACCCTTGGCACTTACACAAATATCATCATGAGCAGTGCCCAAGGTCGGGTCACTTTGACATTTAACAATTTATATAACAATTAAGTTTAGAAATAACGATAGGCAAATTTACTTCGCCACACAGAGGTATGTCTTTATAGCAGTCTTAGTTTAATCTAAAGAAGTATGTCTTTATAGCAGTCTTAGTTTAATCTAAAGAAGTATGTCTTTATAGCAGTCTTAGTTTAATCAAAAGAAGTATGTCTTTATAGCAGTCTTAGTTTAATCAAAGAAGTATGTCTTTATAGCAGTTTAATCTAAAGAAGTGTGTCTTTATAGCAGTCTTAGTTTAATCAAAAGAAGTTTGTCTTTATAGCAGTCTTAGTTTAATCAAAAGAAGTTTGTCTTTATAGCAGTCTTAGTTTAATCAAAAGAAGTATGTCTTTATAGCAGTCTTAGTTTAATTAAAAGAAGTATGTCTTTATAGCAGTCTTAGTCTAATCTAAAGAAGTATGTCTTTATAGCAGTCTTAGTTTAATCAAAAGAAGTATGTCTTTATAGCAGTCTTAGTCTAATCAAAAGAAGTTTGTCTTTATAGCAGTCTTAGTTTAATCAAAAGAAGTTTGTCTTTATAGCAGTCTTAGTTTAATCAAAAGAAGTATGTCTTTATAGCAGTCTAATCTAAAGAAGTGTGTCTTTATAGCAGTCTTAGTCTAATCTTCTTTAGTGTCTTTATAGCAGTCTTAGTATAATCTAAAGAAGTGTGTCTTTATAGCAGTCTTAGTATAATCTAAAGAAGTGTGTCTTTATAGCAGTCTTAGTCTAATCTAAAGAAGTGTGTCTTTATAGCAGTCTTAGTATAATCTAAAGAAGTATGTCTTTATAGCAGTCTTAGTTTAAAAGAAGTATTCTTTAATGCAAATCTCAGTCTCAAACATTCTACAGACACCAGATATCAAGGAGAGAAAAGTATGAATACTCCAAACTGCTGTAATCTGATTTGGTTTTTTTAAAATGTCCCCTAGATCTTCCAAAAAGTTTAATTTGCAACATGCAATGAGTTGCATTTCAGCAATCTCACACAGTATTGCAACTTTAAGAATGGCCTAACATTATAACTCTAGAATATTTCATACATTACAACTTTTCAAATGTATATAGTATTACAGTATTACTAGAGCTAGGGCGAAATAAAAGAATAGGAAAGGATGACAATAGAACGCAGCAACTCTACTGTATACGACCAGAGCATGAGGTATTCAGGGCTGGCTACTTCTTTACATAAATTTCAATTGCAGGCGTGCTCGGGAAAATTTTAAAATGGTGCAGAACCTTTAAGAGCGTTCTTTGAATACAAATATCGTAATTTTTCACTTGAGTCTTTTTCCCATATTTCTCACTCTTTATTACGTCATTCTTTGATTCCAAATATTGTAGCGTCCACGTAATTTTTCTGCGAGAGGAAAGTATTAAAAACAACTCCTGGAATTAATTTCATACATTTCAAGGAATTGTTTTTCTCCTGTTTTGTCCGTGACGTTTGTCACTTGCCAGACATTGCGATTACTTGTCAATAAAATCAAGTATGATATCGCCTTTACGTCACTTGCCAGACATTGCGATTACCTGTCAATAAAATCAAGTATGATATCGCCTTTACGTCACTTGCCAGACATTGCGATTACCTGTCAATAAAATCAAGTATGATATCGCCTTTACGTCACTTCATATTTCTGTTTAACCCCTGCCCCCCAAAAAACTTCCTCTTTAACCCCTAGCCACACTCGTTATCTAACCACAAGCCCTACAAATTCCTGTTTAATTCCTCCTCCAGAAATTGCTGTTTGGCCCCTAGCTACACAAATGTATGCTTAACCTCAAGCCAGACAAATTCCTGTTTAACCCCTCCTCCAGAAATTGCTGTTTGGCCCCTAGCTACACAAATGTATGCTTAACCTCAAGCCAGACAAATTCCTATATAATCCATAGCCATGCAAAGTCCTGCTCTAACCATACAAATTTCAGTTTAAACTCTGGCCACACAAATTTCAGTTTAAACTCTGGCCACAGAAATTCCTGTATGAAATTTTTCCTCACAAATTCAACTTTTCTTGAAGTGGAATGGGAAAAGAAAATAACCGAAAATCAACAATCAGTAAATAAATTGCATATCGTGAACTCACAAGCAGTTATTATATATTTGCATAGAGCTCGGGTCGTCTCTGTACATAGAGACACATAATGTGGGTTGACTTCATCCTGATGTTGGCCAACCAGTAATAAAGAGTGCGCTGATCTGTAGCACTAACTTCCATTATGCCTGCCACGGTCAAAAGGTCCCTTGATCTATGACGTCAGAAAGCAACCTGTCTTTAAGTACATACTTTTCAGATTCCCAGATCACAGTACACTTTGGCTCAAGGTTGCCAGACACAGTGCTACTTGGCTCAAAGTTACCAGAAACAGTGCTCTTTGGCTCAAGGTTGTCAGACACAGTGGTGGTTAAGATAACAAGCCAATGGGATTTGTGTTGCTAGTTGGCAAGTGTCAGGATGAATTTAGCATGAAGGTGGGTGTTGGAATTCATTGGACAAGAAAACGAATGAGGTTGCCTCTGTTCCTTTCTCTGTCAGACAAGGGCAATAACTTGCTCAAAATCAGTGATCATGATTCATTATCCTAGAAGTATCATCATATTTCTAGTGTGTAAACCTTTATAGCATTACTCCTTTGCACACGTTTGTATTGTGTTGTGGATTTAATGCCTTGCGGATATAGAACGAAGAAGAATGTGCTGTGGAAACAAATAACGCTGCCTTTAAAATCACTGAATTGGAAAATGTTGTTCTCTTAGAACTAACTCATTTAACGAGCAACACTCTCTAAGATCTCAGGTTGTGCGCTGTAAAAGAATGAATAATGTTGTCATTAAGAGCCCTGGCATAACAAGACATTACTCTTTCCACAAATAAATATAGTATTGTCAGTAAAACCGTGACTCATGAAAGTCTTGTATTCTTTATAAATAACTATATTAATTCTTTAAGAACTATGACATAATCCGTCATCTTTTTTTCTTTTATTTTTTTTTAATGTGCAGTATTGTTATGACTCAAGAAAAGACTACTCTTTATTCTTTTAACAAAAGAAGCATGCTATTGTCTTGAAGTGTCCTGTCTCATGCAAAGGATGTAATCCTTTTTCTTTTAAAAAATACTATTATCTTCAAGACTCCTGAATGAATGAAAGTCTATAGTCTTTTTGTTTAAAAATAAACAAACAAAATCATCATATTATTGTCTTCAAGAATCCTGACTCCTGAAAAGGATGTACGTTTTCCTTAAGAGAGAAATGCTATTGTCTTCAAGAATCCTGCTCATGAAAATGTTGTACTCTATAAATAGCAGCTCTGTTTGAAATTATGATTTCGCAATTTACACAATTATGCCACTTTAGGAACACTAAAGGAATTAAAATGTGTGTGAAATTTTGTCTTTGGTAGTACCGATTACTCAAACTGTTTTTAGCCTTTTGTGTGTGTACATAGGTGTGAGTAGACTGTGTATGGTGTGTGTAATGTGTACATGGTTGTGTGTAGAATGTGTATGTATGGTGTGTTTAGAGTGTGTAGTGGTGTGCATGGTATGTGTATGTATGGTGTGTTTAGAGTGTGTAGTGGTGTGTGTGGTATGTGTATGTATGGTGTGTTTAGAGTGTGTAGTGGTGTGCATGGTATGTGTAATTAGGTGTGTGTAGGGTGTGTGGATGTGTACATAGGTGTCTGTAAAGTGTGTGTGTGTGTGTGTGTGTGTGTGTGTGTGTGTGTGTGTGTGTGTGTGTGTGTACTTAGGTGTGTGTTGAGTGTATGTGTGTATGGTGTGTGAATGATGTATATAGTGTGTATGTTTATAGAATTGTGTGTAGAGCGTGTGTGTATGGTGTATGTAGTATGCATTTGTGTGTACATAGTTGTTTGTAGAATGTGTATGCTTGCACAGGATGCGTTTTTTTCCCCCAAACCTAAGTTTTCAAAATATAATTTAGACCATTAAATGACATAATCCTAACAACAAAGTTTTGTCAAGAAGATATTTTATAACAATGTCAAAAGCGGCAAAATATTCTCAACATTAATTTAAGAACAAATCTTTATGACGTCATAGAACAAGGCCGATGAATTGAAAAAGTCCATATTTAACCAGTTTTGTGCTTCAGATCATTAAGCTTTAAAACAACACCTGTTTATTACCGGAGAGTACTTCCATTATAATTCAAAATAGGTATTTTGTTTTGTTTTGTTTTGATTGTTGTTTCCTTGTAGGGCAATAGTTGCAATGACGTCCATGTAAAGATTAAATCTTATACAGCATTACGAAAGAAACATCTCATAGTTATAAGCTGATCCTTATTTTGTTTTTCTTTTCTGGTGCAAATTTTAAAAAAAACAATCTGGTAAAGTGCATTGTACTTTTAAAATATACAATATACACGCTTCATTTGTCACTGTCGCTCAAATTTTGCTAAAAGGCAAATCGAAAGAGGAATTGAACCTGCTGCAGTCAAGATGTATTTGAGTGCCACTCTAGTTTTTGTTCGGAAAAGATGCGAGTGGAGCTCATCATTAAGGAGCCGATTCCAAACAGCGCTTCGCTTTGCGAGTTTTACCATAGATTTGAATTACGTGAAATCGAGAACTAAGCCTGTGAAAATGGCATTTTGAAAAGGCCCTAGAGTTATAGACGAGTTTCGGGTAAAACCAGGAAATAATGTTCGCTTATTTGCATACAATGGAGTCTTATGGAATACTGGTTTTGTTTTTGTGTTGTCATCAAAACCGTAAATGAATACAAAAAACGTTATCCTATAGAGATAGCACAGCAGTCATGCTCATGATTACGTAACTGAACACATTTTAGAACTACAGTAATGCGTTCAGTTCTTAGAGTTTAAGAGTTGGATGAATAAGAGTAAAATTCATTACAATAGTGGAACAATACAAGGGTCAACTGACTGCAGTAAGGGTTTTACTTGTACATGGTGCTAGGAAGGTTTTGTGAATACACAATAAGAATCACAGCCTCGTATCTTAAATTTCTCATTGCCGGTCTAAGATATTGTTTCCCCCTGGCTGATAAATAAACAGACTTAGTAACAAGCGAGCTGTTTCTTTCGCTGCTATTATCTCTGACTCGCACATTCATTCTTCAAAGATCAAGCAATTTCCACTTCGCAAGGGAACAGAAAGTACCCTCTTGTGCCTTTGCCGGTATGCATTTTGGCTCGGAACTTACCTACCGCGCTTCTACAATACAATTGCTTATTCTATGTGAAATTGATATACTTGCTTGAACCTTTGTATTCTTGGTCGTGAGAATTATTCAATACGAGACAGCATTTCCCTGTAAACGTTTGCTTTTTCAGCAAAACTGATTGGCGTAAACAGGAATTATTTTATTATTTCCCTTGTTTTAGTCTTTTGTAATTCAGAGTCAGTCAGTCTACCTAGGCCGATTTCGCACTGGGGGAGGGGGCCTAATGAATACGTCGAATTACGTTAGTGTAGAATTTTTAGTCAAGTCGAGGTTGTTCTTTTGAAGAAAGTTCAGGTGAAATCAAGATTTTGTAAACAGAGCAATATTTTCTTTTAATAGTACAGTCTTTTCTAATTCAGTATAAGTAAATCAAGCATTACTCACTTCTATTAATAGTTCACGCATCTTTAAGACAGCATTGGGTTGCAGAACTTCGATGTGTACGATACCGTTGTTTAGAAAGTGTCTTTATGGAAGGGTTCCAGTGTACAATTCTTCGATTTCTACAGGAAAGCTTCGGCTGTGGAAGCATTTCGTAATGGGACAGAACTTGCATCTTGGGCAGGTTAAAGCATGTATCCAATCAATCGTGCCAAACTGACTTTGACAATCCTAGTTCAGAAAGACCTAAGCTAAAGACTCACTATCGAAGACTCTCATCACAAACTAATGCACTTTGTATTTTTGAGTTGTCACTAAAATGGATGAGTTAGCAACAATACTAATTTCCAGTCTTCCCCACTCATGTGTCTTGCAGTCTTATAAATGTTGATTGTGTGCTTGTGTACATACATACATGAATGCATACATATATACATGCATACATCATAAATATTCATACATACACAAAGACAGACATGTATGCATACATACATACATACATACATATAGGAACAGTTTCCATTCGGCTTTATTTTTCTGTTCCTTCCCCTATTCTTCGACATTAAGACGATGAATTGTTTTGTTTCGTTTCGTTTTCGTTTTTATGTCGCTTGCCGATCACTTACTTGAGTACACTGGCCTTTAAAAAGAGTGCATTCCCTTGACTAGTTAGAAAGCTTTTTTCATCAGAACGCAAATACGTTTGATCCACATTCGCTCCAGCTGTACGATATTGGCATTGTGGACAGCAGGCTCAGTGACTCTCGTTCCATTTGCAATTATTCTTTGCAGCATACTCAGCAAATTGTGTCTCCATTCCCTTTAAATTCATTGCAAATTTTAATTTAGCTATATGGTAGTGGTCGAGAAGACATCTATAGTAATGTAGAGGTATAGTAGTGGTCGAGAAGACATCTATAGTAATGTAGTGGTATAGTAGTGGTCGAGAAGACATCTATAGTAATGTAGAGGTATAGTAGTGGTCGAGAAGACATCTATAGTAATTTAGTGGTGTGGTAGTGGTCGAGAAGACATCTATAGTAATTTAGCGGTATGGTACTTGCCGAGAAGACATCTATAGTAATTTAGTGGTATGGTACTTGCCGAGAAGACATCTATAGTAATTTAGTGGTGTGGTAGTGGTCGAGAAGACATTTATAGTAATTTAGTGGTATGGTACTTGCCGAGAAGACATCTATAGTAATTTAGTGGTATGATACTGGTGGAGAAGACATCTATAGTAATTTAGTGGTATGGTACTTGCCGAGAAGACATCTATAGTAATTTAGTGGTGTGGTAGTGGCCGAGAAGACATCTATAGTAATGTAGTGGTATGATATTGGTCGAGAAGACATATATACATAATTTAGTGGTGTGGTAGTGGTCGAGAAGACATCTATACATAATTTAGTAGTGCAGTAATCAGAGGTTTTCTATCAAGTCAGATGTTAGTAGTATTTTTGTTCATTTTGCACACCGATAAATGTTGTTCTCGTGGTGGGAGGGTTGAGGGGGTGAAAGAGCGCAGGCAGCAACTCTCAACTAAAACACCCCGTGTAATTACTCACATGATAATCACTTGTTTGTTTGGGGGCGAGTTTAACTTCATTGTTTTATTTCTGTGATTGCATTCTTAACTGTGAAACTCTCTTTAATTTCTCATTCGTGCGAAATATTTTACTCTGTGATCTGTTGTGTGTTGTGTTGTTAGAGCCCGTAATCTAGCTCTATTTCCTGTTACATTGTAGGTGCCTGTAATTTAGCTCTATTTCTTGTTACATTGTAGGTGCCTTTAATTTAGCTCTATTTCCTGTTACATTGTAGGTGCCTGTAATTTAGCTCTATTTCCTGTTACATTGTAGGTGCCTGTAATTTAGCTCTATTTCCATGTATTACTAGAGCCCGCAATCTAACCCTATTTCCTGTTGCATTGTTCGAGTATGTAATTTAGCTCTATTTCCTGTTGTATTACTTGAGCCTGTAATCTAACTCCAGTTCATGTTGTTTTGTTTGAGGCCTCAAAGCTCTACGATCTCTTTACTTTGTTATATGAGGATGTATTACTTTATGACCTGTTATGCGTTGTGTTGTGGTTGCTTAAGGGGACACGGTATACCTTATAAGCTGTTTTATGTTGTGCTTTTTTAGATTGTTTACTAGTGTAACTGATCTGTCTAGAATTTATTTTTGAGACTAGTTAACCTCATAAATGACCCGCCCAGCGTTGTGTTTTGAGAATATTGAGCTGTATAACTGATCTGTCCATTAATGTGCTTGTGAAATTGTATAATTATATTGCTGATATGTTATCTGTCCTGCTGTGTGAGACTGTATTGTTCTATGAATTTTTCTGTATTGTATTGTTTGAAAGAGTTGTCTGTTTTGTGTTGTTGTTTGAGACTGCGTAGTTCCTTGATATGAATCTGTTTTGTTGCGCGTTTCAGATTGTATTGCTATCTGTCTTTGCTGTGTCATGTGTGGTGTTATTCTGTGTTGTTTAAGAACTATTGGTCTGCTCTGATTTTTTAAGAACTATTGGTCTGTTCTGATTTTTTAAGAACTATTGGTCTGTTCTGATTTTTTAAGAACTATTGGTCTGTTCTGATTTTTTAAGAACTATTGGTCTGCTCTGCGTTGTTTAAGAACTATTGGTCTGTTCTGATTTTTTAAGAACTATTGGTCTGTTCTGCGTTGTTTAAGAACTATTAGTCTGTTCTGTGTTGTTTAAGAACTATTGGTTTGTTCTGCGTTGTTTAAGAACTATTGGTCTGTTCTGTGCTGCTGAAGTGGACTAGATAGATTATGGTATATTCTGCATGCGACTTATTCTTGTATGACCTGTTCTAAGAGAGAGAGAAAGAGAGTGAGAGAGAGAGAGAGAGTGCATTAGTATAAATTTGACTAAATTATTTCTGAAGCTCCACATGGTGCGGTAGTATTGATCTTACGTATGATGGAGTTGAGTAAGGAAATAAAGTTACATGTGTCTGGATTTCATTCTGAAAAGCTGTGTTGTTTTTAACCCTGATATTTTTTCTTGATTTGCCACTTGCTTTCTGACAAGCTATAAGATGCGAAATACTGGTGATAAAAAATTTAGCTGAATAATATTTCACTTTGAAAGAATATATCGGTTTCATTGTGAGAATTGTTTATTTATGCAACATGTTAATGAACAATATATGTTAACAGGACAGAAACAAATAAATGCTCACGTAAATAAATGTTTTCTTCTTTACATTTACATCATTCTCCTTGAAATAAAGTGCAAACATCCAAGAGATGAGAATGAGCAAGTGATACAATGTCCCCAGTATCTAAAGGCACTTTCACTAGCAAGGAGCGATGTAAAATGCGGGACTCACCAAAAAAAACAGCACACACACACATACACACACACACACACACACACACACACACACACACGCACGCACGCACGCACGCACGCACACACATATACACTAGCGTACGCAACCCAACACCCCTTTTATTATAGACAAAATGCGGGAGTGTAATTTTTCTATTTTCATGCGTACAATAAATGCAGCATTTGTCTGGAGATTCGCATTTGTAACCTTCTGGCTAGACGTCACTGACGTCATTTATGCGACCCACTTTTCAAATAATATGTTATCTAGTGCAACAGATCACTGGTGGTCATTAGAGGACCCTTTTTCTCCATTAACATATGATCAAGGTAATTAGAAGATCTATTTCTCAATTAGCATGTGCACTTGTGGTAACGTTACTGGAGGTCATTTGGCGAACTATTTCTCAATTAACAATGTGGGTTAGTGATAGACATCATTGGACGTCATTAGGCAACCCACGTCTTAAATAAGGCTTTTAAGCACAACTCATTATTTGATTCAGAATCAGAACAAATGGAATAGAAACGTTATCCCTCTTTACTGATATATAATATAAACGATGAATTTAGCCTAATTCAGCTCTTCGCTGATCAATAAATGTGACCTTATTCAATTCTTCTACTAATAAAGTAGATCTACTTTCGCAGCATAAGTGTGTTGTTTTATAAACAAATTATTAACAACATATTTAATGATGGCGCATGAACTCATCAAAATCTAACCAATCACCGTTCTCCGCAAATCAGTTACAACTTTGAAAGTCGACCTCGGGGGTAAAGGTCGTGTGAGTCAGAGAACTTCGGGAGGGCACTAGATAATTCTAGGATTAAATTTGCGGTCAATCGAAAATCACTGTGTTTTAAGCACTTTGTGTGTGTGTAGTGTGTGTGTGTGTATGTGAGAGAGAGAGAGAACTATATGGTGTGGGGGGGTCAGCGGTTGGGTGGAGGTTGGAGTAGTGTGCATTATACATTTCCGTTTTGTTACATTGATACAACGTGCTTCCATTCTTCGGGTTGTTCTGAATTTGTCTTCAGTAAAATATTGTCTTAACTTTCTTAATAATGGAGAAAATCAAATCATAAAGGATAAAAATAAAACAAAACTATATTTGATTTTAAATTAAAAAATTACAGTTATAAAAATAGAAAGTAGTATAGTTTTTTGAGGGAGGGATGTTTAAGAAGTAAGGCAATAGAGGTAGAGCAGTTATGACTGTACGCGTGAAACAAACGTGCATGCTAGAACACAGTCACTCATGGTTTCGTTTGACCAGAAACTTACAATCTTTCACACTTTATTGATCTTTGCTCGATGAATCTCTGCCGCCATCTTATTCCTTCCGGGCACACTTCCTCTCCCACTCAGTTATTATCCAGTCCTGGTCATCAAATTGTACTTTACACCTTTACCTGATGACCAGCTTTGCAGGATTTCTTGCGCTCTGTGCTCCAGCCAGAATACAATATACTTCTCACTCAAGCCCTATCGATTGTCCATGATTTGGGCTGCGGTACACAAACATAGCTGTTATAATGTGGAGTTGGTCCCAGCAAACGACTTATCACCCTTGAATGACTCTCCCCGAAAGAGGGAGCCCTGCGCATGCTCTCGCATCAAAGAGCACAAATCTCGGTTAAATGGGGAATAAATGAGTGGTCGAGAGACTCGACGACCCATAAAGTCGACGCGGAGCAGTGTGGTCGCATTTCGTGTCGCCTGGACTCTCACTTCTTGTGTCTTGGCGCTCCATCAGTCATGAAGTACGAAGGCACTCGAGCCGTTTCTTGGCCTCTTTGACTAAAATGAGGTTTCAGTCTTTCTTCTGTCGATACAGTGATTCGAGCAGCTGGCGGGTTTAGAGACGGACAAGATTGGTCTGGGTAAAAACTCGTGTCGGTCACCAAAACTGAACAGATTTTTTTTTTTAGAGATTTTAAAGTTTGAAGGAAGGAAGAGAAAGGAACAAAAAGAAAAGAAAAGGAGGGCGGGAAGGAAGGAAGAGAAAGGAAAAGAACGAAAAGAGAAGTAAGGAAGAAAGAAAGGAAAGGAACGAAAAGAGAAGGAAGTAAGAAAGAGAAAGGAAAGGAACGAAAAGAAAAGAGAAGGAAGGAAGGAAAGGGAAAGGAAGGAGGAAGAGTAATAATAATATATTACTTCTGTCAAAAGAAAATGCACTTTTCTTTTTGTGTTTCCTGCTACTTCCAATCAGCGACAGCACTGACACTTTCAGCCAACTTTGTATTATTTTATGATCGTGTTGGCATCTTCCATTCTCTTATCTATAATTAGCATCATCTTGACGGAATTTCGTCAAAATATCATCATCTGCAATTTAAAATAATTGGATACAAGCAAAATAAATAAAAGAGTTCTTACGCGATGACAAAACTATGCATCCGGGTGTACAAGAAATAAAGTGATAATTTTGCCCATTATATGTCCATGTACGTTTATCATCCATTGATTAACAACATAATTATAATAAATTCATCCTTGTCAGTAACAGCTCCTCCTTGATCAGACTTGAGTGAGTCCTAAACACAAGAACGGAAGTGGTTTCAGAAAGTGAGTATTCCATAAAATAACAATTTATGGCATCTTTGTCCGACACGTGTGTCTCTGAAGCTGGAGTGCTTTTCTGTCTGACACATGTGTCTTTAATAGCTATATGTGAGGACTTGTATCTCTGTCTGACACATGTGTCTAATAGCTATATGAGAAAACAGTGTCTCTCTTCCCGACACGTGTCTCTAAAATCTATATGTGAAGACTTGGCTCTCTATCCGACATATGTCTAATAGCTGTATGCGAGGATGGTGTCTCTCTATCCGACATATGTGTCACTAAAGTCTATAAGTGAGGGCAGTGTCTCTCTCCCTGTCCGACACGTGTCTATAATAGCAATATGTGAGGAAAGTGGGGGTCTCCCCTGTCTGACATATGTATCTCTAAAAGCTATATGTGTGGACGGTTTCTCTCTGTCCGACATGTGTGTCCCTACTAGGAATATGCGAGGACGGTGTCTCTCTGTCCTACATGTGTGACTCTTACAGCTCTATGTGAGGACAGTGTGTCTCTAATATCTATATAGAGCTATAATATATCTATATTAATATCTATATATCAATATGTGAAGACAGTCTCTATGTACGACACATGTACCTCTAATATCTATATATGAAGAGAGTGTCCCTCTTTACGACACGTGTCTCCAATAGATATATGTATTGATAGTTTCTCTATGACCAACATATGTGTCTGCATTATACGAGGACAGTGTCACTCTGTCCGGCATATGTGTCTCTAATATGTAAATGTGATGACAATGTCTCTATGTCCAACATGTCACTTTTGTGTGTCTCTAGCTGTATGAGAGGACGGTGTATCTCTGTCAGACACATGTATTTTTAAAATTAATTAATCTAAACTAATAGTCATTATTCAAACATAACTTAGTAATGGTTGATGGTCTCTACTATGGCTGAAGGGAGAAAGGGAGAGAAGTAATTTTATTAATTAATCGTCTCACTATGGCTGTTCGGAACATCCCACTACATATGCATGACTTACCCGACGACATAACGAACAATTACTATTCAGTGAAATGGTAGAGAACAATTACTTTTTAATGAAAAGGTGAGAACAATTACTATTCAGTAAACGGCAGAGAACAATTATTATTCGATGAAATGTCAGATAACAATTACAATTCAGTAAAATGAGAGAGAACAATTACTATTCAATAAACTGACAGAGAACAATTACAGATAAAAATAAAATAGTTGAGAACAATTACTATTTAATAAATTGACGGAGAACAATTAGGGATAAAAATAAAATAGTTCAGAACAATTACTATTCGGTAAAATGGCATGTTAGTGGCATGTTTAAAAGTGCATTAACTCCAATTGTAGCCTGAAGTACATGACTTGACATTGGAGCTTGAAGTGCATGACTTGACATTGTAGCCTGAAGTACATTATTTGACATTGGAGCTTGAAGTGCATTTCCAAAACACTTCTAACTCGCCATCGATATGGGCAATGTGCGGTACTGCCAACAATACGCCCAATGGTCACCCACCTTTAAAAACGTGGGATGTAATGTCACTGTTTTCGGATCAGTACACAAACTAAGCCCAACTGATAGGAACATTAAGGTAATTGTACTTTAGTGAAACCATAATCACGCTCTATGTATTTCTGTAGACTTTCTAGTCACCCTCTTCAGTTTCTACCAGCCAGTGGATACCATTTCTGCTCTTTGACATTGTATACTGTACACAGTACCCCTTTCAGGTATTTAGCATAGTAGTTTAATCTCCCACACTACCCTAGAAATAAGACAGAATATCAACGCTTCTAACTGAGAGACCAACTTAGGTTCAGCTAATGACTACTTGTACAACACAGTAATCTAGCACATCCCACCCTGCAATCAATGGTTCTCTAGGCGAGGTGGTTCTAATCCTCTAGAAACATTTTCACGTATTACAGTAACATAACATGTCAAGAATATACATTTATTTATAATATAAACATACATACTGTGACGGTATTAAATTTGCCTCTCCCTATTTTAAAATTAAATTGTTGTATAAATTGTTAAATTGTCAGGGTGACCAGACCTTGGGCACTCCTTATGGTGGTATTTTTGAAAATCTGAGTTTGAAGTAAACGCTCGAGGTGAGAATATGCTAGAAAATTCTGATGAAATGCAAACCAGTGTGTTGCTTTTATTATGCAATGGTTATGACTTACAAGAAAGAGATCAGCCAATGGAATGAGAATAAAGAGTTTACTTGTTTGTAGAAAATTCTAGTGTCTAATCAGTTTGAATTTAGAGTGGAAAGTAGAATTCCAGTTTTGAAAGGTGGCCATTAGCTTGATGGTGAGTTAGCTGACTGATTGAGAGAGAAGGGTGAGTTAACTGACTGATTGAGAGAGAATGGACTTAGAAATATTTCATGCACTTTTGCTCTTGATATGTTATAATTGTGCTTTATATAGAGATGTACTATGTGAGTTGACTTTTATTTCTACAAGTGTTTGAACTAGGCTGCTCACATGTAGTTTGCTAGACTTGACATTGCTTTGATATGCTGTATTTATTATGCTGTGTGTATGTATTGGGCTAATAAATACCCTTGCAGGAAATTGTAAGTTGAAGCTGCAATGTAAGAAAGAATGGAGTGATAAAGTGATAACCTGAAAGCTTAGCATTTGATTCCTTAATTATATTTTGCAGTGAGTAAGCAGCATTTCCACTTGTCTATTTTTAAGTATTCTTTGAATCTACTGGTGAAATGGCTGTGGGCCTCTACAACCGGGAAGACAAGGGAATCATCTGCCACAGTATGTGCAAGTGTGAAGAGGATACACTACACTCTGAAGTATGGGGCAGAGTATGCTCACTACATTGAGAAAACTTCTAGTCCATGGAAATGCTAGAAATTTCTACAATTACTGTTCTGCTTGAACGAACTCATATGGCCGGAAAAGTCCAGATTGACCTCAAGACTCAAGAGAACATGCAGTAAATATGTTTCAATGAGAGGAGTGAAACACTTGGAAATTGAACCGAACTATAATTTGTGACATTGTAACAAAGTGCATTAAGGACTGCTAAGACCATGCTGAATCAGGTTACCTAAAGACTATTATTATTTATCTCTAATAACTCCATTTCTGTCTGATGATAAGTCTATCCAGTGATTTGTATTAATACATGGTTGTATTCTATTTATGATAGCCTATGTAATTATAGAAATTGTTCAAACATGGGTTCATGGAAATATTGGTGTCAATTTATGTATTTCATTGTATTTGTCATAATGTATGTTTCAATGTTGATTTCATAAATTTATTGTTAAATTTATTGACTTTCATACACATATCAATAAGTGGGTGGATGGGGGCTCGCTAAATATAGATTAAAGAAGGATTTGTCTTATCCATTTGTAAGACGTTTTCCACTACGGAATCATTATATGACCGTAAATGTTGTTTTATGTTGTGGAAGAGAGAAACGTTTACAGCGCCCAAATATCCGCCAAGGAGAGAGACGAGTGGTGTAGTTTGGAGGATCATTAATAAAATAAATTAAGATTCTCATTACTTGTAATTAGTTTTGGATGGTTAATTAATTAATAATAATAATATCCACTAACTAAGTCGAGTTGGCGTCACACATACTATTATATACATGTATAAAAGTAAATTTTACAAGCGAAACAGAAAAGAATTTCGAATGTTACAGTGTTGTAAATGATATGTTCAGTGTTGTAAATTATATGTTCAGTGCTACAAATGGTATGTTAAATGTTGCAAATGGTATGTTCAGTGTTGTAAACGATGCATGTATAATATTGGATCAGAAAAGATGTATGTTTTAGGTTAGTGTGTATAACCTTTACGCTAAAATTCATATCTATCTGTTTACTCAAGCATGTAACAGACACGCATCGATTTGCTGACGCTTTAAAGATCGACAACTCTCACATTCTTCTTGTACCAGTGAACCACACAGCATGGTTCCTTACGAACTTCCAAATGCCAGACTGATCTTTCACATCTGGTTTCAGACTTTAAACTTAATAACGCACGGATTACATTTTCAAGACAAATCGATGTGATGCCCCACGCTCTGTCATCGATGACGCACATCAAGTGTGTCAAGACGCGTCATTAGGAGCACTGAAAACAATGGCTGTTTGATGGAAACCAAAAAAAATAGTTGTATTTTTCCATCTAGAGTTCAAAAATAACTCCACCCACTTCCACAAGGTTTCAGTCTAATATTCAAAAACTACCGCCACCCGCTAACAACCAGAGACTTGTAATGAACAATGATTTCCTGTGGCCTTGATGGGTTGCATCATATATCACTATTTTTTTGTTGCTGTTCTACTGTTTTCTAAGCAGCATTCTTTGCGTAGTGGTGTCCCCATGACATGAAATTGCAAATGATTTACTATATTATAAAATAAAAGACTTTAAAATTTATTTAAAAAATAAAAGAAGAAGAAATCTCATTTAGTGAGAAGTAATATTTTAAATTTAGAGACGTACTAACTTTCAGGGAGGGTAACTCTCAATCTCGTTGAAAAGGCTACGACCATCTCACCAGGCTCTGCATCCCGCCTGCTTACCTCCCTTTCCCAGCCTAGCCTTGTGAAATGGAAGTCATGGAGATAATGACTTGAACGCATTACTTCCCGCAGGCCATGGCTCGTGCTATCAACTCCTTGTTTATTGCTGTCATACGTGGTCCCTCGACGCCCGGCATTAGTGTCGTGTGCAGTAACCAGCTAACTTACTAATACTTTCTTACAGAGTTATCGAACATCAGCAATAGTTCACAGGTTGAGAAGTTTTTAGGGTTTTGTTAAGTCGGAAGCTTGTTTTCTACGCATGACGTCAGCAGATCGTGTGTGGTACCTGACGAATCCAAGGTGCTCCTACTGATAACGGAAAAGAAACTGAACCACACCAGAAGCAATTTGTAAGAAATATTTTTACAAAACGTGATTGTTGTAAGCAAATTTAATGCACTTTTTCTTTACCAATGTAGATTATGTGTCTGATTTTATTGTTTAGGACGATTTATCACAGTGCTATTTATGTATGTATGTTCAGAAGATCAAAAATCGCTTTTAATACGATATTAAATCTGCAAATAAATTAATAACTTTTCATTAGACTTAACTTCGGAAAGTCAGAGAGACGAGCACTTAATCTACACAAGAAAAACATATCTGAATGTATATCGGTAGGTGTGTGGGTGAAAATAAATATATATATGTGTGTGTGTGTGTGTGTGTGTGTGTTAGCTTACGCATGTGTATGTATATGCGTGTGTGTATCTGTATGCACATTGTAATGTGTGTGTGCATTTGGTATTTATTAATTTTACTAAAGTAATACATATCTGGTATATAACTTATTCTCTTTTGTCAAATATAATGATTAATAAAAAGGGATTCCATCATTGATATTATTCAGCCTCTTTCCACGACTTCTGTTTGACTGTCGGTTGTGATCCAAGGTCTCGGAATCTTACCAAGATTCTGGGAGATCCAAGGTTTTACGGAGGATGTGGGCACTTCCGAGCAGCGCTGCTTTGAGTAGTGGAGCGATTCTGTGGTTTCCAGGGAGTTTATTCAGGTAGCCTTCCAATTCAGATGTTATGTTCCTCAAGGCTCCTATCACTATAGGTATCACTTCTGCTTTTACATTCCACAGTCTCTGGATTTCTAATCTGAGGTCTTGGTATTTTTCTATTTTTTCTCTTTCTTTTGTTTGTATGTTTCTATCACTTGGAACAGCGACATCAATGATTGTTACTGTTCTGTTGGACTTATTGAGAACTACAATGTCTGGTCTTCGTGCAGGAATCACCCGGTCTGTTCTTATCTCGAAGTCCCACAGTATTTTGACTTCTTCTGTTTCGGTGACTGCTTCTGGTTGATGCATCCATGCTCTTTCTGGGTCTTTTAATTCATAGTTCTCACATAGATTTCTATGTATGAGTTTTTCCACCTCGTATGCCCATACCCCTATATGGTTTTTGGCAAACAAAATACAGGTATAATACTACATAGAATGAAACTTTCATGCTTGTGTATCTATAAGAAATGTGGATATGCACTAAACTAAAATATTATGCATACCGGCGTCTAAGAAATAGGGCAGATCAATGGAACTAAAGTAATTAATGTTATCACCGAATTATAAGAATAATCATGATAATGTATTTAATTAACATTGTATATGATAGATAGAAATGCACTCATTTCTAGCTGATTAAATATACCATATACAGATCCTGAAGCTGTATTTAAAAAGCCGGCTATAATAAAATGTCAATATACTATTGCACAATATTCATTTGGTAATTCATTTATAATTATTATGAGTAATTCTTTATTTCACTTTAAACATTTGCTTTGAGATAGTTTGTTATTTTTATTTTGCTTCCGTTGCTTAAGTTTGGTTTTCATTTGATTGTTTGCTTGCTTACTTATTTGTCAGATAAAATGTCGTGCGTGTTGTTCCTGTGTTGATGTTGGCGTTGCTGCTCCTTTTCATTCTCTTGCATGTATGGATCACAAAAATATTTCTTTCTCCCGTGATTTTGTTCATCTCTCGAACGAAGAAAGAAACAAATGAGTTTGTTTTTTATACGAGAAAACCGTAATTTAGCTGCAACAGGAAAATGCATTTTAAAGAATCAATTTAATTTTAATGTGGGCAAAATCTCTCCTGTTTCATAAAGGTTGGCAGGAAGCAATTCCTTTCATATTATATTACAGAGTAATTCTCCGTTACACAATCATTGAAAACAAAATCAACTATTGCTTTCACAGCCGTTAACATTTTCACCGTAGTGATGTATGAGATCTCGTCAAACAAAATTATTTCTTAAATAATACGTTGTACATTTACTTTAAATACCAACGAAATTTACTAAAGAATTAGGATAATCCATGAAAAAAGAATAAATTGAAGGAAATTGATTATTTCTTGACATTTTTATTTATTACTACACTCAGTATTTGATTCCATCTATTTATGCTGATTACTTTCGTAGAATAGATAGATAGATAGATAGATAGATAGATAGATAGATAGATAGATAGATAGATAGATAGATAGATAGATAGATAGATAGATACATAGATAGATAGATAGATAGATAGATAGATAGATAGATAGATAGATAGATAGATAGATAGATAGATAGATAGATAGATAGATAGATAGATAGATAGATAGATAGATAGATAGATAGATAGATAGATAGATGGATGGATGGGAGGGTTGGATGATAGATAGATGCTGGATGGATGGATGGATGGATGTGTGGGTGGGTGGATGGGTGGATGATGAATAGATAGATAGATAGATAGATAGATAGATAGATAGATAGATAGATAGATAGATAGATAGATAGATAGATAGATAGATAGATAGATAATGTGAAAAAACGTGGGGTTATATAACCTTCCCTCAAGGATCTATAAATAATTAATTTACAAATATTAATTATTATAATCACACTTCGATCGGGTCTTCGTCTTTTGCAGTCCGGGAGAGTAAGTCAAGCCCTAGAATCTATAATTAAACTAATTGTCTTCCTCTTCTAGGTGTTACTCGTCCAGAGTGAAAATGCAATCCTATTATTTAGTATTAATTAGGTATTACAGCATTCTTACTCTCGCCCGCACACATTCCCACCAGTTTGAGGGATTCTTTCCCAAAGTATGTATGACTGACTCTTAGTTTAACTTATGTTTGGCAGCCCCCACCCTCAAAACTATTTACTGCCTTTAGAAATTTAACTTAATTCAAAGTGGAAAGAATAAATCAACAATTTTATTAACTATATAAATAATTAACAAAATCATTTATACACTATTTACTCGCACATCTCAAATTATACATTAGTTCTTGATAATAACATTTAAATCTCCCCAATTTAAATTGTTCAACGTCTTTCAGTTCGTATCAGAACTAATACTAATCTCTACTAAACTTTTATATTACAAAAATTAGAAAATAGAAGAAATAGAAAAAAATCGTAGAAAGACATTACAACATAAACTGAGAGCCGGACGTGCATTCACCTGATTGTCAATGTGTTCATTGATGTGGACACATCGTTGTAGCTGCCAGGCATGAAGCAATACTGATGCAAGGCAACCACCAGTTCATTATTGATGCACATATGAATCGAGCAATCTTCACTCTCACAGTTCGATACAGTCAAAGTTGCAGATAACTGCTGGTTACTTTGTAGTGTCCTCTGCTGTTCTCTCCTGACAAGTCTGGGTGCAGACGTCAAAATCGAACTCAGTACCCCCCCACTTTGGTAAATGAATTTGATGGTCCCTTGACTTCACACTGTACACCTCACAACTGTAGGGTGTTGGCAATTGCTAAACAAACATGTAGCACGGTACTGAATAGTACTTGAGGATGGCAACATACAATTGTCACCAGAAGACTCGAACTTGAATTCACCTTCGAACTCCAAAAAGGCTTGAAACGTAGCTCCACATGTAGCTTGACAACGTAGCTTTGATGCTAGATCCTGTAGTTTCAACCTGCAGTTTCAAAGAACTGTAACTTCAAATCTTTTGTTACGACTCTTCAACCTATAGCTGGTTTGAGGCACTGGGGAATAGATAAACTCATGTGTCGGCTCTGAACACACCGGGAGTAGCACTCTTGTAGTAGTTTAAAGTTCACGTGACTCTGGAGCACACTTCTTCAAGAGTGTTTGTAAAATAACCAGATAATGGCTGCAATTTGAACAGAAATATTTGAAGCTTTCATTCATGACTGTAACGAGACAGCAAGTCGGGGTAGCCAAGTGCTTTCAAAGCTGTTTTATAATACTTGTCACGGATCCAGTTTGCGAATTGATCTGATAAGAGTGGTTGCAAAGATTGTGTTAAGAAGAAATTTGTGAAGACATGTCTTGCCGTTGTAATGCAGAATAACTGCGAATGCTTGGTGCTTTCGCTGATTTTTGTAACGTAAAAGAAAGTCGTTGTTTTCAAAATATAACGTTCTTTATGGCTGCTCTATAAATTTGCTTAAGACGGTCAAATTTGATAATAACCACTAACTTTCACGGTGTTCTCTCCTGGTACTTTAATGTTGCACTAAGGAGCACATTTCTGCACTCCTCCTTTGACGGTTATACAAGAGACTTATCAAGCGGATAGGGCACATATGTACATGTTCTGCCGTAAGATTTTGCTAGAGGTGATTTAATGTCGTGTGCCAACTGAGATCTTTATGGAGCTGATGTTTTGTGTAAAATATGTACCAGCCTGGAGTGGATCCGGGACTGACAGGTCAAAATGACATACGGTTTCTGATTGGTCAGATGAAAGTTCACGAGAGACAGTAGCGGAAATTTCCATTCCGTCGTTCAAGTACGTACACAAATAGCTGTGTTTGAGGGTTAGCACGCTGACAAACAGATTTATGTTTAATATCTACAGATTGTTTAAGAGTTTTGATACGTGGGTCAATCGGGCGATCAACGTCAAAGATGAAATATTGCAGAATGGTTGAGCAGTCCCTAGTGGCATTACGGAATTCGGGATGAGCAGAAAATGCTTTAAAAGCAGATAATCGGTTTATTTTCAGGACTAGAGGGAGAACGATAGAGGCATATGTAATGAACTTACATCGGTTTGAAGTGATAAAGTTGATTTAACTAGCTGAAAAGAAGTATGGTCGAAACTGAGGGTAGATGCGAAAGAGAAAAGAAGAGAAAACGACATTTCTAACGATGATATCAATACCTCCTTCACGTTCAGTTCCAGAAACTGATGTAGCCTCATCAGATATCAAACCTGCACATTTGCTTTCAACTCCTGTTGTATTGATTCAGCAGGTATCAGTAACATATTATCCCTTAACTCAATGCACACTTTTGAATTTAATTTTTTACGGCAAACCGAATAATAACTAATTATAAACGGTTTGTCTACTTCTGAACATTTTCTTCGTGTGAACATGCAACTTCTCCATCCGTCGTGCTCTACTAACCGATTTGTACAAATTTGTTTGGACCGTAAAGAGTAAACATACCACACAACCCTCCGTCATTTTTCCACTTAGCAACACACGCAAACTTTTAAACACTCACTACCCCCACCCCCACCCCCAAACAAAGTAAAGAAAGTGGCGTGTAAACAACATATTCATTGAACCTGCAGTTAATCGCTTTCGGGTTGGACTTAATTTTCGCTCCTAGAATTACATATCACTTTTTACCGTATGTGTGAAATAAACCACGTGCCTTGTTATCCCACCCTCCCCACCAAGGGCATAATTTGAAAGCGCATACACATACACACTAACGTCAGTCTATGAATTTTTAGAATTCTACAGGCGCGCGTACTAACTAACGTGCATTGAAAGCAGATTCCGTCTAGCAGGAGCATTAGTGCTTTGATGACGTCATAGGAACTTTCAAACTTACAGTGAACAGAAACATTTTGTATGTGTGTGTTTGCGTGCGTGTGAGTGTGTATATATCTGTGTCTGTGTGTGCGTGACATTGTATACAATCGTCTCTAATTCATAGCGTCCTTGATTGCTTGAAGTGTACAAAATCCCATTTGAAATCTCTCTAGTCATTCCGGCTGCGACCTGCGCCGCACACTTTCTATGGAGGAAATTATTACAGAGAAATACTCATCATAGCCTGCGGAGTCGTCATTTAGCCGAGGTGGCACTCTGCCGTTTTGTAGACCAGTGCCATTTTGTAGACTCCGTTGTCACGTAATCAGCTTCGAACATCTTCATCTCAGGCTGCGGTTTTCGGAGAGACTCCGCCTGCAGCACACCTCCCACATGTGCCCCACCCACGCTCAATTTGTGTGTTTTTATAAGTGTGCGCTTGTGAATGTGTGGTTGGGTGTAAGGGTGTGTGCTCCAGCCAATATGTATAATATTGCTAGTACATTTTTAAATCTCTAAAGCATAAATTTAGTTGGAACTTCAGTGATTCTCTCTCTCACACACACACACACACACACACACACACACAAATATATATACCGACATTTTACGTCTGATTTCAGCAATTGTTCATTTCACAGACAGTAGTCGAATTGGGATTAAAAGTAGATGAGTAATTAGTTTTCTCACAGGTGCTAGAGATCAGTAAAAAGAAAAGTATGTTTCAGATTGGTTCAAAGACTCGATTTCTGTGATTACATTTCCGCTTGAGCCTCCCACATCCAATTCAACTTTTTCCAACAGACTTACTTTAGGTCAAAGTGCATAGTACATACATATTGATCAGTGTATTTGCCGATTCAATATATCCAAACAAATCTTGAACTCTATAATATGGAGATATTGCGGGTTAATAATTAACATTAATATATATATAGTTGTCACACGAATCTCACTTTCAATTATCTGATTACCTTTCGTGATCGACGTTGGGTCCATCAGTTGATGTGAGACCGGTGACCGATTGAAAGGTGAATGCAGGTACAGACAGCATGAATGAACAAACTTTAGGTGAGAGGTGGACTATTCCCTAAATAAAAATGTTATCTCCACAGCTTAATGAAGTATGCTCTTCACTCATGCACTTTTTCTCCACAGCTTAATGAAGTATGCTCTTCACTCATGCACTTTTTCTCCACAGCTTAATGGAGTTTGCTCTTCACTCATGCACTTTTTCTCCACAGCTTAATGAAGTATGCTCTTCACTCATGCACTTTTTCTCCACAGCTTAATGGAGTTTGCTCTTCACTCATGCACTTTTTCTCCACAGCTTAATGGAGTTTGCTCTTCAATCAAAAGCTTTCTCACCTCAGGTTAATAGAGTCTGCTCTTCATTGATAAACTTTCTCTTCACAGTTTAATGGAGTCTACACTTCACTCATAAACTTTCCGCAATTTAAAGGAGTCCGATCTTCACTCATAAAATGTTCTCTCCTCAGGTTAATGGAGTTGATCTTCGCAAATAAACTTTCTCTCCACAGTTTAATGGAGTCTACACTTCACTCATAAACTTTCTCTCCACAGTTTAATGGAGTCCTCTACTCTTTGCGATCTTTTCATGCTTCAAGGATTCTTAGAGGAAAAATTCCTTACACACCAAAAATCCAAAAGAAGTGTTGAGAGCTCTGTTTTCAAACCCTCGCTGATTATGATGAAAAAATGAGTCGTCAAAAAATGTAATTACTTTTATCGATTAACAGCACACAGCCTGTTATTTAACCTGATTCTTAAGAATTTAAAGTCCTAATTCTAGAGTCAATAACTGTTGGACGCGTTATAACAAGTATTATATCTATATTTCTGAGCCCATTAAATAAGGGCATATAACTTATGATTGCTTGATACTGACATGAATAACCTTAAACAAAATGGAATTTTGGAAGGGACGAAGTATGACGTACTTAATTTCGCTTCATATATAATCAATGACTTTATACTTCAATAACCTGAAAACGCCTATAAATCAATCTCTATGGCAAACAAAACGCAGCTCTTTGGGTTTTTTAAAGTCAACGTAGATCTTTGTGTGTGTGCGCATATGTGTTTGGGAGACAGTGGAGGTGAGTTGTGTGCCTCTCTCTCTCTCTCTCTCTCTCTCTCTCTCTCTCTCTCTCTCTCTCTCTCTCTCTCTTTTTTTTTTTCAGTTCATGAAACATTTCACAACACAAATGTAACATTCATTTTAATACATGCCTTGGTGTTCATTGCTAAATGGATCATGTTATGCTTGCATCGTCAGTCGATTAAGCAGACGATGCACACTTAACGCTTTGAGCAAACAACCTAGAATCCATCATTACGCATTCGTGAACACTTTTGGAAACGGTTATAAATTGCTTGAGACTTTATATCTTATGTATTGTAATGGATTTTGACTTCGCTTTTCCGTACTGGCAAACAGTTTTAAGGAAAGTGGTTTTTGTTAACTAAAATTTACGTCACGGATGTATGCTTCTTTTTCTTTTTTCTTTTTCTTAACGAAATAAACAGCACTTCTAACATCTAATGTATTCTCTGTTCTAACATCTAAAATGTAGTCTCTGCTGTAACAGGGTTTTAAAAAGGTACTGGAGGGAAATTCTCTAGGCATGGTTTATATATTCAGTGACGTCAGTTCTTCCTCACACGTCTCTAGGTGTCATGTCTCCATGGCGTTATCGGGAATTTGAATGAAAGTCGAGGCTTTTAATCTAGTCCGCACTAGAGTGTCAATTCGCCCTGTTTCTTTGACCGACCAAGATTCTTTTCATTCAAGAACATCCAAAGGCTGCAATTCCTTTTTTAAAATTGAATTCAACTGAAAAGTTTTCAGATATAGTGGTCATTCTGTTCATTAGTTCATTTCAGTCTTTCTTGTTTGATGAATTTATTCCAATAATTCAAAAAGTCCTTCAACAAAATTACGACATTCTCCTAACTATGATGTCACAAGCATTCATGAAACCAAATCAGTATCCACACAATGTGTCCCTGAGGAGACTGAATCACTGTAAGTTTCTCCTGCATTCTGATTCATTATGTGGGGAGTTGTAAGAGGCGTCGAGTCATGTAATGGGCATGGAATGTTCAGTCATTTGATAGGCAGGTAGTGGCCAGTCATTTGATAAGAGGTGGTGTCCAGTCATATGCATATATGATGGTCAATAAATGCTATCATGTGATAGTTAATAAATGTTCAGTTATATGATGGTCAGTAAGTGTCTTGTCATGTGATAGTTAATAAATGTTCAGTTATATGATGGTCAGTAAGTGTCTTGTCATGTGATAGTTAATAAATGTTCAGTTATATGATGGTCAGTAAGTGTCTTGTCATGTGATAGTTAATAAATGTCCAGTTATATGATGGTCAATAAGTATTCAGTAATATGATTTTCCTGTCCAGTCATACGATGAGCAAGAAGTATTCCGTCATTTGATGTCAATAAGTGTTCAGTTATATGATGTTCAAAAGTGTCCAGTCATATGATGGGAAATTGTTGTCCAGTTATATCATAGATATATGTTTACACTCATATAAAGGTCAAGAGTTGTTCAGTCATATAATGGATATCAGGTGTACATTCATATAATGGAAGGGAGGTGCTTTGTCATACAATGGGAACAAGGTGTCTAATTAAAGGATGGACAAGAGATGCCCAGTCATTTGATGGGCAATTGGCACTTTGTTTCCATCTTTACCTCGATTTAGCCACATTTTCCATTGCATAAAAGCAGCAAATATAATGTGCCTATAGTAGACATTTACCCTCAGAAACATTCTGAAATATATCTCTCATTTTATTTTTATATTTAGTCTTCGAACAAATTCTGACCGACTGCGGTACCCATTAATTGGGAGCTTAATGCCAGAAGTAACTGAGCTTGTTCATGTCTGCCACCTTACCAACGGCTTAGAGTGCCATCATCCTGAGCTTGTTACGCAAGCGCACAATGGCACTTCCAGGCACAGGTCGATTTCGACCAGCAATGGAGACAATGAAGGTGGCTCAGAAAATTTTTTAACTCTCGCATAAATTGACCTGTCATCACTTCACTTTATCGTTGTGATTCATACATAACTACTATAATCACCTCAATTTATCTTTTAACACTGGCATCAGTAGAGCTTACATCTGCTTATCTTCATTTTACACACATATAGCTAAAGTTATCATTTTACCATATATAGCTAGAGTTGAAATCTGTTCACGTTTTATCTTCTTTTTTTTTTTTTGTCACCTTTTCATCTTATCTTTCAATACAGGCATAATTATAGTTGTGATCATTTTACTGTATTTTTTAGTACACTTCTCAAGATTTCACTGTAAATCGCTGGATCCATTAAATATATTGATCTTCTTCGTTGAAGAGTTTTCATTACCTCCCTTTGACTTAAGGCAGTCGATTGTATGCTTTTTAATGTTATACTGCTTCGCGATCTTTTACTACATTTTTACGTGTCTTCTGCCTGTCCCGTTTTTTGTAGACTTTTAATGCATTGTGGTCCTTCAAATGACTCTTTTACAAATGTGTTTTAGGTGTCACAACATGGAAATAGGTGTCACAACATGGATATAGTGTCATAACATGGATACAGGTGTCACGACATGGATATAGGTGTCACAACATGGATATAGGTGTCACAACATGGATATAGGTGTCATAACATGGATATATGTGTCACGACGTGAATATATGTGTCATAACATGGATATAGGTGTCACGACATGGATATAGGTGTCATAACATGGATATAGGTGTCACGACATGGGTATAGGTGTCATAACATGGAGTATAGGTAATGGTGAGTCTTTGTAAATTGTTTGTCGAAGAGAAGACTGAAAAATCTACAATTGTACTGTTTATTTATTTATTTATTTATTTTTACAAAAATCCACTGCTTTCTCTCTGTCAGTTATCTTCGACAGTTCTTTCATAACAACATTAATATTAATGTACATTTATTTTAATCAATGTTTCATATCATACGATCCCTAAATTCTTTACAACGCATTGATTAGGTTCTATTGTTCCAAACTAGAGAGATATCATCTGAATAAATTCCATCAAGCGATGATAATTTCGAATCCAACCCGAATGGATTTCAGCTTAATTTAACGCTTTCAACGCTCCACCCATGTTGCTCTCTGTATATTAAATAAAGTCAGGCCCATTCTTTTCAGTAACTTAGAGTTTCACGACCTGATTATCTATGATTATCAAGTGCTTCAGTCATACCTTTTTCCTTTTGTTGTTTAGTTAACTAAATGAGCATTGTTTATTTAAAAAAGATAATCCAGGTTCAAATCTTGTTTCAGTTTAATTTTATAACAGTGATCTGGTTCCTTCATAAGAAGAAAATACAGATGGAGAGTTTCTGTTCTTCCGCTGTTGGCATTTCTGACGTCATCTTATCTTTTGTCTAATTTTACTCTTTCCCAGTCGAGTGGACATTTTCAGTTGCATCCATTCCGACCATTGACGAGCTGTAATCTCTTCGCTGGCACGAATCCCATAGGTCACGCATGTTTACAGAACTTCTGCCGAGTGTGACGAGAAACACAATGTTATCTTGCTTTAAATTCTATTATTTTGTATTTCCCCCCTGCTTTTGCTAACCATCACGTGGTCAATTGCGGTAGTTTGCTTGCAATTGATGAAGCATGCTATGTTTGCCTTTAACTTTTGCCAGTACTGACGTCACCCACGCTCTTACGTTGTTATTTCCTTATTACTCTCAGCCATTTAACTGCCATTACGTATTGAGTGCGCCACCTTAATTTGTTACTGACTCAGGAGATTCAAGATAATGTTTATTTCCTATTTATCATTCTGAATAATAACCATTTTTATTACCTTCTGACGTTTGCAAAGTTTACATGTGTCATGCATAAAACAAATTAATGACATTTTTTTATTCTTTTCGTTGTTTCTTTATATTAAGAGCACGGGTTTCCTACCTTGGAATATGTGTTCTTGAAAACGCGTGTTCCCTACCGCAGAAAGTATGTCGTATTTGATAAAACATGAGTTCCTTAACTTAAACTTTGTTATTGTCATCATGAGTAGAAATATCTTGAATTTTGTTATTGTCATCATGAGTAGGAATATCTTGAATTTTGTTATTGTCATCATGAGTAGGAATATCTTGAATTTTGTTATTGTCATCATGAGTAGGAATATCTTGAATTTTGTTCTTGTTAGTACACGTTCCCGAACTTGAAAGTCTTGTTCATCTTAGTACGAGTTCTCTAACTTGCTCGCTTTGCTCTTGTTAATACGAGTTCCCTGACTTGATCGCTTTGCTCTTGTTAATAAAAGTTCCCTGACTTGATCGCTTTGCTCTTGTTAATAAAAGTTCCCTGACTTGATCGCTTTGCTCTTGTTAATAAAAGTTCCCTAACTTGATCGCTTTGCTCTTGTTAATAAAAGTTCCCTAACTTGATCGCTTTGCTCTTGTTAATAAAAGTTCCCTAACTTGATCGCTTTGCTCTTGTTAATACGAGTTCCCTGACTTGATAGCTTTGCTCTTGTTAATAAAAGTTCCCTAACTTGATAGCTTTGCTCTTGTTAATAAAAGTTCCCTGACTTGAAAGTTTTGTTCTTGTTAATAAAAGTTCCCTGACTTGACAGTTTCATTCTTGTTAATACCAGTTCTCTAACTTGATAGTTTTATTCTTTTTGATACATGTTCTTTAACTTAGAAGTTATGTTCTTCTTAATACGAGTTCCCTAACTTGCAAATGTTGTTCTTAATACGAGTTCCCTAACTTGCAAATGTTGTTCTTAATACGAGTTCCCTAACGGGGAAATGTTGTTCTTAATACGAGTTCTCTAAGTTGGGAGTTTTGTTCTTAATACGAGTTCTCTAAGTTGGGAGTTTTGTTCTTGTTGATATCAGTTCCCTACGTTGGAATTTTGTTTTTGTTAACACGAGTCCAAATTTGGAAGTTTTATTTTTGTTAACACGATAAAACTTCCAGTTTGGGGCTTTATTGAGCTAAGAAATCAACTTCCTTCTCTAAGAAAGTTTGTTTTTATTAAAATTAGTTTCCCTACGCGGACTATACTGTCATGAACTGTCAATTATTTTGTCAATCCAAAACAATCTTCCGCCTCATAATAAAATCTTTAACTTTGTCAGGCATCATTAGGGATCAGTGTCCGCTCTATTCAGAGCATTCCTGAAAATATTGATCTGCTTTCCAAGCCTCCAAAATGCACATTGTCCTTTGGATGAATGGGGAGCCAACATTTTCTTACATTTCAGTTTTCTTTTTTCAAAATGGTGGTGCAGCGATGCATGTGAAATAAATTATTCTTACACGCGGCCTTATTATTCACAATGATAAGCTAGCTACGCACCGTTTATCGCGCGCTAAACCTGCCAACACTGACTCGCTTCAAAAGCCGCCTGGGCATTAGAGCGCATATTTAAATGGCGGGGACAAAAATACTGTCTTAGGGCGTACCAAGTAAAAGTCCCGAATTTTTTTTTTTTGGAAGCCAGAGACTGTTTGCTGTCTTTCACTGAACTCTTGCTGATAACTAAAACATTTGTCGTGGGACAGTCTGGCCGACTTTAGTTTCGTTTCCGACAAAGCTCACTTTGCTAATTGAGCATCAATTTGTTTTATTCAAAAGTAACAAACAAGCTTTGTGGGGGTATTTTACAGTCGTCTGTCAGATTTCAGAGTGTATTTTTTATTTTTTTCTCCGATAAGGCTAAGACAAACAAAAACTTGATCGATTGTTGAGGGAAAACGGATATTAAACGGGACAGTTGATGAAGCTTATTAGAGATCTTGCAGTTAGCAGTTTTGCAGCTTTTTTTAACCAGGCAGTTAGCAGTCTTGCAGCTTTTTTAACCAGGCAGTTAGCAGTTTTGCAGCTTTTTTAACCAGGCAGTTAGCAGTTTTGCAGCTTTCTAAACCAGGCAGTTAGCAATTTTGCAGCTTTCTAAACCAGGCAGTTAGCAATTTTGCAGCTTTCTAAACCAGGCAGTTAGCAATTTTGCAGCTTTTTTTAACCAGGCAGTTAGCAGTTTTGCAGCTTTTTTAACCAGGCAGTTAGCAGTTTTGCAGCTTTCTAAACCAGGCAGTTAGCAATTTTGCAATTTTTTTAACCAGACAGTTAGCAGATTTGCAGCTTTTTTTAACCAGGCAGTTAGCAGATTTGCATCTTTATTAAACCAGGTAATCAGTAGTTTTTCAACATTTTGCTTATTCACGCATACAGGAGTTGATAAATAAATAAGTGAATGTTATTGTGGGGGGATTTACCATCGATGATAGTATTCATGGGATATCTTTGTAGCGATGGTATCCCGCTGTTGATGGTATTCATGGGGTAACTAAGTAGCGATAGTATCCTGCTGGTGGTGGTACCAGTGTAATCCCTCTAAACATAGTTTCCAGGTTAATCTCAAGTCATGATGTTATGCTAGTAGTGACGGTATCCCACGAGTGACAAAGATATATGTGAGACGAGTGGATAATAGTATCTCAAGAGTGAGACATAATTATGTGATTGAGTGGATAATAGTATCTCAAGAGTGAGACATAATTATGTGATTGAGTGGATAATAGTATCCCAAGAGTGAGACATAATTATGTGATTGAGTGGATAATAGTATCTCAAGAGTGAGACATAATTATGTGATTGAGTGGATAATGGTATCATATGAGTGACAACAGATATAATTATGTGATTGAGTGGATAATGGTATCCCACGAGTGACAACAGATATAATTATGTGATTGAGTGGATAATGGTATCCCACGAGTGACAACAGATATAATTATGTGATTGAGTGGATAATGGTATCCCACGAGTGACAACAGATATATGTGAGACGAGTGAATAATGATATTCCACAAGAAATATATGTGAGATGAGTAGATAATAGTATTCCTCAAGTGACAAAAGGCTTATGTGAGACGAGAGGGACGAGTGTAGAATTGTATCCCACGAATGACAACAGATATATGTGAGATGAGAGAGTCGTAGTGGATATGATATCCATATGACGTAGTATCCAAGTGGATGTGATATCCATATGACGTAGTATCCCAGTGGATGTGATATCCATATGACGTAGTATCCAAGTGGATGTGATATCCATATGACGTAGTATCCAAGTGGATATGATATCCCTATGACGTAGTATCCCAGTGGATGATGAGTGCAAACGATCGTAGTGTCCTAGTGGCACTCATTGCCGTTTTTACGGCCACTTCCAAAAGTCGTTGATTTCGCGCACGGTATCCATGTGAACACAGTGGTCAATGAGGAACTTTCATCCTAGCTACCTCGGTCCTCTTATCCTGGCCTCAATCCCCTGATAAAGTGGCAATTAATGCAAAAAACCTTCAATCCCCTGATAAAATGTCAATTAATGCAAAATTCCTTCAATCTCCAAAAAATCGATTGCTTTTTTTTCTATTAGCTCTTTGTTTTACCACTCTGGGAAACTTCAATTTTTTTATTCATGACATCGCATACTATGTACGCATTTAAAAGTTGTTTATTATAACAGTAAAATGTGTATCCATGTTTTATTTTTATTTTTATCTTTCTTTCTCTTGTACTTCATTAGCATATGCAAGTATTTACTCTTCTCTGTTAGGCGTGTAGATTTAATTGTGAATTGGTTTGTGGTTTCAGAATTTATTCTACTTTTTAGAATAATTTCAGCTTTTTAGTGGTTATTTGTGGCAGGTTGCACGGGTAATGTTTAGGGCCATGATAGTCAGTTCTAGGCTATGGTGAATATTGCAATTCTAAACTATGATAGATAATGCAATTCTAGACTATGGCGGATAATGCAGTTCTAGACTATGGTGGTTTGCAATTATAGGCTATGGTAGATAATGTAATTCTAGGCTATGGTAGATAATGTAATTCTAGGCTATGGTAGATAATGTAATTCTAGGCTATGGTAGATAATGTAATTCTAGGCTATGGTAGATAATGTAATTCTAGGCAATGGTAGATAATGTAATTCTAGGCTATGGTAGATAATGTAATTCTAGGCTATGGTGGTTTGCAATTCTAGTCTATGATGAATAAATCAGTGCTATGATATGATAGATAATGCAGTGGTATCTATTTTTTTAAAATTGTCATATACATTTATATTATGAATAGTGTTAAAAGTAATGCTGCATTATAGAAAGTAAAATATGATGATGCAATTAACACACAAGTAATCATGCATGTAATAAAATAAATTTATACAAAAGATGATGATACGGGTATATATGTATATATTTAATATATGAAGCATCATATTCATTAATTCATAGCTAATTAATCACACTAATAATCATATTAACAACACATATCAAGTTGAAACTGCAAGAAGTATCTATTTTAATAATTCGTTAAATTTACAACTGTTTTAGGTACTTACCAACTAGTATTTATTATTAATTTATCAAGAGTGTTTTTAGTTATTGTATATTAGTACTGTTTTCTATCTTTATTGTTTAGGTGTAGATGTGGAAAGTGAATTTAAATTAATTTTAGTAGGTGTACATAAAATCGAAAATTAATTACAAGACTGCAATTAAGAAAAAATAAAACCCATCAGAAATGATAGTAACATTTTCAATAAATTTTCTGTGATTACTTATTAACTTCCCATTCACTAAATATTTATCATCCTAACTGTTGGTTGAAAGAGAAATAAAATGTGCGTATGTACGTCTGCGTGTGTGTTTGTGTGTCTGTATGTTTCCAGGTTTGATGTGTGTGCCTGCATGCATTGTCTTGAACTTCAATTTCAAAGAGATATGTATAATTCATTTCTCCGTATCTATTTTTTGATCTGCAACAACTGAGCGTCCATTTGTCGAGGGCGTTGGGCACCGCGATAAGGGCGAGATGCCCGAGGTACCGAATTAGCATCAAGTCTTCCCATGATGCAAAGCTGGAACTCACGCAGCTGGATCATTCTTCGTCCGTCAGGATTCCTGACTAGAGAGTGGCATTATTTACGTCCGGAATCCTGGTATGGCGAGCTAAAAGACCCATAACAATCCAATCCAATTATTTGCCTTTCTCGCTTCATATATCTGTATTACACTTAACTTCTCTCGGTTGCTCGCACTAGCTCGTGGTGCAGCCCTGGCTGTCAAAGAAAACGCCAAGCACTGATCGACTTACGACCTGACCCGCTGGCAAACTGAACAATCAACCAACTAATCGAACACCCAGTCTTTCTTTCCGCTGAACCACACGTGTGCTCTGACCGAGTGATCAATGAATCAATCTCGACTTTATTTTTATATTTTATCTACGGTGCTTCGTGACATGTATTTATCTGAAGCCAAGTTTAAATTATGTTTTACACTTTTGTGCACCTACAGTTTCTGAGATCGCTTTTAATATTAGTGAATTACCGCAAGATTATCTCGCCTCGTCCTCTTTCAATGAGTGAAATGGGCGAATGAAGGTAAAGGCTATCATACCATCCTTCAGTTTACTGACGTTCTTCCAAATACACAGATAATATTTTTAATGCAATGCTTTTTTTTTTTTTAAACACTCATCATTTCTTTGAGCGAGATACTCTTGGACTATACACATCTCACTGAAGTGAGACATCAAGAACTCACAATGCATCTCTTTGCATGCCATTGTCTTCACCTACACACATCTCACTGAAGTGAGACATCAAGAACTCACAGTGCATCTCTTTGCATGAGTAATACATTGTCCTCACCTACACACTCTCACTGAAGTGAGACAGTGCCTTCAAGAACTCACAATGCATCTCTTTGCATGAGTAATATATTGTCCTCACCTACACACATCCCATTGTAGTGAGACAGAGCCTTCAAGAATTCGCACCTCTTTGCATGTGTAATGCCCTCACCTATACACATCTCACTGTAGTGAGACAGAGCCTTCAAGAATTCGCACCTCTTCATGTGTAATGCCCTAAACTATGCATATCTCACATGAAAGTATCTCCAAGAACTCACATCTCTTTTCATGTGTAATGCCCTAAACTATGCATATCTCACATGAAAGTATCTCCAAGAACTCACATGTGTAATGCCCTCACCTACACACATCTCACTGTTCTGAGAAACTGTTTTCGATGACACACAAAGCAACTCTTTGAATAAAGATACTGGCTTCATGACACCTGCACACACCTCACATAAGTGGCATAGCCTTCATGCCTTCCGTACCAAATGCATACAGGTTACTTTTTTCGTTACAACAGTTCTAAACCTTCTCACTCTTACAATGACGACCCACAAGTCAAAATACTCTGGTGTGAGCGCTTCTCACTCTCACAATGACGACCCACAAGTCAAAACTACTCTGGTGTGAGCGCTTCTCACTCTCACAATGACGACCCACAAGTCAAAACTAATCTGGTGTGAGCGCTTCTCACTCTCACAATGACGACCCACAAGTCAAAACTACTCTGGTGTGAGCGCTTCTCACTCTCACAATGACGACCCACAAGTCAAAACTAATCTGGTGTGAGCGCTTATCACTTTATTGTCTCACGACTGTCGCTAATCACACCGCTTTTCGGCAATTGTAATTCACAGTGATTCTGTTTTCGGTTTCCGTCATTTTAGCTCCATGTTCGCGTAACTACGGGCATTGAGGAGAACAGTTTACGTAGCGATACTCTGATATGGACATTTGCCGACATAGGAATCATTGGACCTTCTTTGGGGAAAAATAAATTTCTCGCCCATGTTTAAGCCAGAGTACAAATTGCAGCCAACATTTTGATTGCAGAATGAAGATTTCTTCATTATCCGTAAAAGAAAAGAAAAATGTAAAATAAGTAACAAACAAAATTGTGCTGTGACTAGCAGTTGCAGCTACAGCGGTATATTTATTTTTATGTATGAGTTTATTTCATTTATTATGATTAAGCAAAACTCATGGGCGAGTTTGCAATTGGCCAACCAATATCTAGATCTTTTATTTGTCGGAATCCTGGTATATTATCAAGTCTTAGCTGGTATGGAGCCTTTTTGACTTCTTTTCACGGAAGACAGTACTAGAAATCTGTCTGGCCAAGAGAGGCAATAGAAAATGACAGAGGCAGATATTGCACCCTTTTGCCACGGTGCCGTTTATTTCAGACTTTGTCAAGAGTCCAATAACAAACAGTCCAGTTTACTCAGATATATCATTTTTTTATTTATTTCCAAACTTTAATAACAAGTAAAGTGTAGTCTCACGATCCACACGTGTGCGCCTTAATTTACATTTTGTATCGAAATACTGGCTAAAAGGCATAGATAGATAGATAGATAGATATAGATAGATAGATAGATATAGATAGATAGATATAGATAGATAGATATAGATAGACAGATAGATAGATTGATAGATAGATAGACAGACAGATTGATACAGACAGATAGATAGATAGATAGATAGATAGATAGATAGATAGATAGATAGATAGATAGATAGATAGATAGATAGATAGATAGATAGATAGATAGATAGATAGATAGATAGATAGATAGATAGATAGATAGATAGATAGATAGATGCAAAAAAACATAGTCCCTAATACACAAGCCACAGACACGAACAAATACATGGGCATACATATACACACTCATTACATCTCATAAGCCAAATTACGATCTTCAAGACAATCTATCCTGGTTAACTCAATCTTTAAATAATTATCTGCCGACATCATGAGGACAACAAAGGTTGGCAATCTTGCACGTATTTTGACATCATACATACGGACATCTAAGTCAGTCTGTGGAATTGTCCGACCAGGAAGCGTGCTGGGATTTCTTCCTCCTTCCCGAAGACACGCGGCTTGCTTGTGCTCTGGCGAGAGTGTTTTCCACGCCCAAAATACAAAATCAATAATGAACGTGTAATGGCAACTGACTAAGTATACTTTTCATTAACACCGTCGGTCTCCATCTCACTCAGCGAGACAAATTGCCGAACTCTGAGACAGCTACTGACTACTGCAGGATTTCTAAGTAGTCTCCGGGCACGGAGAAAGTTAATCCGTGAACCGGGCAGGTGACAGGAACAAACAGAGATTATCATATGGTGATGAAATGTGGGAGAGTGACGTAGGGGTAGGGGGGGTAGGGGCGACCTAGACATGTCGAGAAAAAAAAAAGCAAGCCTTGAACACAGCAAGTAACTTATCATACACTGACAGAGCAAATACCTGTTATCACATAGCGTGAGTCGCCCAATAACGCTCTTTAGTCCCCAGAATTTGCCTGAAATGAACCTGTTCTTATAATCCTGATAAATATAACTAATGCTCTTTAGTCCCCAGAATTTGCCCGAAGTGAACCTGTTCTTAAAATCCTGATAAATGTAACAAACGGTCGTATTTGTTGCGGGTGGTAGTGGTGGGTATATAAATCTTGATTTTTACTCTTTCAGTCCAAACAAATTTAACTGCCAGAATATCAGGAGTATCAATCGCAACTTTTGATGCCGACCGATTTCTATTCATAAGGATTATAACTTTTGATGCCGACCGATTTCTATTCATAAGGATTATAACTTTTGATGCCGACCGATTTCTAGTCATAAGGATTATAACTTTTGATGCACGCTGATTTCAGTTTGTTCATTTTAGAGTAACTGTTTCTTACCGTGGACAATAACATCGCAACACCAACATAAGTTATAGAAGAGGTTAACTTTGCTGATGAAAAATCAATAATGATTTGGCATTGATCTTTTCGTGATGTGATGATATCATCTTCGCCATACCATCAATACCATTCATTATGGCGTCTTCTTGATACTGTTACTTGTGTGTATGGATATTTTATTTTATTAATTCAACATGACTTTGGTTGGACTCGATTCGCCTTCCTGGGCCGGCTCGTCTAATTTCACTTAACATTGGCAGGATTAATTTGTTAGGCTTGAGTGACTTGGTTTGACTTGGCTTGAATGTGTTCACTAGTTTGACTTCAGAAACATTGATTGGCATGGCTCTAGAGTGTTGATTGGCTTGGCTTTAGAGTGTTGATTGGCTTGGCTTTAGAGTGTTGATTGGCTTGGCTTTAGAGTATTGATTGGCTTGGCTTCAGAGTGTTGATTGGCATGGTTTTAGAGTGTTGATTGGCTTGGCTTCAGAGTGTTGATTGGCTTGGCTTTAGAGTGTTGATTGGCTTGGCTTAACTGCTGGAATTAGCTAGAATTGCTTGTTGACTAAACTGAATGGTAGGATAGGAGGGCTGAGTGACTGCGAGGTTTAGGCGCTGCCCTCTCAAGTGGGTGTTCCAGATTCGAACCCCACGATTATGATCATGATAGTTGGAAGGCGTTTTAACCGTCCACTCAAAATTCAGGATTGAGCCACACTGACATGTACAGAACTTTGAAATGTTAATTAAGGCGAAACGATAGTAACATTCTTAAAATTTTATTTTCCTTCTTTTCCAGTTTGTTTTGTTGATACTTAGTTTGGGTGGATAAGTTTAAGGTTTGGCAAGGTTTTATCGACTTGACATATCTTAGTGTAATTATGGGTGGGTGAATGTTATTATAGCTATAGATGATGTTGTTGTCGTGTGAGTAATTCTATTCTCACCCCACAGTTTAGGCAGAATCACAATCACAAATCTTTCTGATTGGTTTGCATGCCAGACAGATCTATATTCAGATATAGGACTGGCCCCAGTCACACTTAGAAATGGTTAGATAGATCTAAAGACAGATATATATATATGCTCTCCCCAGTCACACTTAATAATAGTAGACAGATCTACAGACAGATATACGGCTCGCCCCCCCCCACACACACACACATTACAAATCCTGCAACAATATTCATTAGCCCGATACACATGCATATAAGAAATATACCATTGATCAAAATTTACAAGTATAATGTACAAAGCAATCAAATTTAGTGAACATGGAAACAATGGTTCAAATACATAAAGCATTCTCCAATTCAAATCATAGATCAATAGCAAACATGTACGAAATATTTCTAAGTATATTCTTTCTTTATCAGTCAGTTAACTTACCATAAACTAATGATCGCTTTTATGACCGGACTCGAGTTACATCAAAATCAAAGTGATTAGAATACAAAACTTCTTCAACAAAGTAACTTTCAGTCCATCCCACTGGATGAAATTGTTATGAGCAATTGTGAGACTATTAGTCAGAAAAACTACTCATCCGCTCGGAATCGTTTTGGATTACATCAGCAAGTTCTAGCATATTCTTTACCTGAGTTGTTATTTTACCTCTGGTACTTACATAAATATCATCATGCGCAGTACCCAAAGGTCATATCACTTTGACCTTTAACAATTTATATAATGATTAAGTTTAGAAATAAGGATGGCAAATTTACTCTGCCATAAATTGCATAGTTTATTATCAGCATTTTTAAATAACTGTTATATTATCAAAGTCTTTAATTGCATTGTTTATTACCAAAGTTTTTAATTGCATAATGTATAACAAAATCTTTAATTACATAGTGTATTACCAAAATCTTTAATTGCATAGTGTATTCCCAAAATTTTATATTTTGCATAGTAAACTTTACATTTTTAACTCAAGGAATGCAACTCCAGCATCTTTGCAAAAGTGCAATTTACCATTACCAGTATATTTGTTATTCAATACAGCTTCAATTATACCAACATATGTAGCTGTACAATATAATATTAACATCATTTTTACTTCATGTGTAAAAACATTGCAACAGTCTTCAGTTACAAAGCATATTTCGTTGAGTATGTTCATCTAAGCAATAAAATCATTGCCACCAGTAAGGGCACAGTGTATACTGCTGTAATCGCTATCCATACGGTATTTTCCAGTATACTACGTTGCATACTATGACATTAACATTATTTTAGAATCCACAATGCAACTTCAAAGTCATCTATTTAGTTACACAGTAAAGCACTGTTATAATCTTTACCTCCACAAATTTCCAGCAGTACAATATTTATTACAATGCACACAGCATTAATGTTGAGTTTTAGTGTTGCAGAATGTAGCTTGCTCTTCTCTCTTCTATTGGTCTTCTGTACAGAGCTACAAGTGTTCCTTGTCTTTAATACCTCTGACGTCATTTCCCAAAACCTTTTCTTTTCTCCTGTACATAAATACAACTGTTCCTTGTCTTTAGTAATTTAGTAATTATGACGTCATTTCCCAAAACCTTTTCTTTTCTACTGAACATAAATACAACTGTTCCTTGTCTTTAGTAATTATGACGTCATTTCCCAAAACCTTTTCTTTTCTCCTGTACATAAATACAACTCTTCTTAGTATTTAGTAATTATGACGTCATTTCCTAACATCTTTTCCTTTCCTTCTGCACATAAAGCAACTTTTCTTACGTCACTGCACATCTTTTCTTATCCTTCAGATACAACAAATACAACCATTTCGTACCTTTAATTGACGTCATTACTTAATAACTTTCTTATCCTTCAGATACGACAAATACAACCATTTCGTGTCTTTAATTGACGTCATTCCCTAGTATTTTTTTCTTATCCTTCAGATACAACAAATACAACCATTTCGTGCCTTTAAATGACGTCATTCCTTAGTATTCTTTCTTTTCCTCTTTACAAAAGTAAAACTGCTTCATGTTTTTTAGTACGTCTACGTCATTACCCTTCCTGCACACAAATACTGTTCCTTGTCTTCAATACCTGTGATTTTGCGAGTAATTTTGTGACGTAATCTTTAATAAGCCACAGCAGGGCGCCTAATGCACCAAATTTTCGCGCAGAGGGATGAAAGTTCGGAGTGCTGTTCTTTTATAAAGTTTTATTTTTAGTTTTCTAACACTGTTTTGTTTTATGAGAGGAAGGGAGGTGCCATCTGGAAGGTGCCGTCCAATGTGCAAAGATATGGAGCTGTTTTCATTTTTGTCCATGGGCTTCGTATCACATTGTGGTTTTCAATGAAACAGGCTTTCCATGAAAGAAACACGTGTTCCGTTCCATGTTCATGGAATGGCATATTCCGTCATTTAATTCACTAAAGGTTTCATTCACACACACACACACACACACACACACACAGGTGTGTTGTGTTATGTATTTATACACAATCATCGATCGGGGTTTTTTTTTGCAAAAGCTTTGAAAAATATTACACATTTGTTTTATTTTATATTTCTGTGTTTAAAAAATAGTCTTTTCATACTAGATAAACTGATGTAATAACCAAATCATATTAAAATTAATTCTAAGTACATGGAGTACACAATCTTACTACAATGGCACTGGAATTAACCTATAAACTATCGTATCTAGACAAGATTCGACAAAATTAATAATTATCCATAAATAAACTTTCAGAAATGCAATGTAAATTATGACATAAGTATAAATTAATAAATAAGAAAACGATACTCTTCTAAATCAAAATTATACCTTCTTCCATCAGACAATAATATTTCTCAAGCTTACTTTGTTTCAATAGTTAACTTTCAAGTTTATTTAATCTCTCGTTTTTCCTATTTTACTCGCTTCCTATTCTGCACTGCCCTACATTTCTTTGAAAATATTACCTAAACTCAATAAATAAAATAAACGTTCATCTAATTTACAGTTCATCAATCCAAATGTTTGGGAGATAATTCACTTCAATAGCAAATAAAATGTATAAAACAGCTCAATTGGAAAAATACTGAATGTAGAAAATTTCAGTGTCAGAACGTGTAATAACCAAATTTATTTTCTTTTTCTTTTGTCAACGTTAATAATAATTCTGGACATTGTTGCGGAAGCGAAAAGGTCAAAGAAAAACTGCGCTGAAATATTATTGTAGAAATAAATGAAACTGTTCATAAACAGAGTGTTACATTCTCAATTTTTATTGCAAATACTTATTTCTGTACGCCTATGTCTCTGTACGCCTATGTCTCTGTACGCCTATGCCGCTGCATGCCTATGTCTCTGATTGCCTATGTCTCTGATTGCCTATGTCTCAGTATGCCTATCTCTCTGCACGCCTATGTCTCTGTACGCCTACGCCTATGCCGCTGCATGCCTATGTCTCTGCATGCCTATGTCTCTGTACGCCTATGTCTCTGATTGCCTATGTCTCTGTACGCCTATGTCTCTGCATGCTTATGTCTGTATGCCTATGTCTCTGTATGCCTATGTCTCTGATTGCCTATGTCTCAGTATGCCTATCTCTCTGCACGCCTATGTCTCTAAGCAGAATGTGCGCAAGTGTAAGTACGTTTATGTGTGCTTGTGAATGCGCGCGCGCGTGTGTGTGAGTGCATGTGTGTAGTTGTGTGTGTTTCAGAATCAAATAGACAGCATGACAACTAAATGTGAGACGAAATATTAATTATTAAATGTGTTATTTACCATTGATGATGATTGCTTTGTTTTTGTCAGTTGATTTTTTGTTTGCTTTTAAGTTATCTTCCTTGCCTGCTGGATTGCGTTTGCATATTTATTGATGTAATTAATGTCTGTTTAGATTTTGTCAACATCTATTTAGTTCGGGTTTCTTTGGGCTTATTTTGCGGAATTTAGGGTGGTAGGAAATGTTATTTGTGTTTCTTATTATTTTTTTTGGGGGGGAATGTTTATAGTTGGTTCATTTGCATTTCTTTCAAAGGGTAATGTTAACTATGTTTCACAATATGCGCGTGTGTCAAGTGTTGTTTATGTGTGTGTGTGTGTGTGTGTGTGTGTGTGTGTGTGTGTGTGTGTGTGTGTGTGTGTGATTGAGAAAGAGAGAGATAGATAAACAGTGCTTGCGAGTGTGCAAACATACCTGTGTGTGTGTTTGTTTATGTACTCATCTCTTGCGTGCGCTAGTTCAAACGTTTACGTTAAAGAGTGTGTGCGTGCGTGTATGCATGTGTGCGTACAAACATATGTGTGTGCATGGTGCATGAGTATGTGTGTATGTGTGTATATATATTATTCTCCATCAATTTGTGAAATTATTCTGAGACTAAAATTTCAAGAAAATTAAAAACTATTATTCTATCAAATTGTTCACAGACACACATTAAAAATTAAAGACTATTTTTAAGGGGGAAAAGATAATATAACAAACATAATGATGAATTCACATGCAAAATGACAACATTATAAACAAATAATTGTGTTTAAATCGAAACAAAATACAAGATTTACAAATACAATTTCATTATATATGACAATGAAGAAAAGGCGCTGTTCTTTTGATGATGGATACTATAGAGAAAGAACTATTCTTGTCAGTGACACTGAAGAGCAAGCGCTATTCTTGGTAATGACGCTGAAGAGAAAGCGCTATTTTTGTCAGTGACACGGAAGAGAAAGAACTAGTCTTGCTAATGACACTGAAGAGCAAGCGCTATTTTTGTCAGTGACACGGAAGAGAAAGAGCTAGTCTTGCTAATGACACTGAAGAGCAAGCGCTATTTTTGTCAGTGACACGGAAGAGAAAGAGCTAGTCTTGCTAATGACACTGAAGAGCAAGCGCTATTCTTGGTAATGACGCTGAAGAGAAAGCGCTATTTTTGTCAGTGACACGGAAGAGAAAGAACTAGTCTTGCTAATGACACTGAAGAGCAAGCGCTATTCTTGCTAATGACACTGAAGAGCAAGCGTTATTCTTGGTAATGACACTGAAGAGCAAGCGCTATTCTTGGTAATGACACTGAAGAGCAAGCGCTATTCTTGGTAATGACACTGAAGAGCAAGCGCTATTCTTGGTAATGACACTGAAGAGCAAGCGCTATTCTTGGTAATGACACTGAAGAGCAAGCGCTATTCTTGGTAATGACACTGAAGAGCAAGCGCTATTCTTGGTAATGACACTGAAGAGCAAGCGCTATTCTTGGTAATGACGCTGAAGAGCAAGCGCTATTTTTGTCAGTGACACGGAAGAGAAAGAACTAGTCTTGCTAATGACACTGAAGAGAAAGCGCTATTCTTGGTAATGACAAAGTGAGAACACCTTTTAAAATTACCGTGAGTTCATTTCCAAAATGCTGCAAGTGCCTCGTACATGTACAAGGTCAAGTAAATGTTAAGCGTATGACCTACTTTATTTTGAGAATGACAACAATGCTGAGTGCAAGTTTCCTGCAAGAGTGTATACAAGTCAAGGTCAAACAAGGATCTAGGGCTGGAACCAGACAATGAGACTTAACTAAGAGAAGACATTATTTTGTGCTCTTGATATAATCCTTGCAATGAGTTTTGAAACTGTTTTCTTCAGCAGACACAATGGAAGCCCAGAAAGAAGGGAATTATATAGTACTCAAGTCGGGAGGTCACCAATGAACACACAAGGGATTTTGTACGTCAAATGTGAACAATGTTTAAGGAATAGCGCATTTCGTTCAGCTCTGGTTGTTCTGTCATCCAAATATTCCAGAGTGCTTGGTGCACAGCTATCCCAAATTACAACAATATTTCTTAGTGGCTGACTAAATTTAGTGGGACTGTCACCAATATGCACTGATTCTGACAGAGCTATGGATTTATTGTTAAAAACATTTATAGCATGGCTTCACTATTTGACATCATCCACATCTTCTTTATTCATAATAATCGCAGTCAAGATCATAGCAGCCGAAATATGTTTCTCCATACTTTGGATGGTGAAAACCGATTTAATTTGGGCAAGTTAATTTCCATAGTTGCGTTACAATAAAGAAAATGTAGGACAGCGACTGTTAACAATGTATAGAATAAAACAGAACTAGTCTGAAAACAGAACCTTATGCGTTACTATAGCAACAATTACCTGGGTTTATTTGTTTTCCATTAACTAATCTGAAAACAGAACCGTATGTGTTACCATAGCAACGATTACCTGGTCTTATTTGTTTTCCATCAACTAATCTGAAAACAGACCCCATTGAGACACCATAACAAAGATTATCTGAGCTTTTCTGTTTATTATTCAGTGGCTCTGAAAATCAATGCTGTAGGTGTCAAACACCCGCTGAAGTTGCTGAAACAAGATGTGGTCAATAGCGTCAAAGGTTGCGGATAAAATATTTAAAATATTTAAAAGTATTTAGAACTAAATATATTTCCATCATCCAGAGAGGTCTTTAACAACTTTTTACTAGACAATTTCAGTTCTTTAATAAGTGTAATAAACTGATGGAAAATTTCTAAGGAATGATGATTTAGGGAAATATTAACTGATGCAAAACAAAGCTATCTTTCCTTGTATTTTGACGTCCCTTGTGGAGACTGATGATTGTCCTAGTCTTTAGATGAAGTGCAATTCATTGTAAAGAGGTTACAATAATTGTTGTCCAAAGTGACGAGCAAAGAAATGTTTGAAAAGAAATGTTGATGACATCAATTGGAGTCAGTAGTACAACAACCTATGAACAGTCAAACAGGAGCGATGTAGAATCGTGGTCATTTGACTTTTGGGGCACTTTCACTTGAGATAATAAGCAGGTACTGGAACCTTGTGAAAAGTTATTGTTCAAATCTGTGTTGTAGTTCTTACAAGACAGGGCATAGCTGTGGCATGACAGTGTGCAGTTGTTGCATAACAGGGCATAGTAGTCACCTAAATGACAGGGTGTAGTCCTAAGTTGACAGGATGCAGTTGTTGCATGACAGGGCATATTTGTTATATGACAGGGTGTAGTTCTAAGTTGACAGGATGCAATTGTTGCATGACAGGGCGTATTTGTTATATGACAGGGTGTAGTTATTACATGGCAGGATGTAGTTGTTAAATGTCAGAGTGTTGATGTTACATGACAAGGATGTAGTTATTTATTACAAGACAGTGTGTGTTTTCTTAGCTCTTTCTTTATTTTAGAACTGTGTGTGATTTCTTAGCTCTTTCTTTATTTTAGAACTGTCTGTGTTTTCTTGGCTCTTTCGTTATTTTAGAACTGTGTTTCCTTAGTACTTTCGCCGTTTATTTGTAACCACCCTGTTTCAATTTAAAATGCTACTCATCACCTGTCTCCGTCTGACAGAGCTTGTGAGTTCATCTCACCGGTGTTCACAACTTCAGTACCAAGACTTCATGACACTCCTTTTTTTCCTCTGATGGATTCCAACACGAAATGTAAACTCTGACAGTATAGAAGACAGCGAACAATGACAGAATGTTAATCCAATTTCAGTTATCTCCCGTTTGCTGAGATCTCCATTTTCCCATGCCATTATTATTTGTACTGGAAAAGTAAATTCCGCGATCTTCATCAGCACACCTATGTAATCTGCAATTTGTAAGCCGTCTAGATCGCTTTGTTAACGACCGCTCTGTTAGATCAGCAGGGAACAAAATTGGATCACCTATTTACTCAAGACAAAATCTACTTTTCCTCAATAAGGCTTGACTTAAAGAACAAAATTGGATCACCTATTTACTCAAGACAAAATCTTTGATCTACTTTTCCTCAATAAGGCTTGACTCAAAGAACAAGTGAATATAAATCCAGGTCAACCGTGCAAATAAGCTAAATCAGTAGATTTCTGTTCTGTAAATGTATTTAAAATTTCAATCATAGTTCCAATGGACAATATAATTTGCGCGATGAAATCAGCGTGCTTGCGAAATTTTCGATGTTACCAATGTTCCCAATCGAACTTAATGACGACACGGATGACTAAACAAAAACTCTTTTGTGATGACATTATAAAAGGAAATCGAACTCCTCTCCAATACCTCGTGCTATAGCAAACTTTAACTGCACGTGGAGCAAAGAAACAGCCTTGACTAGACTGTAACCAAGGACAGTTTAGCCACTTTGTGTCGTCACGAGGCCATCTCGTGAATGATCAAGAGCTTTGGTCCCTATTGCACATTTTAAAGAAATAACATTTTTTAAAGTTGCTATCTACTTAAACTTGCCGGAACTTTTGGAAATGTTGACATTAGTGAAATACCTGGGTTTTGTCAATATGTTTGAAGTAGATTCCTCTTGATCACGTGATGTTGAAAGCAAGAGAAAGTGTCGACAGAACGCTCGTTGGCTTTGCCATGAAACCAGTCCACCCACTCTTAAAATTCTAAACAAGATCGATTTTTTTTTATCTCGCCCTTAAAAAAAAATTCAAATTAGACTACGTACTTTCACATTCACACTCACACTAACAAAGCAAAAAAAATCAGTTCATTACTTTTGCTCCCGTCGTATTTCGTTAAAGAGAGAAAATAAATTGTATGCTCTTCAAACACTTTCACATTTTCTTGAATGTCTGTAATATAATCGGTCAAAATTGTATTATACCTTTTTAGTTTTTATTTCGCACTCCTGAAAGTGACAAGAAAAATATTTTAGTCTTTATCTATATTTTGAACTTAACAAAAAGCTTTTGTGATCGCCTATACACCAGTGTGGCCATATTTTAAATTAGAATCTGCATAGAACTGAAGAAATTATTAAACAGTAGTTTATCATGATCTCAATCTGTACCTGTCACCTGCTTGTGATGTTAACATCATTTCGGTTTATGATTTTTTGTGTGTGTTTGCTTGTCTGCGTGCGTTCTCTCAAAGATAAGCAATGGAACGGTGAGTAACAGTCTGGTGGTAGGGCAGCAAGCGTGACTAATGTCGTGCACATGAGATTGAACAGTACAGGTTTGAATGGCACCCGGTTAAATTCGATCTTACTGTTCACAAGCAAATTCTTGAAACTTCAAAGAAAAAAGTTAACAGTACAGGTTTGAATGGCACCCGGTTAAATTCGATCTTACTGTTCACAAGCAAATTCTTGAAACTTCAAAGAAAAAAGTTAACAGTACAAGTTTGAATGGCACCGGGTTAAATTCGATCTCACTGTTCACAAGCAAGTGCTTGAAACTTCCAAGAAAAAAGTGAATGGCACCGGGTTAAATTACAAGTTTGAATGGCACCAGGTTAAATTGCTCACAACCAAATGCTTGAAACTTCCAAGAAAAAGTCACTGATGCGTCACATGACATTATGCGTGCTTGCGTGTGTGTTTTTATGCGTGTAAGCGTGCATGTGTATGTGTAGGTGTATTTGGATATGTGTGTTTGCGTGCGTGTGCATGCGTCAGTGATCTAATGTATTCAGCAAATTCTAACGTTTTAGTACCGAAAATTCTGACCTTTTAGTACCAAGAATTCTGATGGCATCAGCAACCAAAAACTGTTTATTATAACCGAATTTTTAGTGACAAAAGTAAAACTACAGCAATTTTTACTAGCGGATTATATTTCTGGCCTATTTGCAAACTTCTTCTTAGCGGGTAAATGAAAAAGGTCAAATATCAGGTAGATATGGACACAAGGCCTGCACTCATCAGCACCAAGTAATTCTCTCTACTACTTTCGAAACTTCCCCTTTGCCTCAGGAACTTAATACGCAGATTTTCTTCAGATCATTCATCAGAAAACGTGTTACAGAATCACGTGGTCTTGATTCAATACTTAAATCCCTATTTCTCGAATGCCTAAATATCAAAATGCCCACACTTACGGACGTTGTTAGCTCCTAAATGTCATCCTACCACACTTACGGACATTTTTAGCTCCTCTATCATCTGGAGTGTTAAAGAAATTATCTTTGAAACTACTATTATTAAACTTTTTTCAGAAATGCCACTAATAGTCGGAAAGACTCCCTCGTGTTTCTAATGATTTATTTCGAAATATGATCCCTAAATGTGTTCCCATTTCATATCCCTTAATAATTCTCAGTTTCGCTTATCGATTCTGCCTTTTATAGAAGAGCATTTGTGAAGGATGCTAATGATCTCTGCACTGTGGATGATGGCAAGATTCCAATTCTTTCTCTGCTTGATCTCTCCTTGTCTGCTGATACATCGGGGAAAAGGGAATGGCCTTGACCTATTAATACATCTTCTCCAGCAAGTGTTTAGCATTTAGCACAGCCTTATCATGATTCAAGATATGCTTGAATGATAGAAACATCTAGTAAATAGACAGAATTTCACTCAACCCTCCCGCAGCTTTGGTGTTCCACATGATTCTATTCTTGCTAATCGTCTACCCCCCCCCCCCTCTCGAGCATCACAAGACAATACTCAGTGACACAGAAGTTTCTTGCAGACAGCACGCAGACATCTGAAAGAATTTAATTTTACCATCAACGCATTTCTGATATTAAGATATGGAGAGGTTGAAGCAAGTTGCACAAGACTGATGATAAAGACTGAAGTCATTCCGATCACTTCAAAGCACAAGACTGATGATAAAGACTGAAGTCATTCCGATCACTTCAAAGCACAAGACTGATGATAAAGACTGAAGTCATTCCGATCACTTCAAAGCACAAGACTGATGATAAAGACTGAAGTCATTCCGATCACTTCAAAGCACAAGACTGATGATAAAGACTGAAGTCATTCCGATCACTTCAAAGCACAAGACTGATGATAAAGACTGAAGTCATTCCGATCACTTTAAAGCGAATGACGTGTTCACACTCAAACTGTTTTGCACAACAGTGGCATGTCCGTCATTGAGAGACACGGAAGTCGTATTCAGAGTTCCTTCTTTAAATTTGCATATAACGAAAGCATTCCAGGCCGTGTGTCTACAGCTGAGACGAATAAAGTCTATTTGCAGCATTCTCTTAGTTGGAAACACTTGTATAATCTATTAATATTATCTCATTCATATTGCTTTCTGGAGAAGCTTCACAAACTTCCAAGTATAGCTGCTCGTATTGCTCTAAGAGCCCCAAGAACTAAGTATGCTGTCCTTCTCTAAGAGCCCTAAGAACTAAACATGTTACTCTTCTCTAAGAGCCCCAAGAACTAAACATGCTACTCTTCTCTAAAAGCCTTAAGAACTAAACATGCTGTTCTCCTCTAAGAGCCCTAAGAACTAAACATGCTACTCTTCTCTAAGAGCCCCAAGAACTAAACATGCTACTCTTCTCTAAGAGCCCTAAGAACTAAACATGCTGTTCTCCTCTAAGAGCCCTAAGAACTAAACATGCTACTCTTCTCTAAGAGCCCTAAGAACTAAACATGCTACTCTTCTCTAAGAGCCCCGAGAACTAAACGTACTACTCTCCTCTTACATCCAACTGGCTGCCTGCTCACTTTAAAATTCAGCACACGTATCCACAATAGTCTGTTTGTTCCATCTGATTGACTCCAGTACTCTATACCTATCCCACATCACTCATGCATACACTCCATCACATTTTCTTCTAACATTCACATTCTGATTCTACCCAATGGCATGGAGTTGAGGTTCTTTTTTCTTATGGAGGTCCTTTCACCTGCCGCCTTTAGAACTCAAATGTACGCACACTATAGCATCTTGCAAGAAAGAAAAAATAAACTTATAAAACATCTTTTTCACCCTCAATACCTGTCCTTTCCCACGTGGTCTGCGTTCACTTTTCCTTTATTTTTCATAATTGATCCACCTCTGAGTTATGTATTACTTCGGTAAATAAACTTCTTGTGTCTTACATACTTATTTTAGTATTAAGTGTTACTGTTATAATTTTTATTACTCACTTCTATATATGTTACATTAGTGTGTGCAACTATGAATTAAATTGTTTGTTTTGTTTTATTATTATAAACCATTTAACAGTTTCTTTTAAATTTTTGCTAACCATTAATGCAGGCACACAAAATTTAAACGGCCAGCTAGTTACATTTACTAAAGATGTAGAAAATGATTTAATTTCACTGAGACGTGTACACTTTAATGTGGACTTAGGGAATGTATATTTTGTATATTTGTTTTAAACGTAGTCAATATACAACACGTTGATGGTCTATAGGAAGTGTAGCAGTCTCTGCAAAGCCTTTGTAATTGTCTTTTTACACTAAACATCAGCAATGTTCAAGTTATTATAGTATAGCTGATGTTTAACGACACTTCAGATTTTATAGGTGGTTGGCTTGGCGGTTGCAAATGTGTTTCTATTATACACCTGCTGATGCTAGTGCAGTGTAGCGAACTTTTAATTAATGACTTGTTATATTTGTGTTTCTATTATACACCTGCTGGTGCTAGTGCAGTGTAGCGAACTTTTAATTAATGACTTGTTATATTTGTGTTTCTACAATATACGACACAACTGTAGAAGTTGTTATTTTGTATCTCGGTAACTGTAATCAACGCATTTCTACAGTAATAAATGTAATGGCTCTCGAAGCGGTTAGCTCTGACATGCAATACTGTTAAAATCGCTTCTTTTTTTAAAAAACAAATTAAATGCATAAAATAAACACAATGATGTACAATATTACATAGTAAAAATCTTTCAATGACTGTATTTAATGTGTGTTTTTTTTTAAATATTTAAATGCTAATATGATAAGAGTTGCTTGGTTTACCTTGATTGTTGTTTTGTCGTGAATAAAATATTGTTATATTAGTAAAAGTCTTAAATAAAATATTGTTATATTAGAAAAGTCTTAAATAAAATATTGTTATATTAGTAAAAGTCTTAAATAAAATATTATTATATTAGTAAAAGTCTTAAATAAAATATTGTTATATTAGTAAAAGTCTTAAATAAAATATTGTTATATTAGTAAAAGTCTTAAATAAACTATTGTTATATTAGTAAAAGTCTTAAATAAAATATTGTTATATCAGTAAAAGTCTTAAACAAAATCCTGCTATATTGCTAAATTCGTAAACAAAATCTTGCTATATTGCTAAAATTCGTAAACAAAATCTTGCTATATTGCTAAAATTCGTAAACAAAATAAACTATATTGCTAAAAGTGGAAAACGAAATAAAGCTATTGCAACTTATTTTTAAACTGTTACGAGAGGCCTCTTTAATTACAATAAAATTATCATCCTTACACCTCTAATAATTTGCGCCGTCAGTTTGCGGGTGATGGACTCGAAGAGTTCCCCTTGCACTCTCCCTAGAGTAATACCAAGTACTGTAATGTACACAACAGAATAACATCTGACCTGGCACATGTCCAAAACAGAGTAATAAACACCCTCTAAAAAGGCCTAAGTCACCCATCTTGTTCATTATTAAGCCCTCACACTAAACTAACCCAGTTATAGTATAATACAGGTCAAGGGTAGTAACAAATAAAGAAATAGAATTTAATAACAAAACAATTAACTACACACTACACAGCAATTCAGCATTGATCAAATACAAATAATGACATATCAACAATATATATATAACTACACACTACACAGCAATTCAACATTGATCAAATACAAATAATGACATATACAATGAAGACACTAAAATGCACAAAGCAAAACTTTTGGATAGCTTGTTATAGTGTCAGGCCTGAAAAGGGCTCTCTTATTGACCATTTGTGACAATGTTCTTGGAATCAACAACAGTGTCAGTTAACAAAGTTAGTTCAGATGACATGAACAAGGTACATCATAAGATAGAAAGAATCAAATAGCCTCAATATGAGTTAATATGATCTGTATGGAGTTTGCCTTTCTTTCACCACTTTGATGGATGACGTTACAATTTTGTGATAGGCCTTTGTATGCAAACAATGCGCGCTGGCTGGTTTCACGAACTGACAAAATAAAACAGCCTGCTGTGTCCAGTTTACAGGTGGAAACGGGTGTACCAAGGTATGCAAAGTACCCAAGGTAGATGTAATGGTGCCAAAGGATACCAAAAGAAGGTGTAAAGTACTGAAGTTACCAAATGGTATTTGCCAATGGGGTGAGGCCTTATCACGTAACTCCTTGGGGGTTGAGACAGACAGAGGGAGTGCAAGACGTGTCTTACTGTGGGATTCCTGTTCAGTGATTGTGAACAGTTAGATTTTTTAGAACATGGATTTCCGCTGCATTTGTTCAGCACCCATTGGTCAACCGCACCTGTCCAGTAGATGGCATTGGTCAACTACAATTGGCCAGTAATTGATCATTGGCTGACCCTGACTGGCTAACTTTTTAGGAACTTGCATCATCTATAAGCCATCAACAGGATTTGAGGTGGCCCAAGCATTGACAGAAATTTACTCCATTGAGTTCCATTTGGAGTAACGACTGGTGTTATTCAATTTCAATAGTACTCTGGGCAATGTATAATAATCCATTTAAGGAGGGTCCTGTTATTTTCCAAAGTATGTGTGTATTCAATGGGCAGTGTGTGACATCTACTTAAACATACCAGATAAATGTTGGCAATACGAGAAAGTGCTCCACAATTATCATGAAAAAGTAGTTCATAAACAAAACTACAGATATGGTTAATAAATATAAAAGAAAAGTGACAAATAAAGGAAGGGTGGAAATATTTGTCACATACAAAATAGTGCTTTATTGCTAAAATTCGTAAACAAAATGTTGCTATATTGCTAAAGATCGCAAACAAAATTGTGCTATATTACTAAAATTCATGTTTTTTTAAAAATTGTTATATTGCTCGAAGTCGCAAATAAAATAGTGCTATATTTCTAAAAGTCGTAAACAAAATATTGCTATATTGCTAAAAGTCACAAACAAAGTATAGCTTTAATTCATAAACAAAATATTGCTATATTGCTAAAAGTCACAAACAAAGTATTGCTTTAATTCATAAGCAAAATATTGCTATATTGCTAAAAGTCACAAACAAAGCATTGCTTGTTACGTGTCCAGTTTTTATTTATAGACCCTGCTTAGGAATTTATGGAAACTTTAATTTACTGATCAAATTAATTTCCTCTCTTCAACCTAAACAGACTGGTTGCTCAAATTATCATTCGACTAAGTTAAAAATGCGTCTTTGTAGTTAAGACAAACAGATTTACGAACTGACAACTTGCAACTAAAAGTTGCAAACAAAATATTGTTATATTGCTCAGATTCGTGCACACAAAGAGTATTAACGTCATAATATAGGAATCGGAACCATATATATTAACGTCATAATATAGGAATCGGAACCATATATATTAACGTCATAATATAGGAATCGGAACCATATATATATACCGATTTGATGAGATGGGTAAATTGTGACATTTAGGTGGGGTACTTCTTTTTTTATCTTTCTTATTTGATCTGTGTGCCAATGGCTGTTTGCAAACCGTAATCTTTAGCTACTGCACTGAAATTATCAATTCGCTAGGTGCCATTGATTTTTCAGTTTGTCTTCGTTATTTTCTTTCGTCTCTGCGCCTTAAAAGTGGCAAAAGATTTATCTAATTTGATTTAACTATCAGGTGCTAGTTTAATAATACTGAGCTGAAAATTACATTCATCTCCTATTCGCAAGAAACGGTTTCTACAATTTTGTCACATTTTCCTTCTTTTATTCCTTTCCTTTTTTAATTTTCTCGAAACTAATATGTCTGGGGAACATTTTACATTTTGAATTTCCATCTTTAATCCTTTTCCTATTTAACACTGTTTATATCCATTGGTTCTCTCTCTCTCTCTCTCTCTCTCTCTCTCTCTCTCTCTCTCTCTCTCTCTCTCTCTCTCTCTTCTTTGTCTCTCCGGACTGATATGCATTGCCGTGTTTCCCTTTCTTTCTTTCTTTCTTCTTTCTTTTTGTCTTTCTGTCTTTCTTACTTTTTTCTGTCTTTCTTTCTTGCTTGCGTTCTTTCTTCTTTCTTTCTTTATTTGATTGTGCTGTGTCGCATTGCGTTTCATTGATTTCCTGTCATACATTTCATTCGCTCTGATGATTTTGTTCTTGTCAGGTTTTTCCTCCAGCATAACATTTCACTAGCTTTATTTCATTCTTGACAGGTTTTTCCTCCAGCATAACATTTCACTAGCTTTATTTCATTCTTGACAGGTTTTTCTTCCAGCATAACATTTCACTATGTTTATTTAATTCTTGACAGGTTTTTCCTCCAGCATAACATTTCACTAGCTTTATTTCATTCTTGACAGGTTTTACCTCCAGCATAACATTTCACTAGCTTTATTTCATTCTTGACAGGTTTTACCTCCAGCATAACATTTCACTAGCTTTATTTCATTCTTGACAGGTTTTTCTTCCAGCATAACATTTCACTATGTTTATTTAATTCTTGACAGGTTTTTCATCCAGCATAACATTTCACTAGCTTTATTTCATTCTTGACAGGTTTTACCTCCAGCATAACATTTCACTAGCTTTATTTCATTCTTGACGGGTTTCTCTACAACCAATTTGAATGACTTGATTTAATTCTTGGCAGCTGATCTCTACATTTTATTTACCAACTTTATTGAATTTTTCAAAATTTCTCTACTAGCATTATATTCAGTGAGTTTATTTCATCATTCACAGCCTCTCTACAAACATCCCGTTCACTGGTATTTTATTTTTGAAAGCATTCTCTATATTACATTCTATGAGTTTAATGTTTTCTTAACAAAATCAACTCAGCTTTCTTCATCAACACTTCCTTTTCTAAGTTTATTTATTTCTTGTGTCAACGCCTGTATATTTGTTTATGCGTATATTTTTCTAATATTTTATTTATTTATTTTTCCTTACTCACTATATCTTTTTGTAGACAATGAACGTAACACATCTCGCCAACTCGTCACACAGCATTTCGAACGTCACTAGCATTAAGGACTTGCTCCCCATCATCGAGTATTATGCTCCCATCGCCATGGCCATCAACAAGTACGTCACTCCAGTCTGGTACGCCATCGGACTCGTGGGTAACGTCATATCCGCTCTCATTTGGTCCAACCAACGGCTTCGCACCTGCAACACTGCGGCTTTCTACCTGACGTCACTGGCACTTGCTGACTTTTCTTTTCTACTGCTTCATCTGTTTTACGAGCTGGAGAATCCCTGGCTCATTCACACACTCAATGTAGAGGTTTGGTGCGAGGTGAGATTTTAAAAAAAAGACGACGAATTCAGGAAAACAGATTTCAAGTGACATAAGCACAAAATTTTCCTCTGGAAACTACTGCATTTTAAGACATATAAGTTGTGTTAAAATTCACTCAATACATTTTCCGTTAATACGCTCAGCTTAGCCTTGCAACTGCTCTCTTCGTTATGACGTTTACAATTTTTACCACAATCACTAGTTATTTACCCAACCACTAGCAACATACCACAATAGTTAGCTATTTACCGCAATCGCTAGCTATTTATCATAACCCCTAGCTATTTACCGCAATCGCTAGCTATTTATCATAACCCCTAGATATTTACCGCAATCGCTAGCTATTTATCATAACCCCTAGCTATTTACCGCAATCGCTAGCTATTTATCATAACCCCTAGATATTTACCGCAATCACTAGCTATTTACCGCAATCACTAGCTATTTATCATAACCCTTAGCTATTTACCGCAACCACTGTGCTACTTCAGACCAGTGCAAATGTTTTCAATGTTTTGTAAGACAGGTTTAATAGAAGTTTCGTTTTAGCCCAGACTTGTCCGACAGACTCGCTTGTTTACACGTGTTCGTACGTTATCGGGAAATATTTTCTCTCTGGTTCCTCCGATCGTGATTTATGAAAGTCTTCCTAGCGATTAAATATATAATATAATATAATATAATATAATATAATATAATATAATATAATATAATATAATATAATATAATATAATATAATATAATATAATATAATATAATATAATATAATATAATATAATATAATATAACATAAGATAACATAATAATGGCTGCATCACTTTCTTGTGTTCATATTTTCAAGGCAGTTCACCCGAAATAAAGTTTAGTTAATAAAATTACTATGTTTTGTCTAGCTATGTAACATTACAGGTACCGTCACTTAGACAAAGTGTGTTCCTCTTAGAGACAATAATTTACCTGTCCCACAACACTACTCTGAAAGTTTCCAGTCAATTATATTGTCAGACGTATTCCGCATAATAAATAAGACATATCAGTTTTATGAATATATTCACTTAGAAATAATAGTATACTCAGAGAAAGCATCTCTACATGAAACACAAATATAACACATCAATAGCAAATGCACGAAATATTTCTAAGTCCATTCTCTCTCGTAGATAGATACATAGAGGGGGGAGGGAGGGAGGGAGAGAGGGATAGATAGATAGATAGATAGATAGATAGATAGATAGATAGATAGACAGACAGACAGATAGATAGATAGATAGATAGATAGATAGATAGATAGATAGACAGACAGACAGACAGGTAGGTAGGTAGATAGATAGATAGATAGATAGATAGATAGATAGATAGACAGACAGACAGACAGACAGACAGACAGGTAGGTAGGTAGATAGATAGATAGATAGATAGATAGATAGATAGATAGATAGATAGATAGATAGATAGATAGATAGATAGATAGATAGATAGATAGATAGATAGATAGATAGATAGATAGATAGATAGATAGATAGATAGATAGATAGATAGATAGATGGAAAGAGAACAGAACCAATGCATACATTCTCAACTTACAAATCTTGCAACAATTCTGTTAACTCGAATTACACTCAGGATAAGAAATATATCATCGATCAAAATTCATAAGTATAATGTACAATATAATCAATTTAGTGATTATAGAAATAATGGATCAATTACAAAAGCATTCTCCAGTTCAAATAATACATCAATAGGAATCATGTTGGAAATATTCTAAATCCATTCTTCCTTTATCAGTCAGTTAATTTACGATAAGCTAACGATCGCCTTTATGACTGGACTCCACTTATGTTCAAATTCAAAGTAATTGGAATAGAGTAATTCTTCAACAAAGAAACTTTCAGTCCATCGCCATTGGTTGAGGTTGGTATGAACAATTGTGAGACTATTAGTCAGAAAAACTACTCATCCAGAAGGAACTGATTTTGATTGTGTCAGCAAATTTTAGCACATTCTCAACCTGAGGTGTTTACTCCAACTTTGACAAAAATATCATCGAACGGAGTGCCCAATTCGGGTCACGTTAGAATTGACAACAAATATATATGTCGGGGTGTGTACATATGTGTCTGTGTGTGGTCTGTGTATACATATAAATATGTGTGTGCGTGCGCACTTTTGTGTGGGGTTTTTTTTTGGGGGGTTGTGTGTGTGTGTGTGTGTGTGTGTGTGTGTGTGTGTATGTGTGTTGTTGTTGTGGTTGTTGTTGTTGTTGTTTGTGCGACCTCGAGTTAGTGAAGTTGTAATTGAAACAAAATAACAAAATAATTGAAAATATAATTAAAATGAGCTATTTTTATTCCGTAAATATAGATTCATTTTAATCAGAATAGATAGATAAATAAAATAATTAATTTAAATTTTATAATGTCATTCATTTTAATTTTCGTTGAAGTCAGAATTTTTATATTAAATTCACGTAACACGTTTTTTAAAAGATAAAACAGTGAATTATGAAATTGATTTGTACACGCATTTTTAAAAGTATATAAGTGACCTCGGCATAAGGCGGGAATGGCTTTTGTGCAGTGTACTCGACCTACTCTGGCATTTCGATCGTTGACCTAGATAGACTTGGCCTAGTTTTAGGTGTCTGTATTCAGAAAATTTTATAAAATCAATATGACCTTCAACCTAGAGTGGGAATCTACAGTCAACTACTTTATGCTATTCTTTCTAATATAATAATAAAAACAGTGATAATACAGTTTCTTAAGTTGAGGCTGTTCAATTCCTATCTCGAGTCTGTCTGTTCACTACAAAGCCTGACTTCATAACATTGACCGCCCAGTTCCCTACATTGACAGTTCACTAAATTGATTTCCTGTTCTCTAAAGTGGTTGCCTATTCACTATACTGACTACCTGATCATTACATCGCCTGTCTGTTCACTACACTAACTGCCTGTTCACTATACTGACTGCCTATTCACTAAACTGACTGTCTGTTCACTATATTGACTGCCTGTTCACTACACTGACTGCCTATTCAGTACACTGACTGTCTGTTCACTACACTGACTGTTCACTACACTGAGTGCCTTTTCACTACACTACACTGTTCACTACACTGCCTGCCTATTCAATACACTGACTGCCTATTCAGTACACTGACTGCCTATTCACTACACTCACTGCCTGCATGTTCACTACAGTGACTGCCTATTCACTACACTGATTGCCTGTCACTACATTGACTGCCTGTTCACTAGGATGACTGCCTGTTCATTCCACTGACTGACTGACTGTTCACTAGGTTGAATGCATGTTCACTACAGAATCCAGCACGATGTATTCTCACTCAATGTATTTCTATATGAAGATTCCGGCAGAAACAGCTGTTCATGTTCATCCTCGTCCTCACACAGTTATGCACTTCAGCTCAACATATAGTGCCACTTTTCATTAACGTTCTTAAAACACAGTTGTTTTCATCTACAACACTAGTTTTTGCTTGCATAACCTTTTCCTGGACTTTTTTAAATTTCACATATCCGAGTATTTATGTTACACACACACACACACACACACACACACACACACACACACACACACATACACAAACACACACACACATGTGTGTACATATATATATATATATTCTCCTTTTTTCTTAAAGATTAGTCGCTCTTATTAATTATTATTGTTATTGTTGTTGTTATCAACCTGCATTTACATTTCGATTAAATTATAATTTGTAACAAGTCTATGGAACTTTTCCTCTCTGTACAAGTTTGTAATAAATGCTGTCTGCGACAGTTATTTTACATTTCGATTAAATTATAATTTGTAACAAGTCTATGGAACCTTTCCTCTCTGTACAAGTTTGTAATAAATGCTGTCTGCGACAGTTATTTTACGCTGACGGGGGCCTCTTAAATTATGAGAATATTATCTTCATCTCTCCGCCTATAATTTCACTTCTCATTTGTGGACATCCGATGAAGGTACAATCTCCTGTGACATTTCCAGCATTAACCCTTAGAGTTATAAGTAAACCCCACAGATTAGCTTGACCTGGGATAGTGGATACCCTTGTCCAAAGTCCTACGTCCATCTTATTTATAATTATGCCTCCACCATTACTTAACCTTTTACCGCAATTGATCACACAGGATCATGGGTTTTGATAAATAAAGAAATAGAATTTATTAATATCAATTATCTCCACACTACAGAAAGCAATTCGATGTGCAAGTAAGGACATACACGACGTATTCATACATATTGGCACATATATAAATCAATATAGTCTGGTGTCCAATGATTTACCTATCAATTGTCTGTAGCTGGGCGCTTTTCACAGCTGAGAACTAAGGATTCTAGGCAAGTATTTTCAGTTCTCCCGTAGAGTACCCTTGAAAAAATATATATGTTACCCTTAACATTCAGTGCACGATGTCTACTCTTAAAACTTTCACTACGTAAATATTAGCAACATAAATATAGTGCTCGACAATTTTATAATAAACCTTTTATAATCAGAAATCATATAGAATTAAGTGACAAATAAAAGGAGGGGTGAAAATGTTTGTCATAATGTCTCTACACCAGTCTCTGGTACCTGTTTTCTCTCTACCACTCTGTAATCCATGTTTCTTCTGTTCCAGTCTCTGATCTCTTTTTCCTCTGTACTAGCCTGTCATTCCTGCTTCCTCTCTACCAGTCTATGACAAGTATTTACTCTGTACCAATCTGTAAAACGTTTTCTCTGAACCAGTCTATGACAAGTATTTACTCTGTACCAGTCTGTAAAACGTTTTCTCTGAACAAGTCTGTGACAGGTGTTTTTTCTGTACCAGGTTTGGAACACGCTATACATGGCTGTCCAGTACCTGTGCGTTCTGCTGGTGTGTGCGTTCACCACGGAGCGCTTCCTATCCGTGTGTCATCCTTTCAGGTATTCACTTATTTTGTCCTGCCCGTGTGTCATCCTTTCAGGTATTCACTTATTTTTTCCTGTCCGAGTGTCATCCTTTCAGGTATTCACTTATTTTGTCCTGTCCGTGTGTCATCCTTTCAGGTATTCACTTATTTTGTCCTGTCCGTGTGTCATCCTTTCAGGTATTCACTTATTTTGTCCTGTCCGTGTGTCATCCTTTCAGGTATTCACTTATTTTGTCCTGTCCGTGTGTCATCCTTTCAGGTATTCACTTATTTTGTCCTGTCCGTGTGTCATCCTTTCAGGTATTCACTTATTTTGTCCTGTCTGTGTGTCATCCTTTCAGGTATTCACTTATTTTGTCATGTCCGTGTGTCATCCTTTCAGGTATTCACTTATTTTGTCCTGTCCGAGTGTCATCCTTTCAGGTATTCACTTATTTTGTCATGTCCGTGTGTCATCCTTTCAGGTATTCACTTATTTTGTCCTATCTTGCGTCATCTTTTCAGGTTCTTACAACTTGTCTTGTGCCGGTAGTCATTGTTTTTAGTACTCATTAGAGTTACTCATTTTAGTGATATATTTTAATACTCATTTTAGGAATTTTTAGGTATTTTCTTATTTTTCTGGTACGTAACGCCTGTCAAATCATCCACTTTTCGGACATATATTCGAATACACAATCACTAAGCTCACTTTTTAAATGAGATACACATCTCAATTTTGGATTACCGTACATATGTAAAACCACATTTCAAATTTCTCAATTAGGGATTACTGTACATATGTAAAACCACATTTCAAATTTCTCAATTAGGAATTACTGTACACATGTAAAACCACATTTCAAATTTCTCAATTAGGGATTACTGTACATATGTAAAACCACATTTCAAATTTCTCAATTAGGAATTACTGTACACATGTAAAACCACTCGATTTTCAGGTTCTATCACTCAGCTTTAAGATATTTCATACACGGCAAATCATTCACTGTAAGTACTATTCCTACTTTGGCAAGTAAATTTGCCTATGCCTATTTCTAGACTTGATTGTTATATCCTCCAAGTGAGAGAGACGAGTGGTGTCTTCTGGGGGATCATTAATAACATAAATTAAGATTCTCATCACTTGTAATCCCTGAAGGACTGAATGACGATGTGACTGTGGTGACATTGACGTGACGTCATTACAATAACATTACACATTGTTCATTTGTTTGCTCAAATATTTCTTTTATCTCCCTTTCTCTCTCCACCCCCCCCCCCCAATTCCTTCCCTTCTTCTGTGACACAGACTCTCACAAAGTCCATTCATTTCCAGTATGTCACTTCCATTATTTTCTTTTTTCAGTTTGCTCTTATATTTTCATTCATTTATTTCTAGTTTCCTTGGGTTGCTTAAACGAGTGGGCTACTCATTTTAGAATAAGAATTACTGATCTACAGACGGGGGAGTGGAGGGAGGGAGGGAAAACATTAAAATATAGCAAATTACATGCACATTTATTTGAAATCTTTTCCTGATAAAAACTTTCAGGTCAGAGAGATTTGGGCGTACAAGGTCGCCTCGCATCATCCTCTTCCTCCTAGTCGCCTCCCTTGCCCTCGCCTCACCGCAGGCTTATTTCTGGGAGGTGGCCGGCTCCTCTGAGTGCCACGTACGAGCCAGCGAGATGATGAACGCTTCCTTCTACGCCATCTGGAACTGGTGCAGCGACATGCTCGTGTTTGGCGCCGTGCCACTTCTGGTGCTTGCCCTCAATATCGGCGTCCTTCGCAAGATCCGACACGCTGGCCACCTTCGCCTCCAGGACTCTGCCACGCACTCAGTGGTCCAGGGAGGTGGTTCCCTTCGTCTCTCCATCAGGAGCGGCAAGCACAACCTGCTGCGCAGCAACAGCAGCAGCTGCACTGGACGTAACGTGGTTGTTCGGACGGGGAGCGGGAACGCCCACGGCGGGAAATCGGGTGGCACCGGAAGTGGCCAGAGCTTCACGGCCACGACGGTGACATTACTGTGGGTGTCCTTCTACCTGATTTTCACCACCTTGCCAGTCACCATCGTCTTCGCTATTCAGATGGCCATCCGCCTTGGCCCACAAATGCCTCTACATGAAATGGGTTCGAATCCTGAGTGGCAGCGCTACATTGCTTATTTTACAGCTCGCGTTGTCATCAAGGAGATCGGGATGTCGCACCATGTTGGGAACGTCTTCATTTACCTGGCCACGTGTCGCCGCTTTCGTCGTCAGGTGCAAAAACGCGTTTTGGGGATGGGCCCCAACGTCAGTAAAACCATCAACACTGAATGTACATCTGTGAATGGTGTGCCAATGAACATCCTCAGATCTGAGGAAAAGGACAGTTAAACAAACACTCTGCGCACACATCAACACACAGGCATTTACACATATATGCACATGTTCCCATACTAACACAAATTAGGACACATTACGATAACACTCAGAATGTATTTCTTTCTACACACTCCGAACACGAGTGCAATCACAATAACTATAAAATCCACGTTTTCTGTTTTTCAAGCGGTACTTTATCGACCTGTTTGTAAAAGTGATTTTCAACGTTGGATGTTGGTTTGTTTTTATTTTGTTTTTGGTTGGTATTTTTAAGGGGTGGGGAATTTCTTTATTTTTTACTGCACGAAACCAAGAAAAAGACACACTGAAACTGTATATAATGAAAACTTTTCAGCATTCAAGAGCAGGCTGGTTATGCCTTTATGAGAACGGGTTAAGAATAGGAAAATAATTTTATGGCTGACTAGCCTGCGCGTGCTGCCAGTGACATTCAAGAGCAAGGGTGACCTGCTTTTCTCTGGTTGATTGACTCAGTCACAAGAACATATCCGACCTTCTGTTGTTATTTCTGGATCGACCCTGCTTATGTTGTCATGTTCATTTTCTGCTGTTTTATCAAGACGTGTGGATAGATTCAGATTATTTTACTGACGTCACTTTGCTAGATCAGTTGACAAATAATTACGTGAGTGATAATGTTAACATCTAGATCTAAAGGAAATTGTAGCCTATTTATCATCACACTGATCAGAACATGAGTGATTTTTATAACGTCTGCCTATCAAGAAATCTATATAAAAAAGAAATATATATTGTACAAAGTTTGTGCTTCACGTTCATTTGAATGTTAATATTTTTAAACAAAACAAAGAGCGTATTCATTTCCCTTGGAGCCCTTGGAACGAAATGATTTATTTATTTTGCATTTGGCGAAAACGTTGGCTAATCAATGAATAGAACGTATGAAAGAGTATGAACGATCAATCAACTGATGATGTTACGTATGACAAAATCCCTTTTTTTTTTTGTCTGTCCCAACCTCATTTTGTGCGACCTTGATATGGTGAGACAGTAATGGGTGTGTGGAAACATTGAGACTTCTTAGTTTTGGTTTTTTAACCTCAGAAACCTACACGTCTCTCACAAATAGCCAAAAGGTTTTCCTTTGCTCCCTTCGATCATGTTCATTTTTTTCCGGGAGGGAAAATGGTGCGCGGGGCGTGTCCTTTAATTGGCTGCTGTCTTAAGTGCGCATTTAATTCCCTAAAGCTAATAAAACCCACAACTTTCAGAAACTGTTTCCCAAACTTTCAAACCTTAAATCTGATTGCTTCCACTAGCGGCAGACTTTCACCGCCGAAATGAAATAGTGACGTCAGTGTCCAAACGAAAAGAGAAATTCCTGCGCGATCTGCGGTGTCTCCTAAATAAACTGTATGGTTTTCCCTTGGCGTTCAGCGCTCAGAGTCCGGAACACTAATGAGAATTTAGTACCAACACCTCGTTAATAATACTTTGTTTCGTCCCTGGCTTGGAAAACACTTTAGTTAGGTAACTATGTTTTCAGTATAATAATAATAATGATGGTGATGAAGACGACGACGACGACGACGACGACGATGATGATGATGATGATGATGATGATGATGATGATGATGATGATGATGATGATGGATTTATTATGTTGTTGATTCCTATCTTTGTATGATCGGATGTGACTTAGGATTTGAAGTACGACAATTTGTGTTGCACTACTTTCTAACGTATATTTTATTTCTTCTTTGTTTCCTTTGTTTAGTCTTGGCTTGCTGGATCAGTTATTTTATTAAAATTATAATTTTTTTATTTTTTTATTTTATTACTATTATCTGGCTATTTTGAGAAAATTTGACTGACATTTTGTTTCTCTATTTTCTCTTTCTTTTGATATTATTTTTTGCGAATCTTTTTGCTGTTATGTCTGATTTCGCTTTTTTGTCGGTTCTTGCTTTTATTATTTTGATTGGTTTTGTTTTGCTGTTAACAGTTTTGACTGATCATAATATTTTGTCTCGTTTACTGATTTGTCTGCTTTTGTCTTGGGTTTTACTGTTTCATTTGTTGCTTTGAGTGTTGTCTGGATTCTACCGTTTCATCTTACGTTATGTTGTCGTGGTTACTGTTATTACAGCCAATAAAACTCAGTAATGTTAACATTAAGAACTCATAATGTACTTAATTTATAACGAAGTTATCTCTGCGTTGTGTCTCACTGATTAAGTGTGAGTATTATGTCAATTTTTAGTCATGTTTATCTTTGTGGTGTCTTAATTTCTTTGTTGTCTCTTGTGCATAGTTTTAATATCTCATTGATGTGTTGTCTTTCTCAGAGTTGGTTCTCATCAAAATGATATGTATATTTTTAATAGATCATTGTTGTCTCCTCATAATAATTGTATGTGATATCTTAATTTCTCTGTGTTATGGTTCTTTTGTTGTAGTGATAATTCCCTCAGTTTGCTACCTTTCCCTTATTCCTCTGGGCGTTCTATTGACTTGATTCTCTTAGTTTTCTCTAGTTTCTCTGTTTTCTGTCTTAATTCCTGATGGTTTTATCTTATCGCCTTGTTATATCTTAATCATCTCTATTTTGAAAAGTTGCTCATAGTTGTCATAATTTCTCGGTATGGTCCTAATTCCTGGTAGTTTTGCTTAATTTCTATGTGCGCTTTGTAATTTTTCTCTGTTTTGCCTAATTCTTCTGTGTGCTGTCTTAATTCCTGATAGTTTTGCCTAATTCTTCTGTGTGCTGTCTTAATTCCTGATAGTTTTGCCTAATTCCTCTGTATGCTGTCTTAATTTGTGATTGCCTAATTCCTCTGTGTGATTTCTTAATTCCGCAGTGTCCTGTCTAATTCCTCTGTGTGCTGTCTTAATTTGTAATTGCCTAATTCCTCTGTGTGCTGTCTTAATTTGTAATTGCCTAATTCCTCTGTGTGCTGTCTTAATTTGTAATTGCCTAATTCCTCTGTGTGATTTCTTAATTCCGCAGTGTCCTGTCTAATTCCTCTGTGTGATTTCTTAATTCCGCAGTGTCCTGTCTAATTCCTCTGTGTGATTTCTTAATTCCGCAGTGTCCTGTCTAATTCCTCTGCGCGTAGACTTATTTGTTCTGTGCTTGAATTCCTCTGAGCTAATTCTTTTGTGTAATATATAATTCCTCTGAGCTAATTCTTTTGTGTAATATATAATTCCTCTGAGCTAATTCTTTTGTGTAATATATAATTCCTCTGAGCTAATTCTTTTGTGTAACATATAATTCCTCTGTTTGAATTAATTCCTTTGTGTTCTGTCTTAATTCTTCTAAGGTTTGTTTAATTCTTCTCTGTGCTGTTTTAATTTAATTCCTCTGTATTTGCCTAATTCCTATGTGTCCTGTTTTTCTAAATGTTTGTATTTGTGTCGCGTGGTGTTCTACCTGTTTCTGTGTCTTATATATTACTTTCTTAATTTCACAGTGTTTGCACGACTGATGTTAGTACTTTCATTTGGCGGTGTTTATAATTTTAAGTTGATGGTGTTTGCACGACTGATGTTAGTACTTTCATTTGGCGGTGTTTATAATTTTAAGTTGATGGTGTTTGCGGGACTGATGTTAGTACTTTCATTTGGCGGTGTTTATAATTTTAATTTGATGGTGTTTGCGGGACTGATGTTAGTACTTTCATTTGGCGGTGTTTATAATTTTAAGTTGATGGTGTTTGCGGGATTGATATTTGTAGCTGTAATTTGGTGGTATTAACAGGGCTGATGTTTTGGCAGCTGCAATTTGACAGGGTTTGTTGTTTAAAATTGATATCGGTTTTCAGGAATCACGTTTGCAGTATCAATTTGACAGTGTTTGTATTTTAATTTGCCAGTTTTGCCGTGTTAATTTGACCTTGTGTGTAGTTTTAATTTGACAGTGTTTGCAGTGTTAATATGACGGTGATTTAGCTTTAAATTACATTGTTTACAGGACTGATGTGTGCAGGTTTAATTTTACAGTGTAGCAGTTTTAATTTGACGGTGCTAGCAGTACTATTATATTGGCAGTTTTCATTTGACAGTGTTTGTAGTTTTAATTTGGCGGTGTTAGCAGTACTATTATATTGGCAGTTTTCATTTCACAGTGTTTGTAGTTTTAATTTGGCGGTGTTTGTAGTTTTAATTTAATGGTGCTGCAGATCTGTTTGCACTGACATTCATAAGGTGGAGAGGAGATTAGAGAATTTACTAAGATAACAGATTTTGTTAGAAAGTTTCATTGAGGAGACTTGTTTCCGATGACTGCTTTCCACAACGCAATATTGTTTTGATTTTGACCAATCAACAATGACAGAAGTTCATTCGTGCTCATTATGCTGTCAATTGATTAACGTTGTGAAAGATTTGTGTTTTACTGTCTTTGACTGTCGTTAAACATGAGCGAGTGGAATTTATTGCTATGGGGATGGGGGGGGGTGAGGAGCATGAATACGCTCTGCGCTAACGGTGCAGGCCAGATCAGTTTTATATTTATATCTATTGTTAAAATAGCTTTGTATTATATATATATATTGTTAAAATAGCTTTGTATTTATTTTGATTTGTTTCATTTCCTTGTAGTTGTATGACTATGTGATATTTACACAGGGAATAAACTGTTCGTCAAGGTTTCTTTCGCTCTGAGTGTTTGTTGGGGAAAAACTGTCAATGAATTCATTGAACGCATAAAGTTAGAGCTAATTTGCTGGGCAATATATCTGATGTGAAAACAGGATGTATTGCAGATAAATCACTGGGCAGTGTGATAAATATTTCCACCCCTTCCTTTGTCACTTGTTTCCGTATACTTTAATTTATGATATATGTTTGTGATAAAATTGTGGAGCATTTTATTGAAATTACTGATATTTATGCAGTAAGATTTTTAAAGTAGACATCGAGCACTGAACGTTAAGCAAACACGCAATGAAAAATCACAACAGTTCATCCTAAACACATACCTGGACATTGCCTGAAGTAATATTATAATTAAATGACAATGGTGTCATTCCTGGTGGAATTCAATAAAGTTCCATTAAATGTATGAGTCCACTTCTTAAATCGTGTTGTAGATAAATGAATGATGCAAGCATTTATAAAAAGCTAGCCAATGGTTGCCTACGGGTCAACTGTAGCTGACCAATGGGTGTGAAGGGAATAAAGGGGGGAAACCCATGTTGTGGAAAATTATCCCTTGCCCATCATTGTCCGAGAAATTCTGCACGCAGTAAGAAGTGTTTTTCTGCAGTCTCCATTTGGGGGAGTCACGTGATTAATGTTGTATCATGAATAACAAAGAATTGTAAATTTCCTTACTTGTAATTTTATGAGGGGGGGGTAATGGGGTTGCAGCTAAATAGAAATGTTATTTTTATGTCTATCTTTCAGCTGAGTAATAATACATTTTAATTTTCAGTATAGCCTTGTGTGCTGCATATAATTCTATCTCCTGTTATTTTATTTTCTCCTGTAGAATTATTTTCTCCTGTCATTTTATTTTCTCCTGTAGAAATGCCATGCAAATAATGTTGGTTAATTTATTCGTAACATTGTTGAAACCTTGTAGCAAATCTTAGATCTCTGTAGAATATCGCTTATGATAGAGGGACATTTTTATCACAACCTTGATCTGTAAAACATTGCCTATAACTTAAGGATTTTTCTATTTCAATTATTTAGTCTGTTAACATTATCTAACATTGGTCTAATTTGGTATTTTTCTATTTCAATTATTTAGTCTGTTAACATTACTTGGTCTAATTTGGTATTTTCTATTTCAATTATTTAGTCTGTTAACATTACTTGGTCTAATTTCGTAGGAATTAATTGGGAGAGTAAATACATTGTAAAGTGGCACTTAGCCTGAGTTCATAGTTAACTTGTGGAGAACTAAATAATTGTATTCAATAAATGAAAATTTAGTCTGATGAGTTATTAACCTCTTGCTTATGCTGAGGTCATGTAGTTACACTAATCATCATCCTGGCAGGTAGTTTTGCTGCTCAATGATAATTAAATGGGTGTGCTTACAAAAAAAATTAAATATGGTTGTAATTATAAATGGATTTTAAAAATTTAATTGCTGCTTATGATAAACATACTAAAACGTACTTAAAGTATTATTTTAAAATTATTTCAATTTCATAAATAAATATATTACTAAACGTTCCCTTACTTTTTCTTGATGTTGAATGATGTTTCTCACAAAGTTTGCTCACAGTGTTGAATTTCTTTTGCCAGCAAATGGTGCAAGTCTAACAAATGTTACTGTGAATTAGACACTACAAAAGGCATCGATAAACAGTCATATACGGTGCAAAATTAAAAATTAGCATTATTTATAACATAATTGCGTCTAATATATAGACAGACAGATAGCCATGTAGACAGACAGACAGACAGATAGATAGTTAGATAGATAGACAGACAGACATATAGATAGATAGATAGATAGATAGATAGATAGATAGATAGATAGATAGATAGATAGATAGATAGATAGATAGATAGATAGATAGATAGATAGATAGATAGATAGATAGATAGATAGATAGATAGATAGATAGATAGATAGATAGATAGATAGATAGATAGATAGATAGATAGATAGATAGATAGATAGATATAGATAGGCAGATAGATAGGCAGATAGATAGGCAAACGTTAGAGGGAGAAAGACCGGCTTGTGTACAATCCAAAATGAATTTGAAGGAATTGTTGCTGAGAGACAACATGTTTTATATATTCTTTTAAAAGAGATGGATAAATGTAGTATTGTATTTCATTTAATTGAAAACAATTCTTCTGGAGAATGATTTGAAACTATGCTGAAAGCGTAACAATTTTCCTTTCATTTCTAAGAGTGAACAAACGGATTGTGAAAGGTGAGTTAGCAAAGCGAACAAACGGATTGTGAAAGGTGAGTTAGCAAAGCGAACAAACGGATTATGAAAGGTGAGTTAGCAAAGTGAACAAACGGATTGTGAAAGGTGAGTTAGCAAAGTAAACAAACGGATTATGAAAGTAGAGAGATGGCAAACAAATGGACTGTACAGGGAGAGTACCAAAAAAAATAGTGAGTGATAAATAAAAACAATGATTGTATCTAAGTGTTGGTCAGACTGGTCAGTCAGTTGAATCAGTCCGCGGTGTGGATGAATAATTCAACCTTAGGTCTATAGAGGTAACAAGGATGATTGATTCCAAGAATTTATCGAATTATCCACTTAATTCAATCAGTCTGAGTCCTAGATAAATTTCTTTATAGAAAGATACAAATGAAAAACAAAATTTATCAAAATTGCATGCAAAATAAAATTGGGTGGTATTAGAGAGAAATGTTGATTACTTGCCAGACAGGTATTCCTTCACATCCTGGAAAACCATTATTGTAAAATTACACATCACTGTTGATGACACGGTGAAAGTTCCTTGTGGAAATAAGAGATATTTTAAATAAGTCTGATCATAAAGACAACACTTTTGTTTCACCAGGTGTAACATATAGAGTAGCTCCACTTCAGTACTTAGCAAAAATTAAATGTAATAAGGGATTGTTTTATTTTGTGCATCAAGAGTTAACTCAGATAGATTTTTTTAATACGTATTTTCTGCCTTGAATGCTGTTTTTAAAAAAATTGTTATTAAAATAATTGGTGTTTTTATTCGGAATACCTTGAACTGTTGTAAATTAATATTTGTGAGAAAATGTACAAACGTACACAAAATATGCCTCGTGTCCTACAAACATGACTCTTATTTTAATTGAATGTATTTCTTGGCAGATGTCCAATGTTACCCAAATATATCAGATATGCATACATATCTGCTTTGTAGTAGGTACATGTATAGGCGTGTTTGTGTGTAGGAGGGGGATTTGCACGCCTGCACACACACGCCCACAGACTTCACAAGAAATAATTACTGCCAGAAGTGTCTTTCGGAAAAGTGGCTGTGTATGGAATTGTCAACATTCTTTCGGAAATATGTGTGTCTGTGTGTTTCTGCGTGCGTGCGTGTGAGAGAGACTGTGCCATCAGCAGAGGTTGGAGAGTAAACTGATAATTAATTAAATAAAAGAAATAGCAACTGATTATAGCTAATGGAAGGTCACGTGTCCTGTTAACTGTCCAGTTTTCTCCCTCCTTTTCTCTGAAGAGAGCGTGTCACTTTGTTGTGAGAAATATCTGATAGAGGGAGTTTACATTAAAAGAAACAGACTATACTTAAAAATGCATAGAATTTTACCAGCCTTGCTTTAGTAGATGAAAGAACAGAAATCTTCTAATATTGCAAAATTACACAGTGAATCTTTTTTCAAAATCTTTGGCTGACAGCCAAAACTTTTATTCTAGAAACTCAAAAGAATTAAGAGAAGTAGGTATTAATTTGTTTTACTCCAGTTGTAATTTTAAGTATGTCGTTTCCTGAGTAATTATAGAACAAGGCTTAAAACCTATAACTGATACCAATGACCGTGCATGCAGTGTCAGAGGCCATATTAGCCGCAACTATTGCTCATGCCTCGCAACACTGTTACACTGCTACACTGTTACACTGCTCCACTGTTACACTGCTACACTGCTACACTGTTATACTGCTACACTGTTACAGGAAAAAGAATGCTAGGGAATCGAATTGCATTATTTCAGTGAAAACATTCGGGAATGTACGTGTTTCAATTTTAAAATCAGCACTGATTCAAAGCTGAATTAATGCCAACTTGAATGATTAATCTCAGAATTCATAAAACAAATAAACAAGGCAATATTGCCTGTCGATGACTAAGCTATGCGTCTGCCTTGTTGGACATTCATCTTTTCGCCAAAGACACCTTTAGCACTTTACATCATTGCAGAAGAAGAACCCATAATTCAGTTGTCACAACCCAGTAAGAAAAATAAATAGGCCTAGCTCGTGGTTAAAGAGGGCAGCTTTGAAAGAGTCTGTGAACTGAGCAGTCAAAAACAGAAAAGTCCATCTTGTCCACGTTTCAAAAGTGCATTTTAACATTTCTCTTAACGTAATGAAATTAAAGTAATTAACCTAATGAAAGTGAACATTCTCATTTAGGTTGTGCGCCATTTCCAACTTGATTTCGCAGACGCGTGCACGTTTATTGATGGAGAGATTTATTTTCTGGAAGGGAGAGGTATTAGTACATTGGAGGGGGTATAGAGGTTTATGTACTGGAAGGGAAATGTATAGCGCCTGGGAGGGATATGAGTGTCGTATGCTTTAGACTGAAGACATAGCACCTAGGAGGGAAATAGCATGAATGGTTTGTGTTCTAAAAACAAATATTTTTTATGCCAAGAGATCTAAGACTTGGGACCCCATCCGACGCACTAGGCACTATGCTCTCCCCTATGAACGAGGGTTCGAATTCTAATCACTTTATCAAGGCGTTCGGGCTTTATCTTCTCCACCACTTGGCCTACATTTAATTGCTTAGCAGTTAAGGGTAATAACTCACTACACTATTGCCACCTCGCCTCATTTATACATAAACAAAGGGGAATAAGTTACATTGTTACTACCATCTAATCTCATTTACAAATAACGTAAGGGGAATAACTTCTCTATTAACCATCTAGTCTCGTGTATAATAATAATAATAAACAAAGGGAAATCAGTTACAACATCAGTAACCTTTTCAAAATTTAAATTAGCCTCCATATTTTTTAATAATAATGGTGGATTCGAAAAAAGAACTATTTTCTTCTTCAAAATCATCACTACCCTTTTCTCTACAACTCTCCCTTGACACATATAACTTGTTTTCACTTCTCGGACCACGAATACCAAGAGAGCGGTGATGCATCGTGTCTCATTGCTGCGTTATTCTTGCGTGACATTTTCTCATTGCTGCGTTATTCTTGTGTGACATTTCTCGTTTGTATAATCCACTGAGCTCTCTCTATGGGAGGACATAAGTGCAACTACACTGTCGCCATTTTGAAAGTACATGATAACTACGCGTTTCGTATCGACCGTTTTCGAGAAATATATATTTATATATAACGAATTTGATGAATTTATAATTCAATAAATATAATTAAATTTACAATACAATTCAAACAAACAAAAAGGCGAAAGATCCCCAGGCCTGTCACATCAGATATCAATGTACTGTAAAGCGACAACCTTGTGTTGTCGAATATTTTACTCGATCTACTGAAGAATTCTATATTTAGAAAGATTTGGGGAAATTGTTTAAATTTACTGTAATTGCAATAGTTGTCAGAATTTGAAACACCAAATCGATCAAGCCTATTTCTCTACATTTTAATTCTTGTTAAACTGTGCATTGAAGGCTATAAAGTTGGCTGACCCGAAAAGGTTTTGATTAGTATTACTGATGAAACAGTCATTTCTTTTAGGAACAACCCTACATTAATGTTTCCAAAATTCTAGAATATACTGGTATCATTTACATCAGAATTTTCTCCTGATATTTAGCTAGTTTTGTATATTCCTTCCCATCCTCATCATATTCAATGTCAAGTGGGCATTTTATTACACAGATTATGTAGTGTGTGCTTTGATTTTGTATATTCCTTCCCATCCTCATCGTCAAGTGTTTAGCAAACTACATATAAGCATCTTAGTTCACAATTTGTAGAAATAATATTCTACTCACATAATACATCTCTATGTAAAACACAAGTATAACATATTAATAGCAAAATGCGCGAAATATTCTCTCTTAATCAGTCAGTTAACTCATCGTTAAGCTAATGGCTGCCTTTCATGACTGGACTTTTGCCACACCAAATTCAAAGTGATTGGACAACAGCATTCTTTACAGCAGGTAAACTTTTGATCTCAGCCCATTGGCTGGTCTCGATCTTGTAAATCTTAACCATTGGATAATAAAATCTACTCATCCACCTAAACTGGTTTAGATTACATCAGCAAGCCTCTAACATATTCTCCATATGAGTGTTTACTTCCAGCTTTGACAATTAAAAATATCAGCACAAGCATTGCCCAAGGTAACAATTAAGTTTAGAAATAAGGATAGGCAGATTTATTCTGCAACAGTTTGTCTTTAATGTTGTGTAAGAGAGAAAACATTTACAGCACCCCATATCCGCCATGTGAGAGAGACGAGTGGTGTCCCCTGGAGAATTATTAATAACATACATTAAGATTCTCATCACTTTTAATTAATTATGGATGATTAATAATGATAATAATAATAATAATAATAATAATAATAACCATTAACTAGGGTGGCGTTAGCATCATATATATTAAAATAAACAATAAATAATAAACATCTGGTTAGATTTCCACACCCGAAACAGTTGTTTTTTTAATTGTGATGACAAACTATTGTTGACATTAGTTAGTAACTATATTCTGTATAAATGTACCTGATACAAATTAAATTGTTCAAGAATGTTCATTTTAAACATTTAAAATATAAAAGACTTAATACTTATCAAATACTAAAAACAAAATTATTATAGTACACGTCTAATAAAATTAATTAAATATTATGATATAAAATAAAATTAACTAAATATTATGATATAATTTACAATGTTAATTAAGGCATATTTTGAAAAGAATTAATGCTTTCCAACACGTTGTTTTCTGTACTGTTGTGTTAGGCTGGTATCTTCAAAATGGTCGCACGTTAGCAACACAGAGGCAATGCTTGCTATCATTAGATGTCCTCTCTATTTATAGCTGAGTGATATAATCCCGGCGTGCTGCATGGTCTTCACGTTGTGACGCAAAAATAAAGAGAAAGAGAGAAGCGTGAATACGTCAATCTTGCTACATCGATTCTACATTAACAAACTTCGCTGCTAAAATATAATAGCTTATAGTATCTAAGCACTGCATCGAGGGGGGGGGGGGGGAGGGATTCAAAAATACCAACTGTAAGCTGCGAACCATGCTCTCGGTCTCATTTTGTTTGTTTCTGTGTCTGCTGGCGTCATCTTCACGAGACAAGCATTAAAATCCGGGGCTACAATTTTGACCTTTACGCAAGAATGAATTCTGTCTTATGTGCACGTGCACATGTAGCGGTCTAAACACTGCCCGTTTGTTCTAATGCAAATAGACTGAAAGTGACACTCTTTGTGATTAAAACTGATGTCACACGGTGCCCTTCATGGGCCGACCAATTTGTAGCAGATAAGCTCAACCAGAAGCAGTTGGAGCTGGGAGGTGCAAGAAAGAGGCACGTCGGCCTAAGGAATGTCCGCAAGTCATCCCAGACATGGTACTCTGACACGTGGTGCAGACTCCATTGCAGCCAAAACTGTCATTCGGGAGAGGGGAAGGGGAGTTCACTGTATGCGAAAAATGTCCCAGAAATAACACGAAGCTGAAACTATGATTACTCACTGCATATGGGAGTGGGAGAGATTAAAACCAGGCATGCCAAATTGAATGTCCCCCGAGGGCCACATGGGTCACATGTGTTGTCATGAGGGCCCACATGGGTCACATATGTGTTGTCATGACGGCTCACATGGGTCACATATGTGTTGTCATGACGGCCACACATGACAAGTTATTGCGCACATTACAACTAATAGAAGTCATTTAACAAAATTTATTACAGAATAATTTTGTTACTTAAATTTAGAAACATACAATGTGCATACAAGTGTTTTAGCAGCATTCGTGAATACAAAGTAATGAAGTAGTTTGACAAAAATATAATTTTAACCGGCAACATATACTTGCAGTTTGTAAAAGCAACAAATACATTGTATAAAAATTTACAGCAGTTCAAAACTGAACATTTATTTGCTACTATTCAATCATTTTTAGTGTTTTGTCCGGATTCTTGACAAGTCTGCTTGCTGACAATTTTTGGTATGTCTGGCTGAAATGTTTGGGCAGTTCCGAGTTTGATCAGTTAGCCTTGTTCTCTGATAGGTTTTTGTTGATTTCATAAAGGAAAATAACTGTTCATACACGTAGGTAGAACCAAACATTGCCAAAATCTTTGTGGCAAACTTTCTGAAGTTTTAAAACTTTTCAGAAAGGTATGAAAAGAAACCAGGAATCCCCACTTCAAGATACTTTGCTCTGAGTGTAGAATCCGACTTCATTTCTAATAGTTCCACCTGCCTTGGCAACATCAAAGGTGCATGGTGCTGAGAATAATGCAAACTGATGTACAAAAGATGTGAAATCACAAAATCTTTCTTGAAATTCTTTTGACAACAGTTCCAGGTGACTGTCATACTTAGTAAAGCTGAGTACATACTCAGTATTGGCAGTGTTTTTCATTTCTTTGCATGTAAGAAAGTGAACTAAATTTTTATTTAACAACTCTGACTTACATAAGCTTAGTTTTGTAATGAAGCACTTGATGTCATCATACAAATGAGTGATGAGTTTGTTTTTACCTTGTAATTCCAAATTATGATCAGTTAATTGTGCAGTAACAATTATGTGCGTTCCTTTATGTGGTGTAGAGCTTTGTTTTACTGTGGTAAGTTGTGTCACATACTTCTGTGCGTTATTAAATTTACATGGTGTGGAGCGTTGTTTTACTGTGGTATGTTGTGTCGCGTATTTCTGTGCGTTGTTTTACATGGTGTGGAGCGTTGTTTTACTGTAGTAAGTTGTGTCACGTATTTCTGAACAACCATTGCGACTCCAATTTTGAAAGCCCAAGACTACATCGACCAAAACTAGCAGAGAATTGAGAAACCCGTCCAACAAGATGCACAACAACTCTCAGTCAGTGCCAACAGAACAAGAGACTCGTGCACGGTCAGTCCTCTGCAGCACACATCGACTTATCCTCAGGGTAAGTAAAACTAAACCGACCCTTATTAGCATATCCGCAGGGTAAGTCGGAGTAAACTGACCCTCATTTGCATTCATCATGCGGAACAGCCCAGACTCCGTCAACATAAACAACTCCATCGAAAGCAGCGCAGCTCGAATCACTGTTAATGAATGTCATAGGCCCGCAGTCCACAACTTCGACTTTTCCATCACTACCGCTACCACCATTAGAGGATAGGTGCACTGTCGACACATCAGAGAGCACGTCAGAAATGGAGAGTGCTTGTTTAGGCTTTGTTGGTATTTTTCTAGAATGTTTTATTTTATGATCAGGGGTGCGTGTTAATTTGTTTGTTTGCTATGTAGATATTTATGTTGGTAATTTTGATTAAATTTTTTAATGATAAAATAAAGAAGTGTTCCTTTTTATACTGTCCTGTGATTTTGTTACTGAAAAAGGTTCAGCCACTTGAAACTGAAATTTCAGGTGTGCAGATAAAACTAAGCAATAAACGGTAAACTGGGGGGGGGGGTTGAATTAAATTATATGTGCGCGCGCATGTGTGTGCGTGTGTTTTCTTTTATATTGCCTTACGAAGTTTTGTATATGTGACATGAACCCCTTTGTTACTAGTTGTTATTATTATTAATAATAATTAACAACATATACCTAATTACAAGTGATCGAGAATCTTAATTTATGGTTATTAATAATTCTCCCACAAGACCAAAATGTCTCTCACTTGGCGGACTATAAGGGTGTCGTAAAATTCTGCTCTTTGCAAAATAATAAGATAGACGTTTACTCTCGCAAAATGTTTCTGCAGGTAGGAACTTCTTACTAAAGGAGTAATAAAAATCCTTCTTTATTATATTTAATGAAGCCCCCATCCACCCCCTATTACTCCAACATATAGTTTAATAATATGTGCAAGAAGGTTAAAATATTTAGCAGTAAATTTATTAAATTAGCAATATATAGACAAACCCTTGAAAGTCAGCACTTTATGTCCGTAAATTAATTATTAATTGTTAGAGAAAAATATGCATAATAATTATTATAATTACAATTAATAGAGGGCTCCGTCACAGAGTACACTTTCTATAGGTGAGGTGGATGAGGTGCATTTTGCAACTCAGTTTTCTATGTTTAATGCGTTCTAGAACATTTTCTAATCATTGGCTTAGAACGACATAAGTAGGTTTCTCTGACTCTCTATGGTACATTTCTCTGATTCTCTATGGTTCTTCTAGGAAAAAAGTAAAGGTCCCTCGAAGCTGTGTGGGCGGAAGTAACCTTTGACCCAATCTTTATGGAAAAGTCCGAGCTGGCGTTCGGAAAATACTGCTGTCAATCACAATGTCGTCTGCTAGTTCTTTTGCCTTGAAGTCAAACACTTAACCATTCCATAGCTAACAAACTGTCTACGAACTTTAACATGAAGTGTAAGCAGGAATGAGTCAGTCATTTAGTCAATCAAGCAAGCAGCCTAAATTCGCAATCGTGTCCACAATCTTGTCCCATTCTCGCGAAACCAAAGACAAGTTGGCGTACATGACCATACACTTTCAAATCGTCCAAAGGAAATGGACACATGACTTAGTCCCCGTGCCCCTTCAGCATGGACATGCTCGCACATTTACACCGTACGTCAAGGGAGACCATTCTATACGCCATGGTTCGGTAACCCTCTACTAGTCCTTGATGGCGCTGCGCTACGAAGTATAGTCGGGTCAAATCGGCATAAGAATGTTCGCTCCCTCCGAGAGCCTTTCTGAAGTAATTGAGCTGTCACAAGTATCCCATGTGACGGCGCCGGAAAATGAGAATATGCGAAGAAATCAGAACGATTTCACGAGAGAAAGCCCCGACATATTTGGGAAAGTAGATGTGCCGTTAGGAAGATTAGTCATGCATATTTATGTTCATTGAAGATACTTGCCATGGAAGTGGGGGGTTGTCTCTCTCTCGCTCTGCCCCTCTCTCTTACTCTCTCTCTCCTTCTCTCCTTTCTTTTATGTCTTCTTCTTTTCTCTCTCTCTCTCTCTCTCTCTCTCTGTCTCTTTTCTCACTTCTTTCTTCCTCTGTTTCTCCTTCGTCTTCAGTCTCTCTTCTTTCTCTTTCTTCTCTTTTTTTCTTTTTCTCTTTCTCTTCTCTATTTCTCCTCTCTCTTTTCTCATACACTTATTTTACTCTTTCTCTCACTAACGCTCTCTCTCTCTCTCTCTCTCTTCTTTTTTCTCTCTCTTTCTTCATGTATGTGCCTAATGTTTCTCGGGAATAGAACCAGTTTAGAAATGATTTAGAAAAGAAAATGAAGATTTGAGGAAATGTGAAACAGAAAGCTCGAGTTAAATTGTGATTGAAGCTTGCAGGCGTCCGGATTTTAATTTAGGAAGAAACACATGAAATGCTTAAAGATAGAAGAGAGAGAGAGAGAGATGGATGGAATGGATGGGTGGATGGATGAATGGATGTATGATGGATGGATGGGTGGGAGGGTGGGTTTGGGTGGGTGGATGGATGGATAGATAGATAGATAGATAGATAGATAGATAGATAGATAGATAGATAGATAGATAGATAGATAGATAGATAGATAGATAGATAGATAGATAGATAGATAGATAGATAGATAGATAGATAGATAGATAGAGTTTTAAAGGCCTTGGAGGGAAGCAACGCTAATGAACCATACACACAAACACATTGAAAACACATTGCTACTACAAACACAACACAATGAAAAATCACTGTTTGCTACTCATCGAAGAAAGTAAAACCATCAAAAACATCACAACTCCCATTTGCACATGCTACATGAACCCTCCTTTACTCATAAGAACAAAACAATCACACACCAAGCTCACATTGCATTCTTTCAACAAACACCCTCTACCAACTGTACAGGCTGGGTTTATAATAATAAATGTATTTTTTAAGTGGGTGGTGCATCACATCCGGCTACAATAAACCATCTTAGGACCATTATCAACTTCAACTCCAAGAATGACCACAAAAACAAAAAAAAACAGCAACAAGAACAAAACCTAAGAAGATAACAGCCTAACTCCAACCACACAGCAACAAGAACAAAACCTAAGAAGATAACAGTCTAACTCCAACCACACAGCAACAAGAACAAAACCTAAGAAGATAACAGTCTAACTCCAACCACACAGCAACAAGAACAAAACCTAAGAAGATAACAGTCTAACTCCAACCACACAGCAACAAGAACAAAACCTAAGAAGATAACAGTCTAACTCCAACCACACAGCAACAAGAACAAAACCTAAGAAGATAACAGTCTAACTCCAACCACACAGCAACAAGAACAAAACCTAAGAAGATAACAGTCTAACTCCAACCACACAGCAACAAGAACAAAACCTAAGAAGATAACAGCCTAACTCTAACCACACAGCAACAAGAACAAAACCTAAGAAGATAACAGTCTAACTCCAACCACACAGCAACAAGAACAAAACCTAAGAAGATAACAGTCTAACTCCAACCACACAGCAACAAGAACAAAACCTAAGAAGATAACAGTCTAACTCCAACCACACAGCAACAAGAACAAAACCTAAGAAGATAACAGTCTAACTCCAACCACACAGCAACAAGAACAAAACCTAAGAAGATAACAGCCTAACTCCAACCACACAGCAACAAGAACAAAACCTAAGAAGATAACAGTCTAACTCTAACCACACAGCAACAAGAACAAAACCTAAGAAGATAACAGTCTAACTCCAACCACACAGCAACAAGAACAAAACCTAAGAAGATAACAGTCTAACTCCAACCACACAGCAACAAGAACAAAACCTAAGAAGATAACAGCCTAACTCCAACCACACAGCAACAAGAACAAAACCTAAGAAGATAACAGTCTAACTCCAACCACACAGCTATAAGTCCAGTTTAGACTAGAAAGACACCAACAGCAACCACAACAAAGTGGAAGAAGGAGAAAAAGCAGTTTGAGGATGCACGCTACCAGGAAAATCGAACCAACCGACATAGAAAAAAAATAAACACCATACCACCCCGCCTCCTCAAAACAGAGCAATGGGAGACAAGTCCTGCTGAAGCTAATCAGGTCTGAGAACTTCAACAGACGAAAAGACCATTTCTAGACAACAACGGTCGAAAGAAGTTATCGCTAAAACAGCAACAACAGCAAAATCTTCTGCAGTGATTCCACCGAATGAACAAACGTTTTACTTTCTTAAAGTTCTGTTAACCTTTCATTGAAAATATGTGCGCTTATAACCTAAACTAAGTATTTGCTTCCCTCGCGAAAACGTCGGTTTTCAGAATATGTTGCTTAAAGTAAAATTATTTTATTACATGATTTGTTTTTAATCGCCAGGCAAGAGCCATAAAGCAGTCTGCAAAAAACGTGGGGTTTTCTTATGTCTAAGTGGGTCCTGGAAATATTAAGCGTTAGCATGCTATTTTGAAAGTAGATTAAAACTTGGTTGCAAATATGATGTGTGCATTCCGGCTTTCTTCTGAATCACCCCTGCTGGTTTCCGTTCTGTTTCAAGTATCACAGTGTATTTTTATAAAGCATATAAGGCCTACAAACTTAGCCTTTGTACCTATGTGAGCTGGCGTCTTTTGTGTAGAGGGGAAAACAGACAATAAAAGATAGATAGAGAGAGAAAGAGATAGAAAGAGAGAGAGAACGAGATAAAGAAAGAGAGAGAAAGAGAGAAAGAAAAAGAGAGAGAAATAGAGAGAGAGAGAGAAACAAATAGAGAAAGAAAGAGAGAAAGAAAAAGAGAGAGAGAGAAAGAAGAGAAAGAAAAAGAGAGAGAAAGAGAGAAAGAAAGAGAGAGAGAGAGAAAGAAGAGAAAGAAAGAGAATGAGAAAGAAGTGGAGGGAAAAACTAGAGGAAAATGAGAAAGAGGTAAAGAAAAACAAAGAGAGCAAGAGAGAAAAAGAGAAAGAGATGGAGAGATAAACGAGACATATAACAGAAAATATAATAGGGAGAATGAAATAAAAGAGATAAATAGGAAATCTGAAAGGAAGGTTATTTAAGATAAATTTACAGAGGGAAATGAAAATGTTCACTATGAAGAGATAGAGAGAGAAAGACAGACATATAAACAGAGACTGAGACACACATACTTAAAAATCACATAAGGCAGAGACAGAAAGAATGAAAAGAGAGGGAAGGGAGAATGAAAATGACAAACGGGGGGAGGGGGGCAGGAGAGAAATAAATGAATGAAAGAAGGGGATGGAAGGAGTGAAAGAGTGATAGTGAGGAAAAAAGATAGAAAGTGATAGAAGAAGAAAAAGAGACAAAGAACATGATCAAGAGAAAGACAGAAAGAGAAAAAGATAAAGGAAGAGAGAGTGCGAATTATAATTATAAAAAGAAAATATGGTTTGATTTCTCTCGTGGGTGGGGGACGCAAAAGTAAAAGCTACCTCATAGCATAATGCAACCAACCAAACCAAAAACCTACAATATTTACTATAGATTAAAATCTATTACCCAAAATGAGAAATGCAATCTAAGTGAAACAAGAATCCTCTCTGTGCATGGAGATCATAGCGAACTATGTGTCGTTTGCGTGCGTGCATGCACTTTACAAGTCTTGGCCTGCGTGCATGCACTTTACAAGTCTTTGCCTGCGTGCATGCACTTTACAAATCTTGGCCTGCGTGCATGCACTTTACAAATCTTGGCCTGCGTGCATGTGCTTTACAAGTCGTTTGCCTGCGTGCATGCACTTTACAAATCTTTGCCTGCGTGCATGCACTTTACAAGTCTTGGCCTGCGTGCATGCACTTTACAAGTCTTGGCCTGCGTGCATGTGCTTTACAAGTCGTTTGCCTGCGTGCATGCACTTTACAAATCTTGGCCTGCTTTTAATGGTGCAGTCCTATACTATTTTCGAGTTTTAGGGCTACTGGCCAGTGCCATTATGGGGATAATGTGATGTTATATAGTCTATCTTTAAAGTAAGACACTAAGTTATAAATAGCAAAAGTCTTATCTAAATCTACCGATTTCTTGATTTACTTAAACCCGCGCAAACCCTCAAACAAAAACCGAGCACAGCTAAAGATGATGAAAGGTTTTCATGCAATTCTTGTGGTGCAGAAGAAATTAACGGAACTACTACAAAAGGAGGATAACGGACAAGCAGAAAAAGATGAGAGATTAAGATGTGTAGGGAGGATCACGACCCCTGGGCCTTAGGGCCGACAGTTAGGGTGGATAGTTTAGGTTACATTGTGAATAGTATCGTGTGGAGACAGAAGAATAAAATATACGCACAGACTAGATGAAGAACTTTTATTTAAACTAGATGTTAGGGTAGGAGATGATATTATTATTCTTGTGTTAATGAATATGTACACATTATAAAAGATTTGCATTTTATTTATACTGTGCCCTGGACCTGGACATTTGCCGTTTGACTTGTATCATTTAATTGTTGTTGCCATAGTTCCGTCAGTTCAGAGAGGGCGTTTTATAAAAATAAAACGATCACTATTACAAATAACGTGTGTGTCTCGTTCTGTAAATTTGTACGAACGGTGCTGCGTGCAGAAGACAAGAAGACATGCATCATCATCACACATCAACACACAAACAACATATACATAATTTCTCTTGTCTTTAACGAAGGGACTGATTTGCATTTTACATCAGTTTCTTTTTGTAATCCCTGAAAATGTGTAACATAATTTTTAACACAATCTTCTCTCTCTCTCTCTCTCTCTCTCTCTCTCTCTCTCTCTCTCTCTCTCTCTCTCTCTCTCTCTCTCTCTCTCTCTCTCTCTCTCTCTCTGTTGATGTACCAATGAGCGTACTTAGGCAGTGGTATTCATTCACTGTTGCAGAAACACGTTTATCAAGAAGTGGGCGCAGGCATTCGTCGAGCTGTTCTTTGGCGAGTTAGAGAAGATTGTCAGTTGAGATGAAGGAGGATGATAGTAACTAGAGAGAACAGGTATGTGACAGTATTGACTCGAGAGTGTAATGACTATATAGAGACAGTAGTGACTATGTAGGGGAGTGTAATGACTATGTAGAGACGGTAATGACTATGTAGAGGAGTGTAATGACTATGTAGAGACGGTAATGACTGTATATAGACGGTACTGACTATGTAGAGACAGTCGTGACTATGTAGAGGACAATAGTGACTAGAGAGAGGACGGTAGAGGACAATAGTTATTGGAGAGAAGACGATAGTGGAAAAAAAATAGACTGGCCTTCACTGCTGAGCAGTGTTGGTGCCATGGACAAACTAGTGGGGCTTAAAGCCCACCCACCTAACATCATAATCTCCATCAATCCCACCACCATCAGAGCACCCCAGAATTTACAAGAAAATTAGAAAATAATACTAATTAATATTTTTCTTTTTTGCCTTCCAACCAGATTGCCGCCTCTAAGCCCATTCTATATAGAAATTCTGGACTCCAATTACTGCTGAGTGAGCGTGGCTTGCACACAAAGAGTGGTCGAACTTGAAAGTGTCTTTAAGATAAGATTACCCAATGTGAGTCCTTGCTCAGATAGCCATCGCACATCTCTAGAAAGCTGAGGGAATTAATTGATTCTGCAGCCAGAGGAGCTATTATTTTCTACGTCATTACGTCAAGCCTTGACTGTCCCAAAAACTCAGCTCAAAGCCTTTGTCTCCATAAAATTGTTGATCTCGGACCGTTTTTCTGTGATCAAGATAAAACGGGAGTGTACAAAGCATAGATGACTAATCTACAGATTAGAAATAGTGGGTAGAGTTAGCGTAAAAGTAGTGTCGTCATCGAGTAAAGCGATGTAATGAAAGGGAGATAACTGAAATTCCTCTGCCGTGAATCTTTGTCTTAAATATCTTTTATATACGGGGAACTTTGATTCGTACGGTTCTCTTTGTGGATATGATTGTAGAGAGCATAAGTGAAGAGTGAAATCCAAAATCCTGAAATCTTGAACATAGTTCTCGAGTGGAGAGAGACAATGTGATTGTGAACAAAAAAAACGAAACAGATCAGAAAAATGCCATAGTTCTAAGATGCAGGAAGACAACATAAAACAAAACAAACCAGTTTAACTAGCTGGCTGTTGGCTAAAACAATGGCGACGAACAGACAAGTACCAAACACGTTTACCTAAAAACAAGCATATAATATCTATGGAGCTGCATTTATGACACAATATGTCACTGCAGCAACTGACAAAAATTTTATTTACTGCAATAACTAACAAATAATGATAAACTGAGATATTCTGGTGAAAAAATATGGCTGCTTCTTCCTATTAAGCTAATGGCCACCAAATTCAAAGTCATTAGAACAAAGTACTTCTTCAACAAAGAAAATTTCAGTCCATCTTCATTGGATGAAGAACTGTGAGTCCATTAGTCAGAAAAACTACTCATCCAGTTGGAACTGGTTTGGATTGCATAAGCAATTTCTAGCCTCTCCTCAACCTAAGTTGTTTATTCCAACTTTGACACTTACAAATATCAACATAGGCAGTGCCCAAGGTCGGGTCCACTTTGACATTTAGCAATTTCTATAACAATTAAATTTAGGAATAGGGATAGGCAAATTTACTCCGTCACTGTGTATGTGGCTGTGTTCTGTTTATAAAATAACTGTATTTAAGTGGTTGTGTCCAGGCGAAAATTCAATGTTTTATTCACAATATGAATGCATCGCTAGTAATATTGTCATTTTCTCGAGTTCTGATGGAGACTCTAATTTTTAAACATTACTCTTTGTCCGAGTTATTTTTTTATGTTGGACAGGCTCTGTTACACTTTTTAACAATTACTGATGACGATGGTAGTGATACTAGTGGTGGGGGTGATGGTTTTGGTGGGAGTGGGGTTGGGTGGTTGAGGTAATGATGATGATGGTGGGGGGGGGTGATAATGATGGTGCCAAGGGCACGTGTAAATTTAGTAAAAATGGTGTCCGTAAATAACATACTGGTCGTTTGCCTGGAGTTTCGCGTACTTGAGAGGTGTATACGAGTCAAGAGAAGCAAAATGAAGTCACTTCGATCCAAACGTCACGCTTACGTCATTATAGACACAACGTGACCTAATACTGTATACTATTATTAAAAGCATTTTAAAACACTGCAATAGCTAAAACACATTCACAAGTTTCAAATACGATTTGAAGAGGATGACAAAAATGAAGGTGCGTGGACGGGGGACACTCGATTCCAGACGCTATTAAGTGGTGCCAAGGAATGATGGACTTTTCAGCGCACACTAATTAAGCGGATCATTTGATGACATTGTTTGCAAGTGCATACAAACTTTCGCAACGTTTCTTGTTTTTGTTTTTCTAGCATCGAGGTATACGTCCGATCTTGAGGAGAGACTGTTTACTTTTTTAATTCATCTCATAGACTACATGTTCAAAAACACATCAATAACCCTAAACTCGGTACTGTGGGTTCTTTTATCCTTAAGAAAAAATAAATAGAAATTAAATTCAATATTCCCTCAACTTGCCCAGCTCGTTTACAAGATATGTCACTGCCGTCCCGTAGACATGGCCCTTGAAATAAATCCTCTTGTCCTTCTCGTGAATTCAATCAAGTTGATTGAACTTGTGCACTCCTTCCTGTTATGAGCCGGGATGCGTTTCCTTCTAGGCATTCGACTGTGAGAAAATACATTGATTTGTCCTGTTAGCAGCTCCGATTGAAAGGGTTTAAAGATTACTTCTCTTATCAATAAGGTATTGTGTGCTGTCACTGGACTGGTTTGACAGTGCGAAGAATGGAAAGGCGTCGGTACCGTCAAAGAAAGAATCAATTAAAAAGCCACACCAAAGTCTTGCAGCTGTACGTGATGGCAATAAAAAAGTAATAATCGATTTTGGTTATATTAGGCTTAGGTCAGATCCTTAGTGTGCATCAGACACACACACACACACACACACACACACACACACACACACACACACACACACACACACACACACACACACACACTCACATTCACACACACACACTCACATTCACACACACACACACACACATACACACATTCACACACACACACACATTCACACACACACACTCACATTCACACACACACACTCACTCACATTCACACACACACACACACACACACATATATATATACACACATTCACACACACACACACTCTCACATTCACACACACACACACATTCACACACACACTCACATTCACACACACACACTCACATTCACACACACACACACATACTCACATTCACACACACACACACACACACACTCACATTCACACACACACACACATACTCACATTCACACACACATATACACAAATTCACACACATACATACACACATTCACACACACACACATACATTCACACACACACACACACACACACACATACTGTCAAACGCATTAGTAATATCCGTTAGTAATACATGTGCATATAACTACTGACTCACACAAACGCTCGTTACGTCACGAACACATTCAGTCGGTCACCCATTGACACACTTATACTCTCACTCACTCGCTGAGACCAAAGAACAAACGCACTTGCTGAAACATACTCACTAATGTATGCGCTCAAACTCTGACCTTTAACCCAGGCCGCCATCACCTGTCATATCTTCCCGTTTCTTTCTCTTGCCAGGTGCTGTTTGTTGTTATTTGATTTATTTGTTTGTTTTATTTATTAGATTATTTCAATATTTTATGTATTCAATTTTTTAACATTTATTTTGCTATATTATTTTGTTTGTTCTTTTATTTGTTTGGTTAGTTTCCGTTATTTATGTGTTTCGTTGTTTCGTTGTTTAATTCATTTATTTGGTTTTATTTATTTCTTTGTTTCGGCGTTTAATTTATTTATTTGGTTTGATTTATTTCTGTGTTTTGTTGTTTAATTTATTTAGTTTTATTTATTTTTGTGTTTTGTTGTTTAATTTATTTAGTTTTATTTATTTGTTTATTTCGTTGTTTAATTTAGTTATTTGGTTTGATTTATTTCTGTGTTTTGATGTGTAATTTATTTATTTTGGTTTGATTTATTTGTTTATTTTGTTGTTTAATTAATTTACTCAGTTTTATTTATTTGTTTGTTTTGTTGTTTCATTTATTTGTTTGTTGCATTGTTTATATTGTATGATTCTGGTAGTGGTGAGGAAATTATCTCTAGGTGAGTGACTCTGGCATGTAGTTCTGTGTCTCGCTCCAAGTGCACATTCCCATTCGGTAGTCGCTAGCCGGGATGCGTTCTTTCTAACTTGAAATCTGTTTAAACTTCACGAAGGTACTTTAGAAGTTAGATTATTAAATCTCATTTGATTGTTATTTTGTATCGATTAGTTTTATATGTGTGTATGTGCGCATGCATGCGTGCTTGCTGAACGCTGCTTGTCTGTAGACCTCTTATGCTGGCCAGGCTTCTGATAATCAGGATTCAGACTGAGTCTTTAAAGCTCAAATAACACTATGTATGATTAGAAGAATCAGACAGAAGTGACCCTAGTACAGTCGGTCTTAATTTTAAAATTACCTTTTAAAGTAATGGCCTTTAGTGAAAAGGTGTGCCTTATTAAGAAATGCTGTCGGAATAAGTCAACCTTAATAAAGCTAATTTCATTGATTCCACTGAATAAGTGTTGAAAGATCAAAGATGTGTGAGGATTAGGAATCGAGTGGCACAGTCCAGAAAAGAGGAAATGCTATTCTCTAAAATATACTGTCGGGGGTGGGGGGTAACTGTAGAAAGTTAAACACAAGTCTCTTCCGCTTAAGTTTGGTTCTCTTTGGTTGGTTGGCTTGTTTGTTTGTTTGTTTGTTTGTTTATTCTTTCTACTGAGTACAGATGAATTTCTCTCTATTCCTAAAAGTTTAGAGTGATTTTAAATGAAATATTGGTTATAGCAAGATTTGAAAATTTCTAAATTAAATTAGGTTGTTTTCGTCTTTCTCTCGCGATTAAAGTGTTCCATAATATCAAGTATGCATTCGAATTAAATTGTTAGCCACATTTATGTTGTTATGTTTGCTTAACATAAATCAGTTTGTTGGCAGTTATCACAATGTTTATATTTCGGTCTGTTTCAAAACAGAGAATTTTTTATTTTTATGGCCAATTAATTTTATCAGTGTATTTCATAATTAAGACTTAATCATTCATTCATTCATTCAAACTTGTTGTGACATACGCATTAAAATAAAATGATGACAGTTGTGTACATCCATTGCATATTAATTAAAATTGTAAATGAACAAAATTATTCAGAATCACACTGAAATAAACTGTCTACTTTTGTCAACAACGCACGGGTAAGAGCATTTTTGACCAAACCACTTATGACCAAAACGTTTCTGATAAACCATTTCAGACCAAACCAGTTCTGATGCACTGCTTCTACCAAACCACTTCTGACAAACTATTTCTCAAACTGCTTCTGATAAGCCATTTTTGGCTAAACCACTTCTTATAACCACCTCTAAGCAAACCACGTCTGATCAAACCACTTCTAATAAACCATTTCTGACCAAATTGCTTCTCATTACACCACTTCCGATCAAACCATTTCTGATCAAACTACTTCTGACCAAACCATTCCTGATCACCACTTCTGACCAAACCACTTCTGATCACCTCTGACAAAACCACATCCGATTAAAACACTTCTAACCAAACATCTTCTGACCAAGCGATTTAATTTAACAAATATAGACTGTCAGAATCTGGAGATTCTTTTAAGCTTTAAAATCAGGACATTGATTTAACTCAAAGATTAAATGAGGATATCAAAGTTTTCAATAAAAGTGTTGTGACTTTCAGCTGTATGTCAATATATTTATTTTTTTATACAAATACAAATATACTTAAACAAAAAACCCGTAAGAATACTTGGGAAAATGTGTACTTTTTTTCAATCGTAACATGACACTCCTGAAATCCTTGCAATTACGACATCATCTTGCGATTGTCAGGGTCGGAAAGGGGGTTGCCAGGGAAAAGTGGCCAGGCTGCAGCAGTAGGATTGGAGTAGACATCAGTTGTCTATCAAAGAATGCACACATTTCCCACACTTCAGGCCTCTTAAGTACTCGAATGACTTCAAAAGGAACTCTGTCTTCTAATTGCTTTGCTATTTATTGTTTTTCTTTTTTTTAATTTTCCTAGTCGAACACAGAAACTTTTACTCTGAAGTGAAGATTAGAAATATGCGGAGTATGGGTGTTTGGAAGGTCAGAGGTGGTGGGCAAATTCAGATAATTTTGTTTCCAGTTGAGTCTTCCAATAATCATTTCAGGGTGTAGTTGGGGGGGGGGGATATCAATCAGGCAATAACTAGTCAAGCAAAGAGACGACATGGGGTGGTTATATACATTCAATTTAATGAGTCACCAAAATAGAATTCCAGTGAGAATTCGGAAGGATGTTTTCGATTTGCAAAATATGTTATACTCGCACTTTTACTCAACTTACATTTTGTAAGATTTGTTTTTACAAAATAAAAACCTAAAAGGAAAAAAAATAGAACCTTCTAGCAGTGTGAATTTCATCAGATGCTCAAATTTAAACAGACGTTGTCAGTATGTATTCGCACTATGTACTTTAAGAGTTAATGCATTTACATAAACACACACACACACACACACACACACACACACACACATATATACATACACACACACATATATATATATACATACACACACAATATATATATATACACACACACAAACACACACACAATCACACACACACACAAACACACACACACACAAACACAAACACACACACACAAACACACACACATACACACACAAACACACACACACACACACACACACATATATATATATATATATATTGCTCAAAAGTTAGGTAACAAATGCGTAGATGTAGAGAATTACTTTAAGAGTTCACGCCCAGTTACACACACGCATTAACACACAAACATATATATATATATATATATGAAACAAACTCACATACACAAACACCTACAGTTGCAACCGCACATATAAACAAACAAGCAAGCACACGCGCGAGCCAGATTGAGAACTAGATCAGATGTTTTAGAAATTCCCAAATGCATTCACAAAATACTTTCCATTTCCGTACTCCCACGCAAACATTTAGAGTGCAAAATCTGTCATATGTTTCATTGCTTCTTAAACTGTACTGAACTTACATATTTAGTTAAATTATAGAAAATTAGAAGTTTTATAATGATGATGATTGTGTTGATGAAGATGATGACGATATTGATAAGAAGGAATAAAGTGCAAATAGTTGTAACTATGGATGGAGGGAAGATACACTTCGAGGAATGGGAAATATATAAATTAATAAGTAGAGGGCCAATAACTCGTACTACAGCACTATAAAAATATCATTTACACTGTAAAAACGCTCTTGTTCTGATAGCCATTATAAACTATCAAATAGAATAACTTGTGCCAAGAAAAGGATATTTTAAACTTGATTTTCAGTTTTAATATCTTACATCTTTTATATATTGTTTTTTTACTGTTAGGATTTATTTTGGAGAGGGGGTTCGGGGGGTGGGGTCTTGTTCTTTTGATTATTATTATGATTGGTGTTTTTAGGGGGTTGTTGTTGTTGCTGTTGCGTTTGTCGTTTTATTTGAGTGCAATGAAATTGTTATGGAGAGAAGAAAAAACGTTAACCGAAATATGTAAATAAAATCATAAAAGTGAAAAAAAATAGTTTCTTCTAAAATTCGAGCGAGGCTTCACTTCTTTCGGAATTATTAAAGAAATAGATGTTGACAGTGTTGATGTCGTTAAAATGTTTCTTTCAAACTTAGAATGGCAATTTCCAGACTAAGAGTACGCCCTGAAGGCATCTGTTTGTAAATTAATTCCATGGCAAGAGACCTGTATATTAACTATTCTTAGTTATATGAACAAACTTAGAATGGCAATTTCCAGACTAAGAGTACGCCCTGAAGAAATCTGTTTGTAAATTAATGCATGGCAAGAGACCTGTATATTAACTATTCTTAACCTTGTGAAGACATCTGTTTGTAAATTAATTCCATGGCAAGAGACCTGTATATTAACTATTCTTAGCCTTATGAAGGCATCTGTTTGTAAATTAATTCCATGGCAAGAGACCTGTATATTAACTATTCTTAGCCTTATGAAGGCATCTGTTTGTAAATTAATTCCATGGCAAGAGACCTGTATATTAACTATTCTTAGCCTTATGAAGGCATCTGTTTGTAAATTAATTCCATGGCAAGAGACCTGTATATTAACTATTCTTAGCCTTACGAAGGCATCTGTTTGTAAATTAATCCATGGCAAGAGACCTGTATATTAACTATTCTTAGCCTTATGAAGGCATCTGTTTGTAAATTAATCCATGGCAAGAGACCTGTATATTAACTATTCTTAGCCTTGTGAAGACATCTGTTTATAAATAATTCATGGCAAGAGACCTGTATATTAACTATTTTTAGCCTTATGAACAAACCAGGCTCGACACGCTGTTAAAAAAAAAAGATGCCGATGACGTCACACGCACTCAATAAGACTAAGACTGAGGATTTCGATGAATATTTATGCATAAAAATGTAATATAAAAATAAATAATGCTAACTCAAAAATGTTTCACTAGCCGAACACTAAGTAACTCAAATATTGTGGGGGAAAAAAGGACATTTTCTAAAAATATAGCTCTTTATGGCTCGCTGGACTTTTCGTCCAAGACGTCAGTACTGGTGGCTGAACCTGTTGGTCTACAATGGTGGCTGTATCTATTGTCAAAGACGTCTACAATGTTGGCTGTATCTATTGTCAAAGACGTCTGCAATGGTGGTTGTATCTATTGTCAAAGACGTCTACAATGGTGGCTGTATCTATTGTCAAAGACGTCTACAATGGTGGATGTATCTATTGTCAAAGACGTCTGCAATGGTGGCTGTATCTATTGTCAAAGACGTCTGCAATGGTGGCTGTATCTATTGTCAAAGACGTCTGCAATGGTGGCTGGATCTATTGTCAAAGATGTCTACACTGGTGGCTGTAACTTTTATTAAAGACTTCTAAGCTGGTGGTTGGACTTACTGTTAAAGACGCCTGCAGTGGCTATGAAACCTATTGTCAAAGACGTTGTGACGTTTTCCTGGGAGATAGGCAATATTTTTATTCTCCACCACCCCGGGCTGTAACATTAGGCAAATCCCCAAAACATACCATCTGGCTGGTCACACGTGTTGGAAAGATGAATGGTAGATAAAGTAGAATAGAAGAGGAATAGTTCTAGAAGATAGCTCGAGCCCCGTAATACATATAGCAAGGATAGTAAGTAAATACAGGTGACAGACTATAGGCAATACATTACAGGTAAGTGAGTCACGCTAACACAATTGATCTATGTATCAACAATAATATTTAAGCTAATAATCATGACCCTGTCGTGCCATAAGAGACTGTCCATTTGAGTCCTGTGGCACTGTGGTAGTTATTTGGTTTGTTCATATGAGCGAACTTTAAATGAGTTTGTAAAAACACGCTGAATGTTTTTGACTGACCTCTAGAGTACTTGGGTAGAGTTTCTCTACAACTTGACTAAAGGTGCATAATTGTGACTTTATAAATACATAATTTTACATTGCCTGACGTGTAGCCTAAGGTCTCAGTGAATGTTTGTTAGATGATTTCCTCTTGTGTTGATAACCGGAGATAAGGTCAATAGTATGATTATACTTAGTTAATACCAAGAGCCAAAATACATAATGCCTCAATGGTCAGGTGTAATTATAGGAGAGTTCCTGGTGCATTCGTTCACGTGGCTGAGCTGTGCTTTGATTGGTTATTTTAGTTATCTGTAACATTCAGGTATGTTCCAATTCTGAGGATAAGAGTCAGCCTTTCTAAAGGTAGATTTAGTCTATTGTTAAAGGAGGGGTGGGTGTGTGCTACATAAGCCATTATGTGACAGATATCTACACTGGTCTCAGAATAAAAGTGCTCATGGAACAGCTGGCTGACACTGAATCTAAGTTCAGATAACCCGCCCATCATTCAACTTTGGGAATTGTTCCAGAATCAGTGCCAAAATGTTGGCAGGATGCACCGGAGAACACGTTTAACCAGGAAGCTATTATTGCAAGTAAAACTAATTCCAGCTCAGCAGGCTTAAGTTTTAAATTTGTCACGTCGTGGGCAGTACACTATTCAGACAAAATTAATTTTGCAATGCAACTCTGGGTCTTGAAGACTTTGACAACACTTTCTCCACCCCCCCACTCCAAGTATTTGTGATGAAAAGCAATGGTGAAGCAATAATATGAAAATAATCCTCTGCTCTACCATAAAAACGTTATTGAGACACTCTCCTCCTACCCCATCAACCAGATTCTTTTTTTAAACGACTGGCTATGATTAAGCAATAAGCTCAGAATAATCCTCTTCTCAGTCGTTCGTTGACAAGGGCGTTAGTGAGATAAAAGTTACCTATGTTTTCAACGATAAAAGAAATGCCTCAAACATATTTAAAGAAGCACTTCACTTCGTTATTCAGTTATTGTTTTATTATTCATTCTTTTAGATATATCAAGATTTATAAATATAAAATGCAAATAAAATATTGTTGGCGAGGGGGTGGGGTGGAGTAAAGAATTCCTACATAATGCATTACAATTTTACAAGATATTTTAAAACTGTATCCACTGGGTTGCAGGGTATCAGTTTCCTTTCAGATGGGTTTCCAGATCGTGTTGCCCATTCTTCATATTTCATTGTTGGAGATCTCTGCTAGACATTTCAGTCAAATGACAGCTTCAGGAAGAGCAGCTGACATGTTGCTGAATGTTGTATTACGTCATACAACAATACCCTTGCGCAACAGTGCTAACACAAGATAAGTTCCGTATTTTGTTTGCTTTGGAAGTGTGATCCTTTGCAGAACCTTTCAGAGACAAAATTGTATATTGATGGACATTCACCTTTGAAATTAGCTGTGTGGTGAAATGGGAGAAAGATGTCTCAGAGTAAACAGGAAATGATTTAATTTAGTGCATGAGACATAGTAGAGAGCAGGCTAAATCTTGTGGGATAGCTTATGATTTATTATTGAAATTGTCATATATTAAAATTTTATTATTCTTTATTCTTCTATAAATTTTTAATTAATTTTTCATTCATTTTGGCTCATTCTTTAACATATTCATTTTATATAAAATCCATATTGTAATGTGTGAATTGGCTTTGTCATTTTATGTTGGCACGTTCTGCCTGGGAACTCATATCACAAGCTGCTGGATCAGTGTTCGCCATCCTCAAAATAGTCCTAGTTGTCCCAGATTTAAATTAATTTTGGTCTGCAACCAACACTTCCACTCCTTTTTACTTATTTCTTTATGCACTTGTCTACTTCTTCAGCTCAGTGGTTACTTTTGTTTGTATTTAGAGGGGCTTGCAAACTTGCTTGTTTGCTTGTGTGATAGGCCCAACACAACTGCTTAAAACCTACCGACCATACTTATCTCAAGGGGAGGCAAGCATAAAGCAGGATGTTTACAGCACCCCTCAATATATCTCTTTTCCTCTTGCCTCTGTGTTATGTTAGTGGGCACATATAGTCTACAACTCTACATGGAGCATTTGATAAGTGGGACTTATCAAAGTGGCACTCCTTTGTTTCAATCAAGCAGTACATGAGCAAGTAAGCATTGTCAGTGCTAAATGTTAATGCTGTTAATGTACATATTTCAATCGGTGTTTACATTTTATGCATTTTTTAATTTTAGTAGATGTTTATATATTTAGATAGAAAATAATTTATAGTTTGTATTTATGTATTTCTGTGTGATAGTTTATTTTACTTTCTTTATGTATTTTATAATTTATTTGTATGAAAACGGTTTTCCTAGAGCACACCAATTATAGTGTTGTATTTTATTTTATACCTTATTCTGTCAATTATATGTTAATTAAAAGTTATGTTTAAAGAGCAATTGATATCGTTTCTTTAGATAGTATAATCGTAACACAACTCTTAGTGATTTAAAAATAATTTATATCTAAACAAAAGTAAGAAAGCACAGATCAGACCATTATGGCAGTGTGCAGGGCAAATTTACCGGCTTGCGGTATTCTTGGTCCGCCAGACATTCAAGATATATGGCGTGCTTTGGTGAGTTTGTGGTGTCTGAAAAAGGAATGCTCTTCATAAGCCGAATAAAGAAATGAAAAGATGATAGAGGTGTCCCTGTGTCTTCTGTCGCTGTTGCTGCCCATTGGTGTGCAAGATACGAACCTACCCCACCAAACCTGCTTACCTTTTTCTCTTGAGGATAACATCAAATATTTTATTGTGCTTTCATTCGCCGATATATGTAGTCTTATATTTACTCCTTCATTACAGGACTGATATACCGACACATTGTTATCCTTGCCTGCGTTTTCATTTCAAATCCGTTTCTTTCATGAATACGTCAGAGGACGCAACTCGTGACTCTAATGAAGTCAAGGGATTGCACTCGTCTTCTTTCAATCAATTCCGCTAGATAACATTTTTTTCATGATAAGTATTTAAAATCATTCAAATGTTTCTGACACCTCAGGAAGTGGTCGATTTAAAATTCCGGAGTTTCCGGTGGAAATATTATATGTATGCCAGTTAAGTCTACATTGAAAAGACCAATCGAACCTACTCCAAAAAATTTTTAAATCATTTTTTTTTCTCAAAAAATACCTCTACTCTTTGAATATGTTTAAATAGAAAAACTTTTTTCCACTTTGCCCTTTAGAAGTGATTAATAAAAACCAGGTCGATTTATTAATATTTTAGAGGTTATGTCACTCATTAAATTTAGACTGATATTTAAAGTTTGGAATCATCGGCACGGATATTATTTATGGACCAACGGGCAAGCGTGGGGAAAATGACGACAAAGGACAGAGAACAGAAAAGGGGAAAAAACTGGAAGGGGCACTATAGCATATTATTTATCATTGATTTCATCCGCGAAAGTTTCAACACATTGTCCCCTGTCTTCAACGGAGAAAGAAACGCAAGAAATCTGTTGGTTTCTATGGAAACACTTAGGCGTCCACACACACACACACACACACACACACACACAGTCTGTTTATCTAATTGCGTTGGGCATTTTCACTCTGTTTTACTTGAACTATTTTGTTTTAATTATCATCTTACCGGGAATGACGTCGAACATGAGTATTCAAAGTCTAGTCTAGTTAAAAGAAAAAAAGAAAAACCCTCTTTCTTTAAGATATTTCAAAGTGACTGTATTTTTAATTGTTACTGTCTGCTATTTGTTTGTGGGAGTCCCCTAAGAAGTCCTTACTTCAGTGTTGTGAATAAGCGTGTCTCCATGGTGTTGTCCGCGAAATCAACTAGCTTCGACAGCGGACGTTAAACTCAAAATAGTCAATAGTCAATAAAGAAGAAGAAGGTAAATATAAAGACAAAGAAGAAGAAAAAGAGAGATGACATTTTTTTAAAATGACAAAATAAGAACAAGAAATACTAGTTTTAAAAAGCACATATTTAATATTCTGACTGATGTTTTTTTTAAGGACTATCAGTTGTGTTGTTATGCTTCACTTCATTTGTATGTTCATTAAAACATAGCAAAACATTAGTAAGACAGTAGTAAATTAGTAGTAAGGCATTACTAAGACAGAAAGGCAATAGCAAGAATATAGTAAGACATTAGTAAGATGGTAAGACAATAGCAAGATAGTAGTAAGACAGTAGAAAGATAGTAGTAAGACAGTAGAAAGATAGTAGTAAGACAATAGCAAGATAGTAGTAAGACAATAGCAAGATAGTAGTAAGACAGTAGGAAGATAGTATTAAGACAATAGCAATATAGTGGTAAGACAGTAGAAAGATAATAGTAAGACAATAGCAATATAGTGGTAAGACAGTAGAAAGATAGTAGTAAGACATTAAAAAGATAGTAATAAGACTAATAAGCAAATAAGACAGTAGTGAGATTCGAAGAAAACAGTAATAATTCAATGGTAAAGCATTTGTAAGGTAAGTGTTAAGACAGTAAGGATGACAGTAGTAATCAGTAATGATTCAATGGTAAAGCATTTGTAAGATAAGTGTTGACCAATAAAAGGACAATACGACAGCAGTAAGATAACAGTAAGATATTACCAAGGTAATATTAAGACAATAAGAAGACATTAGTAAAACGACAATAGTCAGACATTTAATAAACAATAGAAAGACTATGTTAAGAAAGTAATAAATCAATAATAAATAAATAGCAAGACAATAAAAAGACAGAAGATGAATATTGTGCACTGGAAGGAAATGAAAGAGAAGATTAAAGATTCGCATAAAACCGGTAGAAAGACAATGTTAAGACAGTAATAAATCAATAATAAATAAATAACAAGACAATAAGAAGACAGAAGACAGATAGAGTACACTGGAACGAAATGGAAGAGAATATTAAAGATTCGCATAACACCGGTAGAAAGACAATGTTAAGACAGTAATAAATCAATAATAAATAAATAACAAGACAATAAGAAGACAGTACACTGGAACGAAATGGAAGAGAATATTAAAGATTCGCATAACACCGGTAGAAAGACAATGTTAAGACAGTAATAAATCAATAATAAATAAATAACAAGTGAATAAGAAGACAGTACACTGGAACGAAATGGAAGAGAATATTAAAGATTCGCATAACACCGGTAGAAAGACAATGTTAAGACAGTAATAAATCAATAATAAATAAATAACAAGACAATAAGAAGACAGTACACTGGAACGAAATGGAAGAGAATATTAAAGATTCGCATAACACCGGTAGAAAGACAATGTTAAGACAGTAATAAATCAATAATAAATAAATAACAAGACAATAAGAAGACAGTACACTGGAACGAAATGGAAGAGAATATTAAAGATTCGCATAACACCGGTAGAAAGACAATGTTAAGACAGTAATAAATCAATAATAAATAAATAACAAGACAATAAGAAGACAGTACACTGGAACGAAATGGAAGAGAATATTAAAGATTAGCATAACACCGGTAGAAAGACAATGTCGAGCGTGTGAAGTGCACACCTGCGTAATTGATGCGCATGATGGACAAGAATTTCGAAGGGAATGGAAAGGGTGTATTATTTTTTCTATTTTTAAAAAATAAATTGCGGCTATTAATTAATTATCGTTGTTTCAATTCTTGTTTTAAAAAATATCTACAGATTTTTTTGTTTAGTTGATACAACGGAATAAAGTTCGAAAATTGTTTGAACTATAACCTCAGTCACTTTTGATGAATCAAGCCATTATTAGAATTAGGAGAAAATGCACTTAAATTTAAATCACTTTTGATGAAGCAAGCTAGTATTATAATTAGGAGAGTGTTTCTATTTCAATACCTCAGTCACTTTTGATGAACCAAGTTACTGTTACAATTATGACAATGTACTATAATTTAAATCACTTTTGATGAAGCAAACTATTATTATAATTAGGAGAATTTTTTTGTACTTTAACTTAAATCACTTTTGATGAATCAAGATATTATTATAATTAAGAGAATGTTTGTACTTTAACTTAAATCACTTTTGATGAATCAAGCTATTATTATAATTATATAATTATAATTAATGTTTGTTCATTAACCTAAGCCATCTTTGATGAATCTAGATATTTTTATATTATGGAGAATGTTTGTACTTTAACTTTAATCACTTTTGATAAAACAATCTATTATTATAATTAGTAGAATTTTGTACTTTAACCTTAGTCGGTTTTGATAAACCAAGCTATTCGTATAGAGACAGTACATAAAGACAGTTGTATATATAGATACCGATGTAGACATTCAAAATGTATATATAGACATAAAACCAAAAAGACAGATATAAAGACAGGTGTATATGTGGACATATGTGTATAGAGATGTTGAAAGATAAATACAAATGGATATGTGGACATTCAGAGAGATGTATATGTGAAACAAAGACATATATAAGTACACATATAGACATGTGCGCTATAGACAGACAGAGATGATTCTGCAAAGATAGATAGATAGATAGATAGACAGACAGATAGATAGATAGATAGATAGATAGATATAGATAGATAGATAGATAGATAGATAGATAGATAGATAGATAGATAGATAGATAGATAGATAGATAGATAGATAGATAGATAGATAGATAGATAGATAGATAGATAGATAGATAGATAGATAGATAGATAGATAGATAGATAGATAGATAGATAGATAGATAGATAGATAGATAGATAGATAATGTAGACATGCACATTTTTGCTTGGTCTTAGATATCACGACCTCGACTTTGGGAAATTTTCTAGACAGGCGACAGCACAGAAAATTTTATTTTCTTAATTTTAAGACAGAAGACATACATATAGCTATGAATAGTTAAAAATAGTTAAGGTACCAAAATTCTTGAATTCATAGTGACTTTTTCTGTGCACTTATTCTCGGCATCGGTTGACACAGGCTGCCTCTTACCGATTTCCAGCTGTCAATTTAACCTATCCGACAGACCATGCACCAAGATCACCATGGTAATTTGGAACCCGAGACCAAGCCTTTGAAGTCAATGGCAAGTGCTCGACTTCTTTAGTCCCTTTTGTGTGTAGTGTTTGACTTCTTTAGTCCCTTTTGTGTGTAGTGTTTGACTTCTTTAGTCCCTTTTGTGTGTAGTGTTTGACTTCTTTAGTCCCTTTTGTGTGTAGTGCTTGACTTCTTTAGTCCCTTTTGTGTGTAGCGCTTGACTTCTTTAGTCCCTTTTGTGTGTAGTGCTTGACTTCTTTAGTCCCTTTTGTGTGTGTGTTGTAAAACATGTGCATGTATTAGTCGGAGGCCGACTTCCGCTTCTGTCGCTATACTGTGTAGTGCTTGCAGTGTGTTGTAGTCCAGTCCAAGTAAATCAATATTTCCCTGATGCTTATTTTATACTTTTCAAGATATAAAATACAGACAAATTCCACGTAATTTCAGACTGATACCACATATGTACAATCAACACCCGATTGTCTCAGATCCTGAAGATCGCGATTGATACATACTTACAACGCATGCAAGCCCTGCACGCTAAAGAGAGAAAGGCAAAATCTCTACGATTAATACAATTTCATGTACCAAAGCTCACTGCAAACACTGCACACTAAACAGAAGAAGGCAGGAATCAGCCTATGATTAATATGTTTTCATGTACTACAGCACACTAAAGAGAAGAAGGCAGGAATCGGCCTACGATTAACCATTTACATGAAAGACAAAAGTCAGCCTTAAGGTATTATTTTGTGGTAATACAATTTGAAGTCGCAAGTAATTAAGTCATCATTAGTTGGTAATAGTCTTTCATTAGATATTATATATATAAGGTTGTCATAGCACTTAAAAGAATTGTATTTTAGAATGTGTAAAAGTCATCATCAGCTGCCTGCAAGGCTTATTATAATTAGTGAAGTAAGGCTACCGAATTTAAAAGTAATTCCTTTTTAACAATAAACATAAGGCTACAGAATTTAAAAGTAATTCCTTTTTAACAATAAACATAAGGCTACCGAATTTAAAAGTAATTCCTTTTTAACAATAAACATAAGGCTACCGAATTTAAAAGTAATTCCTTTTTAACAATAAACATAAGGCTACCGAATTTAAAAGTAATTCCTTTTTAACAATAAACATAAGGCTACCGAATTTAAAAGTAATTCCTTTTTAACAATAAACATAAGGCTACCGAATTTAAAAGTAAACACTAACACTAGTAACACGTCCTCTTGGCGTCCAGTCTGTCCCTTGGACTCACACTTCTTTAGCCAACAGAAAATAGCCAACCTTTGACCTTTAGTCCACTAGCACTGGACATAGGCTCTCTGTTGGCGGAAGTCGAAAGATCCGGTTCATAGCTGTTTTCTTCGCCCCATTAAGCGCTGTAGATGACATTTAGACTGTCATCATCGTAGTCACCCTGCTTGCGTTCTTGTTCAGGAGTATTTACGTCCTGACCGGATTGCTTGCGTTCTTGTTCAGGAGTATTTACGTCCTGACCGGATTGCTTGCGTTCTTGTTCAGGAGTATTTACGTCCTGACCGGATTGCTTGCGTTCTTGTTCAGGAGTATTTACGTCCTGACCGGATTGCTTGCGTTCTTGTTCAGGAGTATTTACGTCCTGACCGGATTGCCTGCTCTTTACCGAGAATGTGTATATCGATCGCTCTGTGACGTATGGTATTCGAAACATTATGACGGAGCTCTCACGTCAATGTTTCGAGGTTTTCTTATGCAGTTTCTGCAGATCCGTTCAGATCAGTAGTAGTCATCGTCCTTTGACGGTCACAGGTGATATTCTTATCATCACCCCTTTTTCAATTGTGCTCTAATGCAGATTATTTCCCTTTGCATATGTGGCACTGCGATCGCCCCTTAGAAAAGAAGTGAAGAGCGCCACCGAAAATAAAATTACCGTCACTGTACCACCGTGAGGAAAATCACACACACACACACACACACACACACACACACACACACACACACACACACACACACACACACACACACACACACACAGGAAGAGAGAGAGAAAAAAGAAAGTTAATGTGGCCTTGGCTGACATTTGTATTCTCTACTTCGCAACAATCGAAATACTGACTGAAATTATTGGGAGCGCTTCCGGCGATATTTCACGCTAGGAATTGGAAATGGCAGCGGATTTTGAGGGTGTTTGGGGAGTCGGGGGGTGGGAGGGCTATATCTATTCTATAATATTTGTTCTGTGCAGGTATTGTTTATATTCTCTTCTAGTGACGTTATAGAATGTTGGTATGCTATTTGTTGTCTTGTCTATCTAGTGACGTTGAATGTTATTTGTTGTCTTGTCTATCTAGTGACGTTGAATGTTATTTGTTGTCTTGTCTATAGGGGCCTTCGTCCTTTTGCTAATTATACCTGGTCAGTTTGTTTTTTCAAGATGTTGACGTTATAGAGTGTTGGTATGCTATTTGTTGTCTTGTCTATCTGGGGTCTTCGTCCTTTTGATAGTTTAAAATATTGGATTTCCTAGACTGATGTTGAAGTTTTTTTTGTGTGTGTGGTTCTGTTAACTTTTAGTTCTTTTTCTTGCCAGTCCAGTTTAAACCAGTTTGTTTGCTTTTTCATTGCCCGATATCTTATTGTGGAGGGATCCATGTAACTTCATTATCAGTTTTCGCAGTTTTCAGTCTAGTATGAAGTAACTATTGTCTCCCCTTAGTGTTTTACTTGAGCTTTAGACCGAGAGAGAGTCTGTAGCTATCAAATATTAGAGTTTTCGGGGGGGGGGGGGAGGCGTAGCTTGAATGCGGTCCGTTAGTATCTCAGCTGGGAAGCTGGCAGTATTGTCTGTGATTCTAAGGCTAGTGTCATGGTCGTTTGGGGGGGTGGTGAGGGTATGCTTACCGCTATGATTTTTATGTGACAGGCTCATCGGGGTCATCTGTTAACTCAGTCTACAAGGTCATACCCTTGGTATTGTAGGAACATACTTTTTATGAGGTCAACGGTGATCGGTTTTGTTAAATTTTTCTAGTGTCCTTTTATTGTGGTTTAAATTGACGTAGCGGTACTTCTGTCAGTTCGTGTAAGAGTGCTTTTCTTCCCGTCATTGTTTCTAGTTCATTTGTTATATTTTTAATGATTGATCAAAGGGCCGTGATCATTTTGACTGTTGTTTTAGGTCGGACCTGATTGGTCTTTCAAATTATAAGTATCTGTATGGATTTTTTCCATAACACTGATGCTGGATTTTGACTGAGGCACCCCCAAGGCGATTTTTAGGACCAGAGTAGAAGGGGGGCTTGTTCATTAGAAAAAAAAAGTAAGTATGTATAAGTCTGGACATCACAAAGGTATGGTACAGTCTAAGCAGTGTTTAACTTTTGCTCCCCGAGCGGGTTTAGAGACTGATTTCAAGCGATTTATCCTTCTTTTGGCTGATATGCACTGGTTTATATATTCATTCATGGAATGTTATTTTGATTTTATAATCTATTTCTCATCTATCTATTTGTAATTTAGGGTTAGTGATCAAAGGATCAAAGGTACGTCATTCAAATAAATAAATATACATCTGTGTCCCTAGGTCTCGAGTTGTCGGTGGATGGAATTGCGTTCATTTTTCTTTAATTCAGTGATGATTATTTTTAATTATTATTCCACAAGTGTTTTACTATTTCAGTTATATAAATCATGGTGATTATTTTTAATTGTTATTCCACAAGTGTTTTCCTAGTACAATAGTATTAGATGGCGAATAATGAAGATACTTTACAGTTATATAAATCATGGTTAAAATATTTTACCTTACGAGGGAGCTAGAGTGCCTGTCTTTTTCTATTCATTTCGTTGGTCGTCTTGCTCGACAGAATTTCGATAGAGTTAATCGCTTTGAAATTAGAAAGTCTGTGACTGAAGCCAGAATTAAAATTGTTGCTGTCTTAATGGACCATATGCGTGAGAGTGAGTGAGTGAGTGAGTGAGTGAGTGAGTGAGTGAGTGAGTGAGTGAGTGAGTGAGTGAGTGAGTGAGTGAGTGAGTGAGTGAGTGAGTGAGTGAGTGAGTGAGTGAGTGAGTGAGTGAGTGAGTGAGTGAGTGAGTGAGTGAGTGAGTGTTTTGTAGGTTTTTCTATCTCATATGCACATTACAATCTCTTAGGCCTAATTAGTGTATATTTCAATTACAAGTAATGAAATCTTATGACGTCAGCTCTCTAAGTAAGCATAACCTACAATTATAGTATTGTTCTCTTTCAGCCAATAATATACGCACTAATAAACTGTTTGATAAATCAGCCAAGAGTACACATACTTACACATTGAGTTTGATAAATCAGCCAAGAGTACACATACTTACACATTGAGTTTGATAAATCAGCCAAGAGTACACATACTTACACACTGAATTAGATAAATCAGCCAAGCAGCCTCCCTTCTGTTATCCATGAAAGTGTGTAGGGGGATGGGGGAGGGAGGCCGCCAGCTAAATCTTTGCTTGTCACGTCATAATCCTGTTGAAACTGGAAGTAACAACCGTGCGGCATCATTCTTGCTTTCTCTCACACACATACACATACACGCACGTACACACACCTCTTTTCAGTCAGAAGGCCGCAGCAACTTTATTCTAGCAGTTCCATTAAAGAGATCGTATTTTCGTGCTTGTTTAGTGGTTGGGAAGACTTCATATTTTTATTGCATTAAAACTGTGTTAATATAATCATTTCACAGGATATAATGGATGCAACAAAAATCAGGTAAATAAGACTCCGAGTTTACCTAGGAATTTCCAAGTTGTAGTAGGTGTTTCTTGTCTAAGTGGAAACTATTTAACGCTATTGGACAGTGTAATTATGATCACTGTCAAGGGTGAATGACGTCATTTGTAAGTGAGGAAACATTAAGTCATGAATTTTAGAAAAATTTTAATTAGTGACCGATTTCTTTGGCTATGAAAATTAAGTTTAAATTAATTTGTTGCTTGATTTTCATTTCTGTCTTGCGGAACATAAAAATTCTAGACAGATCTAGGTAAAGTACAAATTATTTACTTTTATTTTTTCATTGTTTAACTAATATATGCTTTACTGCTAATGAAATGGCCTTTAGACAGATCTCGGTAAAGTACAAATTATTTCTAATTTTTAGTTATTAAATTCTATTATCTATGTTTAATTATTAAATTTGAAACTGTAGTTCAACATATTCTTATTTCAGTTGTCTCATTTTAATGATTTACTGCTCAGCATAAACTAACAATCTTCAACAGGTAATGTATTGAAAGTAAATTACCATGTACAGAAAAGAGATGATTGAACTGTAGACAGTGTGGTTTCATTATGTGCATTTTCCATTGACTTCAACTACTCTGAGTCGTTGTCACTGTTAATGGGAGGTAATCGTTTAAATTTATTTCTTTCTTTTTTTTTAATTATTTTTAATTCCCTTGTTTTCAGTCACAAGAGCGTTTTTCTTCTCCGTGAATGAAAGCAGTGTCTATACATGCATGGTCAGAGCGTTTGTGAGCGTGTATATTTGCTATGCATGTATTGTAACAATACACTGTTTCATTTATTCATTTTGACGAACATTGATTATATGTTAGGTGTAGATGGGACCTGTATTTAACTATTCATATCTTAGCTGGGTTATTGAGATAGGGACTATATTTAGTTATTTATTTCTTTTGTATAATTGTTGAGAATGCGCCTTTAGACAGGTGAAAATGCTCCCACTCAAATGTTTACAAGTTTAGGGACTCTCTAGGCACGCTTTCGTCGACCTCAAATCTGGAACCTTCGACGGTTCAAGGGCAATCGTCAATCATTTATAAGGATCGGAGACATCATTTTCTGACAATGTATGTTTGTGCAGAACTCCAGTGTGGTGTGCTGAAAATTCAAAGGCTTTTTTTTTTCACCCTGAATTCTGGCGCGGCCATTTACTAATTTTTTCATAAATTCGTAAAAAGGGCCTGCACGTCTGATTGAGACTTCATATTTGGGGCGTATGTCATGGTACAGACCTATCAGCCTCTACCTAGTCATTCATCGGACCCACCCACCCACCAGCCGTCGACAGCAAATCATCAGTGTCCACTGTATCAGGGACTGAGGAAATTTGGGTCGAGTGAGGAGAGGCCATTCTTCACTTAACTCATATTTTTATTGGTTTTCACCATTCGTAACTTCATCGTTTTTCAACGAGGAGTGCTTTCTGCATTTATCAAGAGAAAGGTCACCTGGGTTCTTGAACATGCGTATGTGTGTGTTCTATCTCCCGTCCTAATCAGGGGAGATCATTCATTGTTTTTTTGTTCTGGTCATCACGATGAACATTATTGTTGTTTCATTTTCCCGAAGGAAAGCGTATATATAATAATGTATACAGATTCATCCATCATTCGTGGACATTACATTCTTCATATTCTTTTGGACAGTTTGTGTGTTAGTGTGTTCGTCAATTTCATCAACTCTCCAATAACTGTGAATAACAATATTTAGTAGTGGTGCATTTTCATAAATAGGTAGTTTTGTGTATTATTGTTATTGATAATATTATTGTAAATTAAGACTCTCAGCCATTTACATTTTGTCCAGCAAGCATTTTGCCAATAATTTGTGGGTTTTCACCCTGAGACATTTTCATTGCATGCAATTTATCTTTTTTTTTTTATTTTTTACTTTTCATTCATTATTCATTACTCTGGTACCCCGCTCCATGAATGCTGTGTGTGGATGTTTCTCTGGATGAATGACTAACATCCGTCCCTGAGTGTCCCCATATTTCCAATAAATTCTCATCAGTACCTTTATTCAAAGCATCTGTTTTGGTTCTTGAGAGTGGAATTCAGAGTGGTTGTTTGTCAGTTCGTCCTGTCCCTCCACATTTCACATTCAACCCTACATGCGTACACTCACACAGCCAACTCTCATACTTTACCCCACATTCAGAATAAAATTCCACACACACACAAGAACATCATGGTGTCTGTGTGCAAGAGTTTGTTATTTTCCATCCTGCAAACTCGGTGTGTCAAACTCGGTGTGTCGTCGGTTAGACCACTACCCCTCCCGGGTGCTGGTGACAGCTGTTCACAATCCATTTTATCAACCTCTGTCACTGAATGTGCTAATGTGATTTTCTTTCCTTTACCATTCCTTTCTTCAAGGACAACATTTTATTTCATGTACATACACACACTCTTGAGCATTTTGTAAGCGAGTATATATCTTTTATTGTGTACATTTATGATTATGGGGAGTGGGAGTGATGAGTGGTTGTGCATGTGTGAGTGCCTTTGTGTATGTGTGGATGAGAACTTGTGTGCATGTGTCAGCAGGCCAGGTATGGCACATACAAACTTGGAAGAAATCTTTCATCACATAATTATTTTGTTTCATTCATTTTGTCCAAGGCCAATTTGTCAATTGAAACAATTCCCAATAGCAATATTTAAATTGAGATAATGCCAAGCAAAGTACTGTTTAAATCCCTTCTCAGTAATTTAAAATTACTTCATTGTGTATTACTTTTCAATTTTATTTTTTAAATTATGGTGGTTTATTATATATATTATTATAGATTAATGTGGTGGAATTTTATAATTATGATGAATTATTATTAGGTCAATTAATATTTATTATGGTGGAGACTATTACAGAGAAATAAACTCACAGGAAACAAAGAAATGATTTTTTCCTGTTTCTATGCATTTGGCAGTTATTGAATTTTAAAAGATATATTTTTTTTCAAAATAAATTTCTGTCATGACAAAGAATTACACAAAACACACACACACACACACACACACACACACACACACACACACACAATGCATGCAACACACACACAAATACAGAGGCAAACATAATAAAACAGAAAAGCATTGTTATAACTATATCATTTTTATATAAACTCTAGCAATCATTGATCTTTCAGTTTACTATATTTAAGAATTCAACAAGTCACCATCATTTAATTATTTCCCATTGATAACTACAAAGCCTGTAAGAGAAAATATTTTTTGTGATTTAGAGAAACACAATAGTGGGGAGAAATAAATCTACATTATTTACATTACACAAGTATAAAGTATAAAGCACTTGTCTAAGTGACACTTAAAACAAAAGATTAACTTTTATCAAGGGAAAAATATTGTAATCCAAAGTTTAAAGCTCAATGATAATCATATTAGTAATGAACAAAAAAAATAGACAGAAAATTCTGTTGTTATAGCAACCAAAACAATTCTTTAGAGAGATATGTGCACTGCATGAAACCCAAAATGTATCTTAAAGAATTCTATTTTTAAATAATGTAACTGCAATTGTGAATAAGACAATGGAAACAGTACTTAAGACACACACACTGCAGATTCTTCAAAGATGCTCAAATTTACAAAGAGTCAATAATTGTCCAGTCCAACTTGTTAGAATACAAGTTCATTTTCTATACCACATTTGGAGCGTTTTCATTCGCTTGATTTTCTTCTGAAGCTGCAAAACTCCATACAAAAGAGCTTCTGCAGTAGGAGGGCACCCTGCGTCAATAACACAAATGGAAATAAATATGCTTATAATCCTCACAGATGTGTTAAACAGTAAATCTTTTTTACAATAATAAGAGATGCTTAAGTACACTGAAAGGATTCTAGGTCTGTGACCTGTTCCTGTCTGTTCAGGGCATTTCCAAATTATCTTAAGAGGCATGGCTAATTCTTGCTTGAGTATAATTTATTGTATTAAACTGTCTTATGAAGCATGAGTAGTTCTTTTCAGGAGCTGAAGTTACTGTACCAAATTGTCTTATGAAGCATGACTTTTTCTTTCATGAGTTGAAGTTACTATATCATATTGTCTTATGAAGCATGACAGATTCTTTCATGAGTTAAAGTTACTGTACCAAATTGTCTCATGAAGCATGATTAGTTCTCTCATGAGTACAATTCACTGTATGTGCATTGTACCAAAATTGTTTTATAAAGTAAGGTTAGATTCTTTCACAAGTACAATATAAAAGAAAAAAATCTGTTAATTAAGTGCAATATCTATACAGTGATTTAGCTCTTAAAAGTCTAGTTCATATCCCTGCATTTAAGTCTACAAGTTAAAAACAATTCTGCATAATGTAAAATCAGTTCTTCGGCAATAATGCTGTTTTAATACAACTTAATATTTTTTTCAAGTGCCATAGATACATATAATGTACAGATTTCAGAAACCTTTACTTTTACGCTGATAAGTAGTAAGAGGTTTTTTTTAAATTTAAATAATCAAAGCATCCTTAAGCACAATATTATAGGTAACAAAATGACAGAGGTCAAAGTTGGCAAAAATATAATGATGTAAATGAAATTTAATATGTTTTATCAGATGGCAATCATGCTGGTATTCATAATTCTAACAGAATTCACTTTATTATGAATTTAATAAGCAGTACAGTACAAGTGTAAAAATAAAAAATATCTGATTTTGCTTCTGAGTATACTTCTAAGGTAGAACAAATTACTAAAATGTTTGGAAAGTTCTGATATGTAAAAATAAAGTATATATCCCAGCCCTTTTTTTTCAAACCTATAGTGAAGTTTATGTAAGTAAATCAATGGGAAAAGATGTTTTGTATTTATTCCAATGTGAAACAAGATGTCTGATATTTATTCAGAACTGAAAGGGGACGTCTCTGATAATTCTGATGTAAAAGAGGATTGATATCTGTTATTTATTCTTTAGTGCATTCTTAAGTAAAATATTTTTAAGTGGAAGACAATGTCTGATATATTTATTATGATATAATAATGTTATTTATTCAAAAGTATAAGAGGATGTGTATTATTTATTCTGAATGAAATTTAATTCAGTGAAAGAAGATGCCATTCATTAATTTAATTTATTTATTCTTACATGAAAGAGGGTCTCTGCTATTTATTCTGAAGTGAAGGGAATACCTGATATTTATTTGTAAGTGAAAGAAGATTAAGCTATTTATTCTTTAAGAGAAATAAGATGTCTCTTATTTATTAATTGAGTTGAAAATGTTAATGGATCTACTTAGATCTTTTAAGCAGTTTCTCATACTTCCTTTCAATAGTAATCTTACAAACTAGAGGATGTCATGTTTTCGAATAGGAATACCCTAATCCTTTGAGTGTTAATGTTATACAATAAGAATACACTACTATCCTTTTAAAAGTAAAGTTTGAGAATTAGAACATACTACTTCTCAATAGGTTAATGTTTTAGAATAAGAATACAGTGAGTCGTTGACTTACGACAACAATTGGTTCCGACAAAATGGTCGGAAGTCAATTTGGTCGTATGTCAGACTACCCTTTATTTTACATGTACTATGAGCACTATGTACACTAGTGTAACGCAGTAAAGTTTGCATCTGTGTTTGTACAGTATTGGTATTTCTTACTAAAAAGGGAATATTTCAATGGGGAAGCTCAGCAAAAACGTTTATTAATGCTTTCAACCATGAGGTTCAAGGCAAACTGATGTGACTAAGGTTGGTGATATATCAAAGGGTCTCTCAATCGCTCCTCTTTATCATCCTGCCACCTGATTAACAAAGGAGCTTCTGTTCTTCCAAGTACCCCTCCCACTGAACCTCATATCATACAAATGAACTGCCAGATATACAGTACATATTCGTGGTCTGGTCACAGTTGAAAGTTGATCAGTCGTTAAGTCACATAGGTCTTAAGTCGACAACTAGCTGTACACTAATTTTTTTCAAAAATAATAAAATAAAAAAGCACAAATCTTTCTAAAAGTAACTTACAGTTATCTAACACTTACCTGGAACATAGATATCTACAGGGATGATGCGATCACAGCCTCTGACTACAGAATAGGAATAGTGATAATATCCACCACCATTTGCACAACTGCCCATGGAAATAACCCAACGGGGCTCAGGCATCTGGTCATAAACCTGAACATAACATGCAAAAAATAGTGATAAAACCACCACTATTTACAAAACTGACCACAGAAATAACCTAAATGTGCTCGGTCATCTGCTCACACTCCTGAACAAAACTTTAATAATGTTCAGAATAAATGTTGATTAATATCTATATTATTTATTTATACACAAAAAATAAAGGTACATTAATTTTGAAAACTAAATTGATTGTACAAATTATACAGATAGTGTGAATACTTATATCAGAATATAATAAAATGTATCATACAAAAAAATTATAAATAAAGACTCATTTCACTGATACCTCTTACTGATGGCATACAACTGTGTATCATTTACTGATAGTATATTATTGGTATATGAATGAATGATGACAAATCAATGGTATATCATACATGGAATTTCAGTGTATAATATCTTACTGAGTATTTCACTATACCTGTGACATTTTTAACTGAGCTAGATCAGCAATTGCAGCAATTTTACTCCCAAAATTTTAAAAATGTTTCAGATTAGCAATTATGAAATTTCACTCTCACTAAAAGAAAAAAATTCCTAAGATCAATATTCTAATTTTAAATCTGTGCAATATATTACACTGCACTTTAACATTTTCAATTGCAATAGTGACCTAAAAGAGTTCTTTGAACATATTGTAAAAGGGATTAGTAACAGTGTATGTCATCATAAGTTTAATACCTGTGTCTATGATTAACACTAAAGTAAAGTCTGCAGTACCATTATCTAACTCAGCTTAGAGCTATAAGGTAGAGTAAAGAATCATATCTGACATACTGCAAATAGATAAAGTGTGCTCACAATTAATCCATTCACAAGCATGCTCATTTTTAGTCATTCAAAAAGATCCAATCAGTTTGAAGGAAATATGTGTTTCCCTTAGCAGACTATCTGTATCAATTCTACCATTGGACAGCTGTAATTAGACTAGTCATATGCTATAAAAGACCACATTTTGTACACCCACTGCTTTGTCTATCTATAACCAGCAGCCATTGCATCTTGTTGTACTGAAAAGGAATTTTTGCAAGTCATGGCTTCAAGTCGGAATGCTTTTGCTTTTATTGACAGAATATGTCAACCCACAGCTGAATCAGATTATGATTTAGCTGATGATTCATGTTCTGTTTCTTTTGAGGAGGAATTTTTGCTAGCCACTAGCGGTTTCATAAAAAATAGTGTGATGATGTAGAGCCGGTAGGCCAACATAGCATGGTGTGGCATTCAGCATTTGATATGTCATCTCATATTGGGGGAAAAATAGTGTTTCTTTACTTCATTTAGATGTGTAAACTTTTATGGACTTTTCACTGGAATTATTAAAAAAAGATGTGCATTGGACTCCTGTAATTGCTGTAAACAATTATAAATCTTCACACTGCATCTCCACTCTTATTTGCTACAGGCTGGCTCTTTGTGTGCCACGACTTGCAACAAGTGCTATAATTAAAAGTTACATATTTCAAAATTATATATGTATATAATTCAAACAAACAAATTTTCTAACAAATAAATTACTGATTTTATTCATCATTCCTTTTCTTGTCATTTCTTTTTCATTGAACTGTTAAAAATATATATATATATATATATATACACATTTGGACTATATTCAACATGAGGAAATATTTTTCAGTTAGAAAATATCTTAGGCCTGAAAATTATGCAGAATAAATAGTACTTTTGCATCTAATCAATAATGGACTTGTACAATTCGACTTGTCTGTGTTTACTCAAAGGTTTCTTTTGTACAAAATGCTGTGACATTATGGTCATTTCTTCAAGTGGAGTTTCTGAAGACAAAAATGTCTGTGTAATAATCAACAACAGACTTCAATTTGCAATATATACATTTGCAAATGGACTTGCATTTCTTGAAAAAAAAATCATTTTCATTGACAGGTAAAGGAACTTTTTATTATATATTTATTTTTGAATTTTAAATACTTTTAAAATAATAATTCTTAAATTCTTTGAAATGTTTAGTATAGGTAATAATTTAAATTTTTAATTCCATTCATAATTACAGACACTTTTCCATTTTTTAATAAGTTCACCCATTTAATTTATTGCTGAGCAGTAAAATAACCTGCCAGGAACATGCATAGTGTAACTATCTGACCTGACAGACAAGAGGTTAAAACATTTGCTAACAATAGGTCATTCAATCATTATATTTCCCTTACCATGATTAACATAACTGTTATAGGTACTTCACTTTATATAATTACATATTAGTATGTAAATACACTGCATTTTTCAACTGACAGTCACTCACCAACTAAAATGCATATAACATGCACACAATTAAGTAAACGTATTGAAATGCACACGTTTGCACAAGTACAACCTTTGACTAGTTTGACAGTAGAAGTGAATAGGAAACATTATAATTTATAGACTACAAGCACTGAAATAATCATCAAATGACCCATTTGTTTATAAAAGACAGATTTCTATTGAAACTTGCCAGGTAAACAAAATAAAACAGTATTGTCTTAAGTAAAAATATTAAAATATTTAAAACATTTTTTTGCTGTTTGCTTATTAAAATTATGTATGATCTATATACAAATATACAAGTGACAAGTATTGTACCTTTCTCATGGCTGGAGCCATCTTATTAGTTAATGTTCCAGCTACAATTATGCAGTCAGCTTGCCTGGGGCTAGCACGAAATACAACACCAAAACGATCCATATCATAGCGTGGTGCAGCAAAGTGCATCATTTCAACAGCACAGCAAGCAAGTCCAAATGTCATGGGCCAGATGGAACTCTGAGTTAATATTACAAAAATAAAACAAATAGTCATTTCAAAACCTAAAAAGAAACTTTTTTTTTTTAAGTATCACAAACATTATAATAGCATTAAATTACGTAATTAGTTAACTGTATTGAAGTGAATGTTCAGTTCATTATGAAGTACAAAATCTGACATCCCATATGTATTAAATAATATATGGAATGAAAAGATATTCAATCAAATGGAAAAAAATAACATTTTAAGATGTTGAAAAAATTATATTATTATCAACAGTTAATTATAATTTTTTAAAGCAATCACTGGCAAACAAAATCTTAAGCAAAGAGAACAACAAAAAGAAATAATACATTTACAACCAAGAAATGCATGTGGTTTTTTTAACACTAACAGATATTTATGAAATTACATTACCTTATTAAAAACATATTTTAAAATACAGGGTGGGCCAAAAGTAGATGTATAGTACTGATCAAAACATGGCATTTCATTTTATTTTACTTGACAGGTATTTATAACCATTAATAATGTAATGAATTTCATGAAGTGTTTAACTTTGTAATAGGACTAAGTGTGGATTACAAATACGAATAATTAAAAATAAATAAAAAGTTAAAAACAGTACTGTATACCTACTTTTGGCCCACTCTTTATTTATGAATATGTACATTCTCTAACACTAACAGATACTTATGAAGTTACAGTACAAACATAATTATAACTATTTATGAATTAACACATTCTCTAAGATGTATTCCTAGAATTTTAGAGTACCTTTCTAGCCCAGTTAAGAAGATCATCTACTCGCGCCAAAGCATATTCAGCTTTGTTACTAGTATTCTGAAAAGGTGAATAAGGTTTGACTTTCACCACTTCTTTGGCTGCTCCACTGCTTTGCTCCCTTGCTGGTACCAGACTGCAACCAACAAAAATAATGTCTATTAAAAGAAAGGTACAAGTTACTGAAAATATTAATACTGTGAATTCTCAAGTATAATGCACACTTTCTTTCATATTATACATAAGATTTCTTTCCCAAGCCTAACTGCAAACTTGATCCTAACCCCTAAGCCCCAATTCTCTGGTAATTTGGTATATCACTTGCATTTTGCAGGAAAAAATTTCACCCATCTCATCTGGATTTAGTTCAAACTTACTCTTAAAAAAATAATTCTAATGGAAATACCAATTTTAGAACTGATGAACAGACAAATTCAGTGATAATCATGAGCAGACAAGTGGTAATACTAACAGAAAAATGTTAGTAGTAGGGAGCATTTACTGTGATCACTTTCATACTCATTCTAATTAGTGAAAAATCATAAAAATAAAAGCAAATATTATCTGTGCACCAATATTTATAATCATTACTTTTACCTTTGGAAGTGACTCTTTTCATTGGCAGTAATAGTGTCCTTTCTATGTGTAGGCCTAAGGAAATTCCTGATTGGAACAGTCAAAGACCCAAGCTGACGGTTAAATAAACAGCTTAGAAAGGGAGGAAATGATCCCGACAAACGCAAAACTGCAACAAGTATTAAAATAAAATATTACGACTCTTTATTATTGTTTAGAATGTATTCAACTTCTGAAGCAATATATTATAGTTTATTAGTTTTTATTACGATAAAAATGTAATAAAAACTATAGATGTAGTGGTCTATTAATATAAGAGTATAGATTGAAATTTTCTGTGTGATTATTATTACAAACTGATATGCAATTTTTAAAAAAATAAATCTAATAACTAAAAGCAGTGTGTCCCTCAGCTATGGATAATAATCTACTACAGTAACTACAGTGTTAGCATGAAAATAATTACATAAAAACTCTGTACAATGTTTATGGATACTGACCCTCTCTACATCAAAGCGTGTGACCCGCATATTTAGGCAAACTACAATTAAACAAAGTAATAAAACAAAACTACTTTCTATAAATCATCCTCTACTGGTTTTATTTTGATAACAAAAAATATTGGGGGAAAAATTGCGTTACACAATCAGTTAAAATATTATTGCAAGCTTTTAATTCATGTTCAGTAATGCACTCAATGAAATAACCATTTTAAAAAAACATACTTTGTTTCTAAATATTCTAACTACTAAAATGAAAATCGCTATGTGAAACGAGCTAATTTATAAATACTGAGGCTAAAGTGTCAATTGTACCTGTGGAGGACGCCATGTTATTGAACTTCGTGTAATCAGGAACGACTACTCGTCAAAGTAACACATTGGGTTGTATGGAGTGAATGTGTGTTTAAAATCATTGCATTCTTCATTTGTTTACTTTAAATTTCATCTGGTTATTAAAATGAATGATATGCAAAAGTAAAATACAGAGGAAATCGCTACTTGGTCAATGGTAATAGTAGGCTTTGGATTTGGGTTAGTTTCATGCGACTTGTCACTTCTTCGGCATGTAGTTAGTATGGACAAACTATTTTACAATAACTGCTAAAATATTTATTGTGAAAAATGCGCTAATAAATTTAGTTATGCATTTTCTCTGAGTTTGTTTCTTAATAACTGTACACAAAGACTTTGTGGGTAATGTTCAGAAGAGCTATAGGCCTATTAGTACTACGAGTTGATGGCTAAGCCTATTAACACGTTTTATATCTGTTGTGACGTATTAAACAAAATTCAGCAGGTGGTCAAACACGTCGTAAGCGTATAGAACATTTATAAGGAGTGACGTGTTTTCCAACTAGCATAATTAAACAAAGTTTTCAATCCACTTCATTTTACCAGGAGGAAGTTGCAACTTGCAAATGAATCAACTTTTGAAACATTAATTTCTTGGTGGGGGTGTTTTGTTTGTTATTTTTGTGGGGACCATTATTAATAATTTGGAAATAATTCCGCCCGTACCTGCCCCATCGACTCCCTAGTCTTTTCGTGTTAGATTTGGAAATAATCCCGCTCGTTCCCATCCCACCCTACCCCATCGTGTTTGGGACTATTTTGAGTCGTCTGCTATTTTGAGGAAATGAATTTACGGACATTACTGGTACAGTGAAACCTCGCTATAACGCGATAATTGGGGTCCCAGACATGTTGGCGGCTTTCATTCTTTGATGTATAAATTGTGATAATCTCTTATCAACCACCGCTTTATCGGCTGCTTGGAGATATATGTGCAGGTAAGAAGAAGCGCATGTCGGCTATTGTTTGTGCAACGATTGTATACAGAATTAATTGAATATAATTACAAAGACGACTTACTGGCTTTACTCATGGTTTCAGTAACAAGTATCATTTCCGATAATGTTTATTTTGGCATAACACTTCAAGAACCTGGTGAAATTGTTAAATTTTGGATTGTTTTATATTCGAATTCTTCCCCAAAATAATAATAAGCGTTTTACACACTATTTCTCGTACTTAAAATATTTTTCCCGGTACGAGAAAAATACACGTACATGAATTTCAAATTTCAGGAACCACGATCGTATTACGTGTATATTCAAATTCATACACAATCTCATCCCCAAAATGAATTTAAATATTTTTTTATACTCTTTTTCACATACTTTGAAAAAAAAAATTATTGTGGCGAATGAATGTACGAAATTTCGGGAGCCATGCCACGACCGCGTTATATCCAAATTCGCGTTATCGCGGGGTTCCACTGTACTTCAGAAACAAAATATAAACTAATCCTAATCCAGCACCAAACATAACTTTAATTGTAACATGCTGTTAATTTTTATTTAATTCCTAAGCCATTTTACAATATAAATCGTCGCTTACTAGACCACAATACTTGCAAATGACGAGGCAAAGGTTCCTACTTAAACTTATGAACTTACGCAAGAAATCTAGATTATAATAAAATGGATACTTGTCATATAGTATATTTCATTTCAATGCTTACGTTGGCCTAGTTTTTGGGGAGGGAGTGCAGTTTGAAGTCTTCAAAATGTTTTGGTAAACAGTGATACTGATTTATAATAGATGTATGTATGCTAATAAATAAGACTATAAATAATGCGGTTGTACTCAAAGATTAAAATACAGCTTTAAAATGTTTTATTTTAATAATAAAATTATTTTCCCACTTAATTAAAAAAAAAAACTATTTTGGCTAATAATATCTTTCATGGAATTTTTTTCATTGTTTTATTTGTAGAGAAAATTTATTTTGTTCTAGAAGACTTGTAGTTTTTCTTTCTTTCTACTAATATTTAAAATATTAAAAATATTTTACTGGGTAGCAGTATTAGCTTGTTTAGACTAGATATGCAAATCATTGAGTTATCAAGGCATAGGACATTAAATTTATGAATATATTCTATAACTTATTAAGGTTGCACTGTTAAACCATTCCTATTACTCTTTTTTAAAATTGATTTCAGTTGTGTCTTTTCAACACTCTAAGAATTTTTCTTAAGAAACAGCTTTCACCATTTACTCATCCTTTTCTGAATGCAAGATCAGGCAATTCACCTGTACATTTTGTCAACTGTCAGTGGGTTTTTAAATTAAACATTTATTTTCTCAAAAAACAGTAGTATCAAACTTCGTATATAGATTTCTTCCTGTATTTTATCGAGATTCTTCCCCTAAACTTTATTTTATTTTAAAGTTATCACACTTAATTAATACATTAGTGGATAAAATATGAATTGAGAGATCTATTTTAGACTTCCTTTAAATATAGCATGTTCCTGAACAACTTAACTCCAATGGGGTCACAAGCCATGTACAAGTAATTTCATGGTTTCTCACAATTTTTACACTTCATTTAGTGTTATTAACAGTCACTATAATAAAGTGCAATATTTAGTCTAATGCTTGTTTAAATAGCTACCATAATTGTAGTATAATATTTAGTCTAATGTTGTTTAAATAGCTGCCATAATTGTAGTATAATATTTAGTCTAATGCTGTTTAAATAGATACCATAATTGTAGTATATTTAGTCTAATGCTGTTTAAATAGCCACCATACTTGTAGTATATTTAGTCTAATGCTGTTTAAATAGCCACCATAATTGTAGTAAAATATTTAGTCTAATGCTGTTTAAATAGCCACCATAATTGTAGTATAATATTTAGTCTAATGTTGTTTAAAAAGCCACCATAATTGTAGTATAATATTTAGTCTAATATTGTGTATGAAATTAGTGTAAATGAAGTGTAATATTTAATCTAGTATTGTTAACTTGTAATATTCAATTTGTTGAAGCCATTAATCTAGTATGTAATTCTAATGATGGGGTGTATAAAAAGTCAACAATTTATTAAAAGAAGCAAGAAATTATTTAAATATTTTCACCAGGAAAAAAATGTTTGCTAATTCAGGTGATTTTACATTTCACAGTCAGCAATTAAAACAAAAGGATTGATCTAAACAATTGATTTTGAAATCTTCAACTTAATTTTAGCCAATAGTGACCTTGAATGAAGAAAAATTCAGATAGTCAAAGGTTTAGGTGCATCATCCAATTTAACATAGATACAGATGCATGTAGATAAGTATCATGAAGTGTGCATGTAGATAAGTATCATGAAGTGTGCATGTAGATAAGTATCATAAAGTGTGCATGTAGATAAGTATGCATATAGATAATATATATGAAGATATATATATATATACACATGAAGATAAATATTCATGTAAATAGATATGCATGAAGTATGCATAAGGATAAAAGGCATGGAGATAAATACACACAGAGAAATAATGAAAAGTGACTGATGTGTAGTTATGATGTAAAGTTCCAGGCATCAAAGTTTTAATCTTCAACTCGTCTTACATCGGTTGTCAGTTTTATATTTTTGCATCTGAAATGCAAATACTTTTTTCTTTTAAATCATTTTGGCACAGTGCACATCTTGCTCAGTTTAATTTAGTTTATTTTTGCTATCACTTGATGGACATACAGTTTTTCAATTTTGTATTTAACAACATTGAATGTGAGTGTCAGATAATTTGATGCAAGAGTATTCTTTTTATATGTGTCAAATGCAAGTTCATTAAGTGTGTATCTTGTATGCACACATTTGATTAAACAGAGATAATCTGGGCAGAGTACACATTTACTGTAACATACATGACCTGATTACACATTTATTTAACTGAAAACTGAGTACACATTTATCAAGACAGGTATTTTCAGTATATCTGAATAATCATGATTCCTTTCACATCTCTATATTTTATAACTGCATGCTTACAATTATAACAGAAGATAAATACCTGCCTCAAGCATGTGTTAATTTAGCTGACCCCCAAAGAAGAGACAGATTTATGTGCATTCATCCTTGTGAATTCTTAATACTGAGAGTTATTTTTTTAAATCACAATTAATTATGTTTATATTATAACTGTGTATTCTTGAAAATAGATCTTTATTTTATTGGATCAATAATATACAAAGCACTGATAATAAAGAAATGCAGCCAATATAAAATATATCTAGTATAGACAAATAACAGATTCAACTAAAAACTAATGATTTACAGTTTATCCCCTCTGCTGTAGATCGGTACCTTACTGGCAGAATTACATAAAATCTTTATTTTTATAAAGTCTGTTTATGAATAGTGACCTCTCTACATCAAAGCATCTGAGACCATGTATTAGGCAATATAATGACAGATAATTAAACTGAAACGAAGGAATTATAACAACAATATTTTTTTTAGTATAAACTTTAAATCAATGTATTAATAAACAATGCTATTTCTTTAGGAAAAGTCACAAAACTAAGTCACAAAATCAATGCATAAAAAGAAAACTAATATCACAGTACACAGTAAAATAGGTTGAAAAACAAAATGTTGTTTTAAAAAATTCTCAAGCTAAAGTAGATTTTTGTCTTCTCTTAACAGATATTTCATACATTTAAAATATTCCATATAACCAATTTCTGAAAGTTTGAGTACATTTTTTAATATGTGCATCAGAGAATTTTAATAGATTTTTTTTTTTAATAAACATCATCTTAATATAAACATAAATAAGATAGTTTTGATGGATATTTTTTAAATTAAGTTCAAGTTTACTTTACATACAAAATCATTTATAAATATATTAATAAGTACTATTACATGTACTAAAAGAGTTCTCAGTCTAAAATTAAAGTCAGATTTACAAACATAGTGTATTATTATATTTATTCTTGTTAAAATACAAGTTAAAATACATTTACAATCAAGTAAATTTCATTTACAGCAAAAAGCCGATATCCAGAACACTTGTTCAGCAAATGATGGACATTTAAAACAATTAATTCCCTACTTAAGTTATAGTTAATACAGTATCATAAAGCAAAAACAACAGGAAAGTCCTTTCATTAATAATTCACCACCATGAGGGGGATGGGAATTCCTCTTGAAACTAAAACATTATCACACACACTAAATTCAACAAAATCCATGTAGGCACCGCTTAAATGATGACTATAAAAAATATAATAACACATGCTCTAAGATTAATATGAAGTTAATGAATAAGAAATGCAAATAACAAATGGGTGATCCAGTTCAAGAAGATGGAGGTGGTGCACACCCTGACCAATTGCATTCCTTGTTCTGTTTCCATGATGAAGTGTTGTCACTATAGATTTCCTGTTAGATGAAATAATAAATATCAAGTTGTCAAGACAGATTTCATCTTAAACATATTTAAATATAAACCAACTTATCATCAAATCTCATGATGCAGCTGAAATCCAAAATTAACAAATCATTTTAAATAACCAATTCTTAGGCAACTTTACAGATATGGTTAAATATTTTGGGCATCTTTTGTTTCAAAAACTGAAATTTAATTTTGACCAGAATGAAAACAATAAATAAAATATCTTCCTAATTTTTAAAATTATTATTTTTAGGTGATGAAAATGTGGTCTATCAACACTTGTTCTCTATGCTTTACTGCATTTCACCCACCCACCCACCCAAGCGAAACATTGATATGCCACTGATTAATATTATGAAACAAAACCACTTTCATTCATTATGTAACAAAACACTCTACCTACTATGCAACAATATACTTTTGCTTGCTATGTAACAAAACACTCTACCTACTATGCAACAATAGCTTTTGCTTGCTATGTAACAAAACACTCTACCTACTATGCAACAATAGCTTTTGCTTGCTATGTAACAAAACATTCTATCTACTATGCAACAATACACTTTTGCTCAGTATGCTACAGGACACTTTAGCTCATTGTGCAACAAAACACTTTCATCACTCTGTAACAAAATACTTTTGCTCAATAAGTAGCAAACTTTTGTTATAACGAATTACTTTTGTTCAAAAATACTTGTTTGTCCTGGATCAAAGTTCGTTGGTTTTTTTAACACAAATGACAAATAACATGTAAGGAAAAAATAAGAAATTTAAAGCTTTGTTTTTACAGGGTTTGTTTCGAACACTGAATCAGAATTTTTTGCTTTTTTCTTGCATTTACTAAAGTTAAAATCAAGTCAAAATAGCTTAGAATGTACTCAAAACTTCTGATGAATTAACTATTGAACCAGTTAAATGAAAAATAATATTATGTGTGAAAATACAAATAGAGAAAATCATTTTGGCTTGAACAAACAATGAAATCAGGCAAGCTCACTAGCAGCTATCACTTACTGTGAAGACCGAGTCTCATTGGAAGAGATTTCATAGAAAATGGTGGGATTTCTATTTTGCTTGTTAGCTGGCTGATTTCTGGAGGTTTGTTGTTGGTTGAACAATTTTTGTTAATATTTTTTTTAAACCACACACACACAAAAAGCTGCATAAAGGAAAGATACCTACAAGTAACAGTCATTTTAGTTTAGAGAATTAATTCCCTTTATTTGTGTGTGTATGTATGTATGTATGTGATTCCTCTCTGACCCTTCCGGCTACTTTTCAGATTTTTTTTTTGCTCCACCCACCCACCCAATATTTAAATATTTGCTAAATGTCTCAATACTGATCAATGTGTTTTATTTCAACAATCTGTATTTATATTTAGATTTGAAGGGTATCTGACTTTTATCATTTGTTTCTAACATAATAAAATGTATTTTGTATTTTTTTCATTGAAGTTTCTGACTTATGGTTTCTACTAACTGAAACAATAGCTTTGGATTCAAATACCTTTTTTTCTAGTGGAGGGGGTGGGGTGGGGGTTTAAATAACATGCAATGGCTATTTTAAAAAAGAGACAGATAAAGAAATTTTCTCAAGTGACTTTTATAAAAAAAAATTAAAACTTAAAATGCATGTTCGGGGATTGGCATGACATTAATGCAACATCTTCAGTAAAACAATAATTAATAATGCAAGATTATACTGCTAAAACATGCAAGAATAAATGTATTGTGCTTTGTAAACTAATTTTATTTTAAAATTAATTTGAAGAAAAAATTTAATCAGATTTTTGTACATAAATAATTAAACTAACTTTTTTCCAAATAGGCACTGTGGCTTTGATGTGATCGATGGCAAAATGTACGGCCTCTAAGGCTTCACGTCTGTGGGGTGATGATACAGCAATCACAATGCTTGCTTCACCAACAGGCACAACACTAGATAAAAAAATGAAAAGAACATTGTGGATAAAATAAAGCTTAAAAAAATATATTGCTTCATTTCATTCACTGCAAGCAAACAAAAATCGTAATTATAATAATAATGATAAAATAAAATGCTTATCAAAGCTCTAAGCATTTAAAAATAATTAAACAAATAATACACAAGGGCTTTATACAAACTATATAAGGAAACTAAAAACAGTATAACATTACAAAATTAAGCCATATGCAAAATGATAATATACAAACTATATATATATATATAATGATTTACAATTGTTCAGTTAGAACAAAGACAGACAAGATAGCGTAACATTACAGGCAACTTTCAGGTTAAAAACAAGTTTTGTGTTTAAGGGCTTTTGTAATTTGAATTGGTACAGAAATCAGAATTTGTACATAAATGGTGTGCATGTTGGACCAATAATAATAATATGGGATTACTTAAAATGGCACCCTGTTCCTCTGCCTCAGTGATGCCAAGCAGTGTACACTTGCATGCAGCTTAAGTTTATCCACATATAGTTCACACAGGTACAGATGTTGTAAATCATTTTTTTTTATTTTAGGGGCCTTAACATCGACAGGTTGCCATAAGTAAAAACTTACCTGTATTTTTGCTGAAGAAAAACATTTTGGTGACTGGTCAGTCAGTTAATTGTAGTGACTACTAAAATCAGAAACTAATAATAATAACAGGTATCTGCATTAATTATTCGCTAGGGAGTAGGTGAAAGATCAATTAAAAAAAAAAAAATCCCAATTACCAAAGTTGGCCAAGAACCCAAACCTTTCTGCTTGTAAGCAAATGTCAATAAAAACGAAAATAAAAAATTTTAGACATTAAATACAGCTATGACAAAAGATCATACCCTATCCTATGTATCATGACAATGTTTTCTAAAACCCATTTTGTGCGCAACAATTCACAGGTTTCTATCATTTTCTTCTTGGCCATTGGCATGTAGGCCTCATATTCTAATTGTTTAACAGTTTTTCCATCAAAGTTGTTTCGTGTTGTACCTGAAACAGCAAGCAAAATAAAAATATATATAGTCCTATCAGTGACATTTTAAATTCAACAAACAAGATTATAACTCTAGTGAGTTATACATTTAAATCTGATTCAAATTACTATTATTATAGTAATACAGCAAATGCTGATTAAAGTTATCTGTACTGCAGTTCATACATCAGTGGTGTGCAGCCAATGCTGATTCAAGTTATTTATTTTACAGCATTTGCTTCAGTGGTGTGCAGCCAATGTTGATTCAAGTTACCTGTATTACAGCATTTGCTTCAGTGGTGTACACCCAATGTTGATTCAACTTATCTGTATTACAGCAGTTGCTTCAGTGGTGTACACCCAATGCATATTCAATTTATCTGTATTACAGCAGTTGCTTCAAAGTGTACACTCAATGCAGATTAAGTTATTTATATTGCAGCATATGTTTCAGTGATGAGGAGCCAATGTTGATTCAATTATTTGTATTACAGCATTTGCTTCAGTGGTGTACAGCCAATGCTGATTAAAGTTATTTATATTGTAGCATTTCATCAGTGTTGCACATGTACATCAAATATTGATTGATGTTACTGAATAAAGTTATTGGACTGTTGCATTTATTTCAGTGGTATGCATCAAATGATGATTCAAATGATATGTATGTAAACATTTATTTCAGTGGTGTACATCAAATGTTGATTCAAATGATATGTAAGGTAACATTTGTTTCAGTGGTGTACATCAAATGTTTATTCATATGATATGTATGTAAACATTTGTTTCAGTGGTGTGCATCAAATGTTGATTCAAATGATAAGTATGGTAACATTTGTTTCAGTGATGTACATCAATTACTGATACAAGTTATTTCATCACCATTGCTTGCAAAAGTAATCTCCGATATATTGTAAGAAGAATTGTAAACTACGAAGTCTGTGGACAAGATGTATGTCATCAACCTGTCATTAGCATGTGTCTGTCACCAACATTTCATTAACTAAAAACAACTCTTAATGACAATGAGAGCATAAAACATATATCAGGTAAAAAGAAGCTGCTTTTTTTAATAACTAAATAAATACCCAAAATTGCAACTCACCTATAAAAAGGCCAATGGCCCCTGAAGTAGGGGAAGTAGCATATTCAGTGATTGTCTCAATATTTAGCTTCTCTTCCACAACATCGACATAATTTGCTTCCTTATGTGTAAGCCCCTCTTCAATTTTGGTTTGTTGCAGCCCCCTCTCCTTAATAAATTCAGATAACATTATATCAAATAAATGTGTTATACTATAAAGCATATGCATTTTGTATTTTACAAGAAAGTGTGCCAGAGTTGCCATATTCTCTGCAGGTGAGACAGTCCTGCTCCTGTTAGCAAGTGAAAGTCTTAGGTCAGAATAAATATGATATGATGAGTGTCCTGAAAGGGGTATTAATTATCACTGTTGAGGTTTAATGTTGAATATATACAAGCTGATACCCTAATGTCTTATATTCTAAAGAGTTGCTCTCTATTTTCATATCACAGGAATGAATTCAGCTGACGAATATCACAGGGATGATCAACTAGATTAATGGACCTGGTTATTATTTCTATCCATGAACATTTGATATAACCAGCCTTGCTTTGGGAGACTGGAGGGACATTTGGTTGTAGATATATGGTACATATTAAAGAACAATTTATTTAACAGAAAAAAATTCTATCATACAATCTATCTACCACTATAACTTTATAAGAGAATAATGAATTAGGTGGGGATAATTTTACTTCTGAAATAAAAAGTAATGCATGAAATAAATTCTAGGCAGAAAAAAAAACAGAAAAGAAAAACTTCATCCTCCAAAAAAGTTCTCATAATAGGTCTTATAGACGAGTCTGCAGATACAAAGAATGTGTCCAATGAAAAAAACCTTACAAATAAAGATAGCCTTCCCAGATTACTAGCTGTACACATTTCTTTTAGGCCATATTACTACTAAAAGCCATATATTTAACCTGCCAATCTGTAGCTCTCAAAATTAGTTCTCTTGATAGACACTGACAGCACCTCCACTATTCACCCTCCTTCCAATCATCCACTCTCCAATTATAGTATCGACTTGTTTAATTAAAACAATGCTGCAGAATACTGACTTGTTTATGCTAAAATGATGCTAAACAATGCCAACTTGTTTAGGCTAAAACAATGCTAAAGAAAATCAACTTGCTTAAAGTTAACACAATGCTAAAGAATACCGACTTATTTAAGATAAAACAATGCTAAAGGATACTGAATTGTTAAACGTAACAATGCTAAAAATATCAATTAGTTTCAACTGAAACAATACTAAAGCTTACTGACTTTATAAGTCAATAAGAAGTGAAGCCAAAAACAAATCTAAATCAAGAAAAGTTCACGAGGCCTACAAGACACAGAAGCCAGCATTTCCTATTATCGGTAAACACCATAACAGTGAGAGTTTACTGTATTTGCAAAGAGAACACTAATAAAAATTAAATAATACTTAACTTTTTTCCCATTAAGTCATTACTTACCAAATTACTGCATGCAGACATGGCTGTTGTAAAATGTGAAGATTTGAATTTAGTTTTTTTTTTAAAGTGTCAACCACCACTTATTGGAGGAATAATTGCCAGTTCATCACCGTTTTGAAGAACAATGTCACTATTATCAATCTCTAAGTATTTTTCATTCAGAGACAAGATAATATTCTCCAGTATTAAATTCAATCTGAAAAAAAGGTATATCTTTGTTAGTTTGCAGATATTTATTTTTAGCAAAAAATTTAAAGTTTGTCATTTAACTCATAGTCCACTTTATTGTATTGTAAATCATAACTAAATTAACAACGAAAACCACATAAATGCCAGAGATTCCTCAAATGAATTATAGTTAACTGCTAAGCACAAACAATAAATAAGCATTTAATTAATAAAGTCTGAAGATCATTAAGGGCACAGAATTATTGAGTAAAAATTAATAAAAGATTAACATCACTTAACCAATATCTGACTTTAAAGAAGAGCATGACAGTCAAATATCTATAATGCAAAATTAGTTATGGTGTCACATTGTTTTTATTATGAAAAACATTTGATTTAGTAAAACCAGAAACTAGAAAGCATATTGCAACATTGGTGACTAGATGCCTGCAAATTGAGATAACAGGTTTTGTTTGCTTAAGCAAATTCTGAATGTAACTTATAATCTAGGAAAAAGCATTGAAAAAATAAAGAAAAGTTAAAATTAAGTAAATGCTAACTGAATATATTGCAGTGTTTTATGCATCGAACAGTGTGTTATGGATTGGGTTTTTTAATGCACAAATAAATAATTCTAGTACTTTCTAGATTATTGTAATGTTCATTTGTGGTGGGAATGCACAAGGTTCACTGAACCCTTACTCTGGGTAAACACTAATCAATGTTTGAAGAAATGCACGTGGATTTGTGGCACTGTCCACTTCCAATCTGGTTTCCGTAAGTCCAACAATCTCTCGACTTTTGGCAAAGAACAGCACTTTTACCTAAAATGATGACAACAAATTACATCAAAGTTTATAAGTTTTAACAACTATGAATAATCATAATAAAAAGTAGTCTATTAATATTATATTTACAAATGTTAACCCTTATCACAACTAAATACAGCTTATAAAAATTATATTTATAGGTTAAGTTGACTAAGTTAAATTTGCATGAAAAAAATTTAATATAATGTAACCAAAGGCTAAAATGTAATGTATAATTCATGAAACAAAACTCCACATTTACATTTTCCCACTTGCACTGCACTGCTGCTGTGCTACTGCTAGTCTGCAGTAAAGAAATAAAATAATTCATTTTCTTACTGTCTTTAGTCTGAAATACATAAGCACATCATTTTTAATATTTTTGTTTACATAAAATACTCATTACTTGATATTAATTTATTCCTTGTGTTAAATGTGTCATACTGATATAGACAATATACCTTTAGGTACCTCACTACCTGTTATAAATGTCCTCCATCAACCCATCCATCAAGTGTTGTAACATAAACGTTTTACATTTGTGGCAGTGAAGAAGAAAATCAGATCAGATTTTTTTCATCTGTTTATAAAGATTCAGTTCTTTTCTATTCATCATTAATTTTATCTCAAATGTCTATTTTTGTAACATGCTCTATGTTACTTTTTTTGTCAACACATTTATTTTTTATTTCTATTATTTGTGTTGTAGCATAAAGAGTATTTATTTTATAAACTCAAAACATTCATCCGCCCCTACAATGTTCAAAAATCACTATTAATTAGTTTATTACTTTAATAAATAATCACTCCTCATTTCGACAGCAACTGTTGCCATAATTATGATTAATATTTAGTGACATTTTTAAATCTCATGAATTAATCATATGCTTTAAGATGTAAGTGATGGGGATTTAATTCTCCTTAATCAAATTTTTATCTAATAAAAGCTTTAAGTTATAAGGAATGGAATTATTTCACAGGAATTTAATTGTTACCATAAACAGTTTTTTCTTATAGATTTTATAAATAAATAACATCCATATATAACAAAAAAAATAAGTAAGCCTACATCAGTACATGATCCAAATAATGAAGCTCATACATGCCTAGGAAAATGCCATAACAATGGAGTTAGAAAAAGGCATGGAAACTGGAACAACATCCTTAATTAGAAGAAATGTGTTACACTTGTCTTCTCCTGATTAGGGAGCCCAGTGCTTAAAACTCTGAAGAGTTAGTGCCAAATACACATTATTATTACATGTATTTAACATTTACTGCCATTTCAAGGTCTCTCTTAAGACAATGGCAATTTAAAGTAAATTACTGAATAATAAGTTTACAGAACCCTTGTGATATGGTCTTCTATCACTATCTGTCATTAGTTATGTGAACAATGCATATAGGTAGTTTGTTCTAATATTAATAGTGAATTAAAATGTGAGTGTGTGTGCGTGCGTGTGTTACGTCTACTTCTAGATTCACCAAAACTTCTAGTACAGTTGTAAACAAAAGCGCTCAAAGCTTTAGTATTATATACTAAATCAATATACCTTAAACGTTTATATATGCCTTATTATGATTAAGATATGAGTGGTTCCTTTCTAAAACCAGGTGTTGCTGCGTCATGTGTACGAAGCACGCAATCACTAAGTAAACCATGCATCATGTAAATGTCAGTACGACTAAGCTTGCACATCGAGAGCGAAGTATGATGGCAAAATAATTTTGTTTAAGGAAAAAGGGAATAAAATGATTTCTCATTTAAAAACCTACTAACCATCACTCGTTCCATATCATTTCGGTCATTGCTGCATCCACTTGCACGTAGTCATTGGTCTATCACTTTTGAGTGTGTTGTGTCACGCGAAGAAAAGTAAAATTAGATTTAACTCCCTTGGCATGACACCCTTTCAGCGTCTTTGGGATGAAATGGGCCGTGGCCCACAAGCAGGCTTAGTTATTAGCATGTTTGACATTCTAATTTTTACCAATCAGTCTGAATTAAACATGTGTTCTTAAATTAATCAATATGTCTACAGTTGGTTCTTATTTTTTAGCACAATGACCCATTCCATTATCGTTTAGCAGGATGCTGAACGGGTTAATACAAATTGCTTTGTGTACTGTATATGCACTTGCTAATTTTCACATGATAATCTAATGCATCACGTTTGTTGCCTGCATTAACATACGTGTGCACTTGAATGTGATCTGTGGATCAAAGCAATCACTATTAAAAACAAATATGAGATAAAAGTTGGCAAAATACGTGAAGATAAATTATAAATAAATTATTTATTTTTCTGATTTGGCAGAATAAAAACCTGTAAATATGATATAACAGACACTAAAAATGTATGAAGTTAGCAGGGTTTTTTAATAAGGTATTAAGACGTCAGTGATTATACTAGATCAAATGAAGTGTATGTTGCTCAGCACCCTGTGAATCACATAGCCCTATGTGTATGAGCAGATGAAATTAATTATTAATTTGAATTTATACCACTGACCTATATATTAATAATATAGTTAAGTGGTTTGGCCACAGTATTATGTGAAACGGAAGATTATTGAAAACCCAATATTTGTTTGACTCATCCAAATGACTTGTGTAGAGCCTACAATGATGCATGTGTATGGGTGAGAAAAGTGTGAGCTCATGAAATGGCTGATTTATCAGTTTGATGTAACCCTTGTTCTCCTGAAACCAAAGACTACTATAACAAATCAAGCAACTTATTTGACTCAGACACTTGAATTAATGAATTATGTATAATTCAAAAATATGTATACAGTGAAAACATTCTATATAAATAGTGTGTATTAGAGACACTTTGATACTAAATATGTATTTGTGTGGACATGAAACAAAAAAATCAAAACTTAATTGTTTGCCTTCCCATCATAGTATGTGTCTGATAGGTTTGTGCATATTTATAAGATACATTTAGAATGTATATAAATTTAGGCCTAACTATTTTTATTATTTCTGGTTTTATATAATCTTATTAAATATATGATTCAAGTTTGTGTGATTATATTAATACAATTTTAGCCATGCAAATCCATTGGAAATTTATCAAAATCCTAAAGTTTCAAATAACTTGTTTAATCCACCCAAAGAAACTTTGAATATTTTTTTAATTTATTTAAATATAGTGTGCATGATCTGTAAAACACACTCAAACTCAGACATGCTTGTTGTAACCTATCATTTTTTATGAATGTATATATTTTTTAATTTATACATCGAATTGAATAGGTAAATAGAGGTGAGTGAGAGAGAGAGAGAGAGAGAGAGAGAGAGAGAAACTAATAAGACAGGAAATAAGTTCTTCATTAGCAAAGTCCCTAGAGTTATGAGGGATGGTTGGGGGAGGGGTTGTATTTTTCCTATAGAGAAATCTTTTAGGCATATTTCATCAAAGATCAGAGCAATGAAGACCAAGATTAATATTGATTAAATCAGCATACCTGGAAAATCATTTTTTAAGTTAATGTGTCATGAAACACCAAAGGACCAGACATAATACATGTAAGACAAAATCATATGCTAATAATTAATTTAAAACTAGCTAGATTTAAAAAGAATGTCATACTCAAGAGGTAAAAAACTTGTTTAGTCACTCAAATGTTTTAACATGCCCTTGACACATCATGTACTTTATTAATTAGCTATGAAAAGTCCATTCAACAAGAAGAGATGGTAAATGCTGGCTTTTTATGAAGCCTTCAGTCTTACAATTGAAGCTACTGTTATAAATATAGTATTTATGTTATTTTCATTTTTATTGTAAATTGCAATAGTTGGTACATTAGAGTGGAATTCCAAGCTCCTTTGTTTTTCCCATTCTTAAAGATTTTCAAGAATTCTTCATTACTAAAGACAGTCTTCTGGTAAAGTCATAAAATGTGCTGTCGTCTGCAAATATTTCTTCACTCTTTCAGAAACTTAGGTTAAGTCATTTACAATGAAGATGTGTATTCTTACATGGTCTTCAAACAGTTTCGACTTGGAAGGAAAGGTACAGTCAAAGTCATTTGCTAAATGGTGCTCGAATTTTCACTCACAACAGGTGATGCCAACGGTCATGATTATTATTAATCTGTAACTAATTACAAGTGATGAGAATCTTAATTTATATTATTAATAATTCTCCAACAGACACCACTTGTCTCTCTCACTTGGTGGATATGCGGGTGCTGCAATGGCAAACCATGTTAGATAAACATTGTATATATATCAAAGAATTAATGGATAAACACCACTGATATAAATGTAAAATTTAAATCGCATCCTATTTAAAAGCCAGAGTATTTTTAAGTATATTTATTTTTATTTCCCCCATTTCTTAGACATCACATTTGACAAAGATTTATAGAAATTTTCATATTATTTCACATTTATTGTCATAATCAAAATACACAGTAAGAAATACTTAAATATTAGTTTTTGAATACAGGTGAAAATATAAAAACCCAGTAAAGCTCTTCCAATTACAAACATATAATTAATTTCCTATTTGAAAACAGACTGTGATTCAAATATATCATTTTCTTCATAAATTAATACAAAATAAATTTACTCTTGAAGTGTACATGACTATGTTGCACAAGAATGTGTTTATGTGAACATTTCTGGGGTTTCATCAAGAAGCACTTATGTATAGCTGACAGTCACAAATATATGTTCCTATACCCCGTTTTGAAGAAATTCAAGCTTGCCAAAGATTCATAATCATAAGTAAATAACAATGCTTCAGCTTAACTTAACTGTTAAACAGAAAACACATTTCTTGTTGCCATGCATATATATAATCAGTATATGCACATGTAAATATATTTTATTTATCACAATGGTGTTTATAATATAAATATTCTAATATATTCTACTTATAATTTCAATGATGATTTGGGCAACAGTTGTTTTTTTTTTATTTTTTGGATTTAAGGAAAACCAAAAACAAATATTAAAATATTGTATACTTACTAGTTCTCAACACAGGAATTAAACACATGCTTACAAGTTCAGGTCCTCAAAATTCAGTAAATACATCTGAAACCAATATTTTACACACACAAAAAATGGAGAATGTGTTTATTTGTTACCAGAATATGAAGCAAATAAATAAAAGAAACATAAGACCAAAGTACATAGGATTATACTGCAATTAATACTAAAATAGCATACGAACTATTTTTAAAGACTAAAGAAATAATACAAGAAAACTTGTGGGCAATATCAGCTCCAATCTCTAGCCACTTAAAGATATGCAAATAAACTAAGACTTTCCAGCTCAGTGATATATCATTATATGCTAGTCAGAGTTTAACTTCATACAGCAATCTTTCTCCAAAAGAATATCTGAAACAGTGATCATTCTCAATCACTAACCAATATAATGTGCATTTATTTGTGTTCATTCTCCAGTGAGCTCTAAGTACTCATGGCCTCTAAGTTTGGCATTCATGAGCTAAGGAATGGTTGAGGAACAATCAAGAAAAATCCCATTGACCAAGGTTGGTATCACATCCATGGTCGTCTGCATATGATGCTAAATTTTTACTACACTGTCACCATGCTATTTGTAATCACTAGACTGACTGAACTAACAATATTTCTGTTGCTTATCACTAGACTGAGTGAACTAGCTAAATTTCTGTGACATATCATTAAACTGACTGGACTAACAATATCCCTTGGTGACTTATCACTAGAGTGACTGAACTAACAAAGTATTTCTGTGATGTAACATTGAACTGACCAGACTAAAAATATCCTCTGAGACTTATCATTAGATTGACTGAACTAGCAATATTTCTGTGACTCATCATCAGTTTGACGACGTAGCAATATTCCCCCAATGACTTATCATTAAACTGACTGAACTAGCATTTTTTATGTGATTTAGTAATACTTCATTGACATCACTAAATACCCCTCAATAAATAGCATTATGATTTTTCTGTTAATTACAACTAGATTGATTGAAACTATATTTTCATTGACTTTTCATTAAGAATGGCTGAACTAGTGGTCTTCCTCAATGACCAGATTGAATTAAAAATATTTCTCACTAACATATCACTAGGTTGACTGAAATTACATTTTTCAATATCATATCACCAGGCAACTAGTAATCTACTGTAGCGACTTGTTACTAGCTTGATTGAACAACTTTCTTAATGATTTAAGTCAGTAAATTGAATAAAAGAGCAAATTTCCTTAAGTGGTTTAACAGTTGTTTTCCCAGTTAATAAGAGTTGCTAAGAAATTGTACTGTGATTTTCAAAATGGCTAAACTTAAGCTCAGGGGGTTGAACAACCCGGGCATATGTACACACTAGGTACAGACTTGGTGTGCTTCTAACCTGGGCTCTGTAAGACAGACAGACACAAACACACACACCCTACAACACCAGGGATGATGACTACAACACCAACAACATTGGCCCATGTTATACCAAGCCAATGAATGCCTCTACCAGTCAGACAGGCATAACAGACAACAGGCGGCAATTCATTGCCACCACTCTACACTTTCCTGTCCACTACTCTCCACTCCATCTTTCATCATCATCAACTCTACCAACAGCAGCACACATCATGCCAAGCAGTAAAATCGGCGGAAGCTAGAAACTGCTAATTTCATAATAAAATAAGATAGCGAAACTGTAGACGAAATGAATCAGTAATTTTTCTTGAGTCACTTGTAAAGTATATTTAAAACCTGTGTTTCAAGTGAGTAGTAAAATAAAAAGTGCTCAGCAAAAGATTTACTTAAAATCACATTACGTGAGAACTATATGTAAACATACATTTAAAACAAGAAGACAAATTTTAAAAGCTCACAATCTGGCTTAGTGATTCTATATTTCTGGTACACAAAATAGCATCAGTTTACTAAAGTTATAGAAGTATATCTCAAACGCACTTGCATACATCAGTCAAGTGACAAAAAAACAATGAAGATAAAATGGAGAAATAGTGACATGAGTTGTCAATAAATTTACTTCAGTGAATGAGGAGCCACTGATGGCAACTGAACACCAAAGTTTCACACAAAGAAATGATACACTTTAAACACAGCGCTGTAGATTGCAGATTTTAATACAATCAGCCTCATCTTACAGACGTTTTCTCATTTCAAGAACAGAAGAAAATGTTTTTACTGTATACATCTCTGCATAAATAATTGTGTGCATACATAAGTGGTGTACTAAGAAAAAACCTTAATGCATACCTAATAAATAATAGTATAAATATTTTCAAAACAAAATAATTTCATATTTTAATCTTTAGCCAAGGTTAAATCAATTGATATTAAATGAAGATTACTAATTAAAGATGTTTCCTTTAATAAGAGCACAACATTTTCCAAAATAGTGCATCTGTATGTGTGATATGAAAAACAATATGAGAGTGGAATATTGGGCAAACTGCATTATGGTATTAAGACCCTAATATCTTAAGCCTCCACAGGAATAATTTAAGAGAGATTTTAGGCTACAGCTGCAAGAATTGATTCTTTAACTTGGGGATCAAAATCGGCAACCATGCTCTGCAACAAAAAATACCCTGGCATCATTACAGCAACATACTAGCATGTCTTCCACAATGAAAAGTAGTCATTAGTAAAATGTCACAATCCTAGTTCTTTTTTTAGATAGGTGTCTGAATAAGTATTGCATTACAGCAACATGCTAATATCTACCTATCCACATAGAAAAGTAGTTATTAGTATACAGCTGTCACAACCATATTTCTTTTCTAGAAACAGTGTGAATAAGTATATCATTACACCAACACCTAATATCTGTCGACAAAGAAAAGCAGTCATTAGTATAAAGCAGTCACAATCCTTGATTTTTTTTTAGATTAGTCTGAATAAGTACATCATTACAGCAACATGCTAATATCTAACTGTCCACAGAGAAACGTAGTCATTAGTATAAAGCAGTCACAAGCCTGTTCTTTTTTAGACAGTCTGAATAAGTATATTATTACACCAACTTGCTGTAATGCAATCTATCTGTCCACAAAGAAAAGAGGTCATTGGTGTAACTTGGTCACAATCTTTTTTTTTTTAATATTGAGTCTGCATCAGTATATTTATTAAAGCAACATAGTTAGATCTAACTGTCCACAAAGTAATACTGAGCATAAAAAGGAAATAATCAGCTGACAATTATTTTTAATTCTGAGTCTGAATAAATACCTTACATGTACACCAACGTACACATTTCTAACAAACCAAAGGCTCAAATAAAAACAAATAAAAGGATCTATTGTGAAAGAAATGTTATAATTGCTGATCAAATACTGTAAAATGTTTTAAAATATAAGAGGTACAACAACTACTAATACCAGAAACTATAACAATATTCACTGGTGTTTTAGTTTCTTCAAAAACAAAAAAGTGGTAGGAGTGAATTTAAGATTATAAAAAATAAATCAATCATATACTCTCTTCTTTAACTAAAAAACAAACTTAATGCAGGTAATAATAGTAGATTTAAATGGAAAAAGTACATTAAATAATGCAGAATGAAACCTATTAGATTAATATAACTAACAATCAGGAAATATAGTCCAAATATAAACGTAAAACATAATGAAATGATCAACTATGTTTATTATTGTTTTAATGAAAGTAACCAATCCACAAAACCAGTCAGACACTAAATCCAAGATGAATATTACATCATTAAAATTAGATTAAAACGCTTAAACTCCATGAAAGTAATTGGAATGAAACCCTAAATATTCTTTTAAAAACCATAAAAATAAAATTTCTAAGTCAGAAAAGATCAAAATGAAATACGATTATAAAGATATCGATAAGGACATGTTAAAGGAATTTGAAAAATAACAGTATTTACCATATACCAGTTTTATTTTCAACACAAAATCAGTGAAAGTGATTATAGCTGACAAAGAATATCAGACAAGAAATCTCTCTTCTAATTATTAAGCAGTTTGCCACATCAAACTTAATACATAAAAAAGGTGAGAAGGTAAATTATTACTATATGACAAAGAAAATAAACAAAAACAATTAACAAACTTTGAAGCAGTTTCTCTGTTATAATTCAAAGTCTCAATATTTGTAGTTACCAAATTTCAATTTTAAAATGCAAACTTTAACCTAAAATGGCAAAAATAAAAAACCCAATGAGTACCTGAAGAATCTTTATTACTACTACAGCTCCATATGTTTAGTGTGTCATAATAACAATAAATCTAATTCCTGAACACCATATTAACTCACATAAACTGTTGTGCATAAAGCAATTATGTTAATTAAACATTCTTTTAAATAAATTTAAGTTTACAACAATTGTTTTACTAATAAAATGGCATTGTTACAAATAAAAAGAAATAATAACAAAGATATCTGATCATGATACATGTACTGTTTACTTTTCACTTCATTCCAAATCAAATAGTATTACACTATTACACATCTTTCTTGTTCATTCAATTTTTAAATCATCTCAATTCATCAATGACTCTGTCACTAGATTAGTCTTACAGGTGATATAAAAAAAATATATAACTTTATTTAGTTCAACATTCCTTTGGGTAAAAAAACTATAAAAAAAAAACTTCAGATTTGCAAGCGTATTGTTCATTTTAAACAATTACTGAATTAGTCACAGATCAAAGGACAGCTTCAAAAGAGTTATTAAAAAGCAAAATGAAAGTCTGCTAGTTTTCCTTCACTTGCTCACAAATATATTTCTAAAAGAAAATAAAGCAAGCATCATTCAGTACTTTTAGTATCTATTTTTTAAATACATGTAAGTATTAAAAAAAAATCTCTGCTAATTCTCCATCTGAACAGATTGGTTTTTATAATTAGTTAAACTTTATAGCAGAGCAGTGAGAAAAATTATAGTTGTGTATGGTATAAAACCCCAAAACATTAATTTACTTTCTATATTTTTTAAAATCCTTCAGAGAGTAGCAAAAACACTATATAAACACTATTTAAGATATTTTTCTTTATCCTTCAGAGAGTAGCAATAACACTATAAGATATTTTTCTTATCATTTATCCTTCAGAGAGTAGCAAGAATACTATATAAACACTCTAACTCTCATTTCATTTGTCCTTCAGAGAGTAGCAAGAACATTATATAAACACTCTAAGGAGAAGCATACCATGGAAGAAATTTGCTGCTTGAAAGCAGTAAGGTTTCCCTAAAAATTCAAATCTTATTCTGAAAAGTACATTTTTTCATTTCCTTTTAACTAGATATACAACTATTCAAAAGTCATAATCAGATAAGAATGTAACACTGAAAGCCATCTCCTTTATCTTTCCATGGTAAATCCCTGCAGAGAAAAGTCAGATTTAAGTTGTTTAGCCCTACAAAAATGTGTGGTAGAAATATCTTCTGGGTGGTTTTTTTTTTTTAAATTTAGAATGTAATGTAGGAGTTTACTTCAACCAATGAATAGCAAGTATAGCCCTACAAAAATGTGTGGTAGAAATATCTTCTGGGTGTTTGTTTTTTTAAATTTAGAATGTAATATAGGAGTTTATTTCAACCAATGAATAGCAAGTATAGCCCTACAAAAATGTGTGGTAGAAATATCTTCTGGGTGTTTTTTTTTTAAAATTTAGAATGTAATATAGGAGTTTATTTCAACCAATGAATAGCAAGTATAGCCCTACAAAAATGTGTGGTAGAAATATCTTCTGGGTGTTTTTTTTTTAAAATTTAGAATGTAATATAGGAGTTTATTTCAACCAATGAATAGCAAGTATAGCCCTACAAAAATGTGTGGTAGAAATATCTTCTGGGTGTTTGTTTTTTTTTAAATTTAGAATGTAATGTAGGAGTTTATTTCAACCAATGAATAGCAAGTAGGCGGCACTTCTTTAATATGAGCCCAAGACAAGAGTATATAAAAATTAAAGAGAAATTGAGTATTTTCACCATATAGCTAATGGAAAGAAAATGCAAACTGTTTCTCTATTAAGGATTCATTTTCTAATGTTTTATACCTACCACTAACAACCTTAAAATATCCACTGATCAGTTAAAGTAAAACCTGAATTGCAATTTAGACATATAGAACAACATTAAAGAAAGAATAAAAAAAAACAACCCAAGTAATATTTAAGATGTGTAATTGATACAGAGTATTTTAAGACATTTATTATTATTTAAGGCAAAAACTAACCAATTAAGTTTATTATCGAAATGAAAAAAGTTCTGCATCTGAAAGGTTGCAGGAAAAAGGTTGCAAAACAGTAAGTGCAAGAAAACCATTTTTGATGAAATAAAAATAAAACCTGCTGAAAAATTACTAATGATACAATTATTTATTAGTAAAAATACTAAATAACTCAACATAAAGCAAAATGCACAGATCAAATATGTATAAAACAGAAAGACAGCAACTTTGACTCCATCATCTAAAAATGAAAGCCAAGAAGCAACTAAACCTAGACCAGTATTTAAAGGCAGTTTAAAATAATATATTTAACAGATAAGCCTTTTTTTTTTTTAAATTAAAACACCATTTATAATGAAAAAGAATTTGGAAAATTCAAAATAAAACAAAGAACATGGAACAAATTTCAGCATCTAAATCAGTGCGCAAATGCATATCACATATACAAATGTACATGTATCTGCACACACACACACACACACACACCGTTATATTATACACACACACACACACACACACACACACAAAGTTATATTACACACACATACATACATACTGATAATGTTTCAATTTACCAAGAAGCAAACAGAAAAAATATTTAATAAAAAGTTATATTTCTGTTAGAGTTATATTACAATAGCACAAGTAATGCTCACTTATGAATAACTAAATGCAAAGATGGCTGCTTGTGTCTTTGATTCATTTTTCCAGTAATGCATTTTACAAAACTCTAAACTTAAAATAAACATTAAAAAAAAATCCACTTTTTGTTACTGAAATTGTATTTTTGCACATGGAAAAAAGCCTAACTCTTGAATTTAATAAATATGTGTATGCGATGGCAAAAGCAAAAAGTGTGTAAATTCCAGATAGCACTTGAATCAAATATTCTTTTTTTTTATGACAGATTTTAGTTTTAAAAAATACTTTTAAAAAAAATAAGTGCAGCATTATTTTTAAATGTTAATTACACCTGAACTTGAAATTAAACAAGAAGTGTATACTCATCCAACTGTTCTAAATGCTATCTATAAAGTTTTAAAACTCCATCTTTTGCTTGTGACAAAACCTATAATAAATATAAAGTGTCCAAACAATAGTACTGCTGTATGGACCCTGAGAAAACTATAAATATTAATGTTTGTTTACTAACCATTTTACCACTGTATAAAACTGCTTCAAAAGTGCAAAAACGATAACCTGTAAGAAGTGAACAAAGTGAAATGCATGGAACAAAACAGGTAATTTTGTCAACCATATCAATGGTGCATCCTCCTCTCTTCTTCTTCATACCCAGAGTCATCATCAGCCTCTGAGTCTGCAGATCGAGGTGATCGGATGTAATTAGCAGCTTCCTTTCCTCGTACTACAGCTTCTGAAATGATCACTGCCGAGATGTCAGATCCAGGCACGTCAAACATTGGCTCCAGTAGTATAGATTCCTACATAAAGAAGCATGCTTGCTAATACCAAGTGTATTTGTGTGAATGCATAAACACAAACCTGCAATCTTTAGTGTCAGAACACTTGCTAATACTGAGTATATTTGTGTAAATGAGTGAACATAAGCTTGCAATCTAACGTGTCAGCACGCTTGTTAATACAAAGTATATTTGTGTGAATGCAAGCCTGCAATCTAACATGTCAGCACACTTGTTAATACAGAGTATATTTGTGTGAATGCAAGAATGTGAACCTGCAATATGTAGTGTCAGCACACTTGTTAATACAAAGTATATTTGTGTGAATGCAAGTCTGCAATCTAACATGTCAGCACACTTGTTAATACAGAGTATATTTGTGTGAATGCAAAATGTGAACCTGCAATATGTAGTGTCAGCACACTTGTTAAAAGTATATTTGTGTGAATGCAAGCCTGCAATCTAACATATCAGCACACTTGTTAATACAGAATATATTTGTGTGAATGCAAGAATGTAGTGTCAGCACACTTGTTAATACAGAGTATATTCTATGTGAATGCATGGATACAAGCCTTCAATCTATAGTATCAGTGCACTTGTTAATACATATTTGTGTGAATGCAAGAATGTGAACCTGCAATATGTAGTGTCAGTGCACTTGAATATGAATGCAAGAATGCAAACCTGCAATATGTAGTGTCAGCACACTTGTTAAAACAGAGTATACTTATGTGAATACATGAATGCAAACTTGCGACTGTCAGTACACTTGCTAATAGTAATACAAAGTATGTTTGTTTGAGTGCATGAATACAAGCCCACAAATGTCAGCAGACTTGTTAATACAAAGTATATTTATGTGAATACATGAATGCAAACTTGTGACTGTCAGTACACTTGCTAATAGTAATACAAAGTATGTTTGTTTGAGTGCATGAATACAAGCCCGCAAATGTCAGGATACTTGCCAATAGTAATACAGACTATGTTTGTGTGAATGCATGAATACAAGCCCAGAAATGTCAGCACACTTGCTAATAGTAATAAAGAGTATGTTTGTGTGAATGCATGAATACAAGCCTGCAAATGTCAGGAATCTTGCTAATACATACATCAGTAAACAAGCAATAAATATAAGACAAAATATAATTATTTCAATTTTAATAAATGAGTAACTAGTATCAAAATAAATGCAATGAAGCCTCAAAATCCCTATGGACCCTTAGACAGAAATCAACTTCTGAACACTTAAAATTTTACCAGGTTAACTCTTGCCTAATACAAATTTGTTTCCACAGGGTACATTATTTACAAATTTTATATTACATGTATTATAATTTCTGATGAATCACTATACAAACAGTGTGAAACAATGAAACAAATCTGAATAATAAATGTTTTAAAATATTACATACCAAAATAGCTCGAAGACCACGAGCACCAGTTTTTCTTTCTAAAGCCAGAGATGCAATGGCTTTTAGTGCTTCTTTTTGAACTTCCAGGCGAGTCTGTACAGATAAACAAAAATAGAATCTCTTTCTAGCAACAAAAATAGTTTCTTGTATAGAATAAAAGTCTGTGCAGAGAAACAAAAATAAAATCTCTTTTCTAGCAACAAAAATAGCTTCTTATGTAAACACAAAGATAAAGACTGCACAGAGAAACAAAAATAAAATATCTTTTCTAGCAACAAAAATAATTTCTTGTGTAGAAAGATAAAGTCTCTTGTACAGAAACAAAGATAATCTCCTGTATGGAAACAAAGTCTATTGCATAGAAATGTCTATGTTTAGACAAACACAGATAAAGTTTATTATATAGAAGCAATAATCTCTTGTATAGAAACAAAGATTTTAAAGTCTCTTGTATAGAAATGTCTGAGCTTAGACAAACACAGATAAAGTCTCTTATATAGAAACAAAGATATAGCTTCTTGATAAATATAGTCTCCATTGTATAGAAACAAAAATAATGTCTGCATATTGTCTTCTGAACAGAACAAAGATGATGTCTCTTGTTTAGAAACAAAGATTATGTCTCTTGTATAGAAACAAAAATAATGTCTGCATATTGTCTTCTGAACAGAACAAAGATAATGTCTCTTGTATAAAAACAGAGACAATGCTTTTATAATATATAAACAAAGATAATGTTTCTTAAGTAAATACAGTCTCCTGTATAAAATTTTTTTTAAAAACTATATAAAGGTTTCTTGTACAGAATCAAAGACAATGTCTTATATAAATACAGTATCCTGTAAAGAAACAAAAGATAATGTATAGAAAAAAATCAATTATCAGTTATAACCATTGCTCACAAAACTTTACTCATAATTAAATTATAATTACAAAAATTATACAATATCTGTCAGGCAAAAATAAATTAAGAAATAGGTTTTTACTTGTTTGACGAATACATTAAAAGTTGGTTATATTTAATAGAATGTAAAGCCCTTTACAGCTCTTGGTTTTTCAATACTACAAATTACAATAAAATATTACTAAGACTTTTCGAGGAAAATTAAGAATGCAATTATGTGAAAGCTTGTGGTATACCAGGGGCACTGAATCACGCCAATTGAAACAAAATTATTCTAATTATTGTCTTTAACCATGGACAGACAGAATAAAAGTCAGTGATGCATGACCAGTTAAATAACAACTGAATATACACTAAATGTATTCACCATTAGTCTGCAAAAAAAGGAAACAGATGTGCATGAATATCTGTCTTTGACTTTAAAAATATCATCTTCACTGTTGTTAGGTGCTGCCAAACAAAGCATGCAAAAATACACATATACAAACACAGACATAAATAATTATTTTGTTCAAGTCATTCTTCCCAAAGATAATATAACATGAAGGATCTGAAAGATTTATATACCCACACCTGGGTGAAATGTAAAATGTGTAGGTGCAAAAAGGTCTGACAGATTCAAGAACTTACCTTGTCCATATTGAAGAGAGCTTGGTACTGAGGAATCAGGGCATTGTTAGGTTCCACCAAAATCTTAACAAGCATATCTTCTGTCAAACTGTGGAAAGGTACAACTACAGGCAGTCGACCACAAAATTCTGGAATGAGTCCAAACTCAATTAAATCGCGGGCTTCCACCTGACGTAAAAGGTTGTCACGTTCCTCATTGTCCAGAACAGTATCTCTACTGTCAGCCTGACTGCGCTGGTCTGCTTCAGTGGCAGCACGGCGACCTTGGCTGCTAAGAGATGGTGCTCCAAATCCAAGGTACTGTAAGAAATAATACATACATATATATAAGGATAATAAATAATGAATTTCCAAAAGAAATATTCATGTTAAATGAATAGTTTAAATTTTTATATACATGTATATCTAAAAATGAATTATTAAATAAACAATTTCAAATTAAACTATATTTTTAAAAAAATAAACATTATTCTTAAATTAACCCCTCTCTCATATATATTTATATTTATATATGTTTATCTTTTAGTACTTTTTAAACTTCCTATATTTTTATTTTTTTCAACATGAAATAAGGAAACAAAAATCTTGTAATAATAACAATAATAATAATAATGACTGTGTTTTACTTCTCAATGAAAGGAGTTATCACAAATTCAATACTGAAAATGATTCTAGCTTTTACCTTTTCTGTTTTCCTGCGACTAATGATACGATCCAGTCCATTGAAAGCTCCTGAGGCAACAAACAAAATGTTGGTTGTATCAACCTGTACTGTCTCCCCTCGCAATTTTCGTGAATTGCGTTCTGGAACATTGACTATGGTCCCTTCCAACATTTTAAGCATTCCCTGAAAATAATAATGTATAATTTCATTTTTAAATAATGATTTCCATTTACTATTCTTTCAAATAAATAATTCAGTAAATAATAAATTTTATTAAATGTAGTAGAATCTGCTTAATGGACCATATTGGGACAAAAGCATTCGGGCCCAATTAAGCGGCTGCCCCAATTATTTGAAGTAACTAAAAAGTACATGTATACATGTTATTTAAATCATTTGAATTATAGCATTGATAGGTATTATTGAAGTAATCCTAATAGTATAGATTTACAATAGTACACTTACTTGCTGTACTCCTTCTCCGCCCACATCACGCAACTGATGGATGCCAGGAACACTTCCAATTTTGTCAACTTCATCAAGAAAAACAATTCCTATGAAACAAAAAACATAAATCAAACTTTAGATTATATATATAATTTTAATCTCAGTATGATCATCCGAAATATTGGATTTAAAAATTAAGGCAGAACATTAGATATTTTTCCACAACATAAAATATGTGCATACAGAAGGTTCTAAAGGATACAGATTTACACTATGAACTTTGAATTCAGCTATCCGAGTTCAGATCTCAATTGAACCTCCAGGCACTAATTGACACAACCTAGAACAAGTGTGAAGGAGTTTCTATCCTATACCTGAATTACTTCCAAACCCATCATGACTTTTATGTTCTTTTATTTTATTCCTAAGGGACCCAAAGGTTAAGTAGAAAGGAACAGAGTTTATGAAATAGCTGTCAACTAAACAGTGGTGGAGTGGCTAACAGTCCAGTTCTAGAGGGTGTATGATCAGACCTACACCAAACACTTTTGACTAACTCTGGAGGGCATAGGGTCAGATCTACACCAATCACTTTTGAGTAACTCTGGAGGGCATAGGGTCAGACCTACACCAATCACTTCTGACTAGCTTTGAAGGACATAGGGTCAGACCTACACCAATCATTCTTGGCTAACTCTGGAGGGCGTATGGTCTACACCAATCATTCTTGATTAACTCTGGAGGGCGTATGGTCAGACCTACACCAATCATTCTTGACTAACTCTGGAGGGCGTATGGCCAGACCTATACCAATCAGTCTTGACTAAATCATCTAGACCCAAAAAGACATTTAGAAAATTTGTCAGTGAGGGAAGCGATAATAAGAGACAGAAGAATGTTTATAATCTACTGAAGCCTATTTATTTCCTTTAGCAACTATATAGAAAGTGAAAGATCACACCCCTACAGGCTTCTATCAAGATATTTTTTTGGTTCAAACACCTTCAGTGATAGACTTAAGCATTTGAATAAGCTTGCTCCATCCTCCCTTTCAAGATGATGTCCAGTGAGGTCATATACAATACCATTTTCACATCCTGATAGAAAGAAATTGTAAAAGTATCTTTTGTTTGTGTTTCAGGAAAGGGCGTCTACCATTTTGTCTTGTGAATGAAGTGAACTCACATTATGGTCAAGGCAATGGAAGTGCTCAGACCTTCGATTCAAGCAACTATTTACAACTACCTAGACAACTAAGAATACACAGAAACCAGATTTGACAAGAGTTTTCCTACAATTAAGGTTACAGATAAGATGACTCTGCCTCAGACTGTCACACATCTTCGTATGCTTCTCAACACTTTGATCAACAGGGTCTCAGATACTTGTAAAGAGAAATTCAGAGATTGTGACAGATATAATAAAACAATACATGGTGATTCTTCAGGCAAGCTCTCACTGTGTTTAAACAGTGGTTAGAAGCAGCAGTGCCTAAACATCATCATCCTCTCCCTCCCCCACCCACCCATTCCTGCTGGTGTGTACACAAATGCAAGTCTATCAGGGTGTAAATATTTAAAGAAAATGTTTATTTCATGAGCGAAATTGTGTTTTGCCAAATAGAATTAATAACAGCCAAAGAATAAGATTCCTAAAGTGTTAAAAAGGACTCGTATATATGTCATAACTGATCAGAAAATTATTGAAAATGAAATTGAAAGCAGAAAATCGCTTCTGTAAGTGGAAGAGTGGGATTTAGAGTAAGACTGGGAGATTCTTCGCTAAAAGCAGAAGGTAGGCAGGTCTGGAACACCCTCTCCATCAGAATGGATCTTCACAATTTACTTGCAATGAGGCAGACTGCTTAAAGAACTGTTTACCCCAATATCAAAGTTGACCACTTTCTCAACTCCTGAATTAAATGTAAAAAATATTTTGAAATAAATCAAAACATGAAAAGCTGAATAGCTTAAAAAGCCAAAAAAATGTACACGTTTCTTTTAATTCTTCCAACCTTGAACTTACATTTTTATTTTATTTAAGACAATTCAATCCTACCTTGTTGTGCCTTTTCCACGTGGTAATTGGCATCCTGCAGAAGCTTAGCAATAACTGACTCAATATCCTCACCAACATAGCCAGCCTGTGTTAGAGTAGTACAATCACAAATAGCAAATGGAACATCAAGACATCGGGCCAACGTCTGGGCTAGCAAGGTTTTGCCTATAGAAGCAAAAGAAATATAGCCCTGATCATCACACTCAAAATGTGGTAATGAAATACTTCAGTAATTAAAATTATTTTATCCTAAAAATGTCTGGGCTAGTAAAGTCTTGCCTGTAAAAACTACAAAAATTTAACAGTTTAACAAATATAAGCATTAAAACTAAATTAAGGTAATGGAGAAAACCCACTGATTATCATTTTTTTAAATTCTAAAAATATTAATGTCTGCACTAGTAAGGTCTTACCTGTGAAAACAAAAAAGTTTAACAACTTATAAGTACCAAAACCAAACTATAGTAATGGAAAACCCATTGATTAAAATTATGTTTTCATTAAATGTTAATAGTTTGGTAGTGTTTTGTGACTGATTGGGTCAGCTCTTTCACATCTGTAATGAAAATTTTTAAATATAGGTGAAGTAAAAATGTTGAACTGTTATTCTCAAAACCAGAATAAAATATTATGTTATTTCACCAAATGTTTACAAAGAAAATATTAAAAGTAGAATGTACTTCTAGCTGTTACACATAAGAATGGAGGATTTCAAAATACCAAAAGAAGTTGCTTTGGGAGTTATCCCAATAAAACTCCTCAAAATCCATACCAATTATGTTTAATCTTAATGTCAAATGCTCAATGAGAGAAAACTATATGAAAGTTAGCCTCATACCTGAACCTGTAGGACCAAGCATTAAAATATTGCTCTTCTCCAAACGAAGATTATGAGTCACGCTCTCCAGAATATCTGAACGTCTTGGCTGCTCTTCCTGAGACTGTTGTTGTGAGAGTCCAAGATGTGTTCCTGGCCCACTGACAGCTATCTGCAACATATCTAAATAATGAAGTTGTCCGTGATTAAAAACAAAAAGAAACATCCATAGCAGATTGTGACAAATTAAATTTGTCCCTCCCTATTTTTAATTTTAATTGTTATTTAAGTTGCTAAATTGTCAGAGTGACCAGACCTTGGGCACTCCTTATGGTGTTATTTTGAAAGTGTCAGAGCTTGAAGTAAACTGCCTAAGGGAAGAATATTCAAGATTTTCTGACCTAGTGGAAACTGAGTGAGCAGTTTTTTATTATCCTGTCACAGGAAATGAGGGACAGAAATTATATTTTATTTCATTTTAAAAACCGCTAACAAAACTAGTTGAAGTAACCCGAGTTTTGTTATTTTTCGTATGTAGCATGAAAATTCCAGTAACGGTCACCTAAGGTCTCTTTAGTAGACAGACGTTCGTGACGCAGTGTGTGTTAATATATCATATTGAATATATATATTAGTTTATGAAGGATATGTATATTAAATGATTGGGACAACTGCGCACTACGAGTCACGTGTTGTTGACGAGAGAAATGGCCAGTGCGCATTAGAATTGACCACAGAAAAGCGTGCATCACGATTACCACTATATATCCAAGGCAAAAATCATGTCACAGGACATAGCTTCTGGAAGTTTTGGAAACCTTCAGTGAAAGCTATATAAGAGACAAAATGAAGATTTTACTCTCAATGTTGAAAACGTCGATTCGTCTGAAGCCAGTCTAACTTCACGTATGAATTATCTCGTGTACAGAGATTTCATAAAGGAAAGCTGCAATAATCTCTTTCCATCCGTTTTCCATCCGTCTGATGCCATATATTGAGTGACGAGGCAAAATTACTCAGTATAACTTTTGGCAAAGTGGAAAGTTCGCTGTCAAGAAAAACCCATGCATGCGACGCTGGTTGTATGCAGTTAACGACACGAGGGACCAATTTTGTCTTCCCCCCTGTCTGAGTTCGTTTGGCAGTCTATCCCGCAAATTGAGAGGCTAGCACCGAGATTTTCTTACAGATATCCGGATTTCTACACTCAATGTAATGCGACGACACATCCCACTGGACGACTCCACCCGATAATGCTAAACGTCGTTGGGGTGTCCGTTTCCACGACAACCGGTACAACGATAATTATCGAGGCTGACAACAGTCAGCTAAATTTCAGATTTCTCCCCAGTGATAATCTGAAAGTGGTGCCTAGATTCTGCAGAATCTTCACCTGTAATGCAACGCCTCAATTGCGTCCTATCTTCACTTTGAAGTGCCGCTTATAAGTGACGTGTGAGCTTGCGTCATCTCCTTGGAACTCTGACATTAATAGTGAGTAATCATTAGCACGGCTAACGCGCACATACTTAAGTCTAGGACTCTTAAGAAAATGAACACTATTATATCGTTTGCAAAATAAGAACTGTAATGTTAAAAGTAATGCTTATTTTACATGTCAACTATTGTTAAAGCGGCCCCATTTGCCGCATAAGAATTGTGTAATTATTTTATATTTTATATTTTGAATTTCATCATTTTCATCTCCCCTTATTTCCCACAGAGTGTATGACATTGGAAAGTTGAATGAATGATTAATCACTGTGCGAAAGAGTAGTGCCCCTTTTTAAATCGGGAATAAATAACCTGATTTAAACATCTTTCAACTCTCTTGTTATTCATAGTTTTTGAGAGGGACGAAAGAATTTGTACTATTGTTTTGCACCGTTCGTCTGTTCGTCCATTTATTCACATTTATGATACACACTCACAACACACACCGCCAATAAAACGTTCCTTGGCATGACACTAATAAATTGGGCCCCACCCAAACATCAATGGTGTATGTCATGTGTGTCTATGTAACAACTTGACGCGACGTAGTACTGGCACACGTCACGGGCTTTTCTTGGAGGTGCACCGGAGCAGGCCAAAAATAGACTTCACCCCTTGCATCTCTAACTTCAGCTCGGGTCGGCTTGTAACGAGCCGCCCGTTTTGTGACATATCCAATGATTATGATTTATGAGAACGAGACTAGTCAATGGGCTGAGTTTAAGGAGTTTACTTACAGTAGAGAATTTTGCTGTCTATTCACTTTTGAGTGACAAAGAGAGGTCCATCTCTGAAGGCAGTTGCTAGATTGAGTGGTGAGCTTAAACTGACTGATTGAGAGTGGACTTGGAAACATTTCATACATTTTTCTATTGATATGTTATATCTGTGTTATGTACAGATGTACTATGTAAGTTGATTTATTTACTACAAATGTTTGAACTAAGCTGTGCCCATGTGGTGTATTAATATGTGATATTGTTTGATACATTGTATCAAATGTGTACATGGGGATAATGAGTACCTTTGCAGGAATTGTAGAAAGTTTGAGAATGGAGTGTCAGATAGAATGGAGTTATACTGTAATGAATAAGAGAAACTTAGGCTTGCTCCTTAAATGTATGTTGCAGTCAACAAACAGCCTTCTGATTTCTTCTTCTTTTGGTTGTGGTTGAGTCTCAGTCTGAGTGTGAGTTCAACCCTGAGCTGTGATTCTCAAGTGGAGCCTCAAGTTCAAGTTCCTAGCTACCCTTTGTTTATTCACTAGTCATGACTTGAGTGACTGGGAAAGCTGTTGCAGAGTGTGTAAGCATAAGGGAGTATGCTACGCCCCTACTTTTGATGTACCAAAGCAAGGATGCTAAGTACATCAGTCTAGTGAAGATAAATGATTGTGATCTGCTCAAGAAACTGGCGGCAAGAGAGTGCCAGTTTGGTTGTGAGTAATGATGCATCAGTGTTTTCTTGCGCACGAGGTGGGAACACATGCTGAGCGCGGACATTCTGACATTGTAACATTTTGACACTGTGATGTGATTGAAAAGACCAGTGAAAAGACTGGGGAAGCTGTACTTAATCCAGGTTATGTGAAGTTTATAATAAAGTAATAACTCCATTTCTATTCTCTGATGGGACTAACCTGCAATTTGTATTGACTCTATTGTTGAACTATAATCAGCTGTAATTTTATTATTATATATATATATATATATATGTAGAGAGAGACTGTTATCTATAATTACCCAAACATGGGTTTGTGGAATACTGATGTCAAATTATCTGTTTCATTGTAATTGTCATTTGTATAGTTCATTTTTCTTTTAATAAATTTATTGTTAAATTATTGACCTTCTTATGCATACTGATATTGATATTCTTAAGTTGGAGAAGAAAGTGGGTGGATGGGGGCTCGCTAAATATAGATTAAAGTTGGATTTGTCTTCTTCCTTAGTATGAAGTTTCCACCTGCAGAAACCTTATGTGACTGTAAAATGTTTTATGTTGACGAATTGTGAAAACATTTACAACGCCAAAATATCCACCAAGTGAGAGATGAGTAGTGTCTGTTGGAGGATCATTGATAAAATAAAATTAATATTCTCATCACTTGAAATTAATTATTTATCAGAATAAACCAGAATATAGATTTATGTAAAGGTATTTTCCATTAAATTATCATCTTAGATAAGTATATAGGAAAGTGTACTGCCATCAAACTAATAAGTACATTTATATGAAATACCCAATTGAATATTGCCTAAGTAACATTCAATTCTTTTGACTAGCACTTTAATTCTGGTTACAATCAACTAATATATCTTTGTTAATTGTTTTTAACTTTAAAATTGGAGAGATTTCCATTGTAAAACATTTCAAAAGTATTTATCCAATTATTCTGTAACTATCCTACTGAGTAAAATGAGTTTTCAAAAGGCAAAGTTTATGGGTTTTTAAAATATCAGCTTTATCAGGTCAGGTTTGGAATGATGCAAGAAAATCTGACCGAGAAAATCAGACAATCTAATAATTAGAACTGTTTTCTGCCCTATTTACTTAGTAAATCTGACCCAAATCCAATCAAAATAAATACAGGGGAAAAATACTGAAAATCAGGATTGAACAACAAATCAATACTTATTTTATGATGGAATGATAATTGATACAACTAAACAAATAATAATAATTAAATTTGCACTACATTTTTAAGTGGTGTCATTAGTGTTAATTAACAAAATTACCTCTGGGAGAAAAAGTGTGTGGATAATGGCGTCCCATATCTTGAGTACCAGCATCAGTCCTGTTTCCTAAATTTGCAGAACCAGTTCCGTCAGAATGTGGAATGTTGTGGTATATACGCTTGTAGTGGTTGTAAACAGCAACTGAGAGCACTTTCTTAGCATGTTCTTGACCAACCACAAAGCGATCTAGATATTCATAAATCTAAACACAGAAATGTCATTCATTAAATATACTTAAATGCAAAAGTATACTTTGATGCTACCCAAAAATAATATCTGAATGAAGACAGCTACAATAAATAAAACTTCAGCAACAAAGAGTTAATAATACATTTAGGAATTCCATTCATTTCTATTTCTTTCCAATTTAATTTTTAAGTAATTTTAAGAATCAGTAACATTAACCATATTTTGCAGGACTTAAATACTTCTGAATGTAGTTATTGTAGTATACAGTACAGAATAAAACAGTTATCAGCATATTCTCTCTCTGTAAATATATGTTTTTATACCAATATATTCTTTAAATGTAGACACTTCCTATCTTTAACATTACAAGGAAAAGAAACAAAAATAAATTTGAAATCAATTTATTAATATTTAATAAATACAAGTATATTATGGAGAATAAACAAATCAAAAGAAATTAATACTGTAATTCTCAAAACATGAGTACAGTCGAACCCATTTATCTAGACCTCAGTTAACTCACCAACCCTATTATTATTAAGTCGACGTTTTTGAAGTAGAACTGCCAAATTCCCTCTTTGTCTTAGTATTTTCTCATTAGTTATGTTGATTCTTTTATGTGGCCGAACCCTATCTCGAGCACAAAAGAGGGCCAAAATTGCCACTTAACATCAGTTATCTCGTGACTAATCACCGGCTTTTGAAAATTTTAGTTATCGATGCCATTTCGCCATCTTGCTATCAATAAATGGCCACGGCTTGTTAACAACCTGCAGCTTGAACTTAAGGGCATTGTTTCCCTCATCGGGCGTGATCCTGCCAGGAGTTTACTAGACACACTGATACCCTTCAACTGGCTTACACCTCTTTTATGTTAATTAGCCCACTTTAGCAAACATGTATGTACGTTTTATAGCATGCCGATCATGTCATCAAACAAATCATGGCAACGCTGTTGTGTAAAAAAAAAATCACCAAAAACATGTGCATATACATTTACATTTATTAACACACATCATGTACATAAAGAAATTTCAAGTACATGTTGCCGCCATATTGGTTTTCAGTTATCCTGATGCATTTTGGCAAATCCCTAGGCTGGCGACATAACCAGGTTCAACTGTATCATAATATGAAAACTTGTAAGGATGGAAACTAGAAAGCAGCTAGAAATATGCAAATTAAGAAATAATATATTGAGTTATGATTCTACATCTAATGTATATGACTCAGTGTCACAGAGAGCAAGTCTGGAGTTAGAGATACAAGGGATAAAGTCGGGTTTGGCTTGTTCCGGTGTATCTCCAAGAAACTTGTGTGACATGTGCCAGTAATACATTATCTTAAGTTGTTACACAAGACACATTACAGAACACGCCATTGATGTTTGGGTGGGGCCCATTTTTATTCTGAATATAAAGGAATGTTTTATTGGCTGCGAATGCGGGTGAGCAAGTATCATAAAAGTGAATGAACAGATTAACAGACGAACGGAACAAAACAATACAAATTCTTTCGCTTCTCTCAAAAAAAAAACTGTGAATAACAAGTTTGGTGAGAATGGTAAATTAGGTAGTTTATTACCCAATTTGGGGAACTACTCTTTCACGCAGTGATTAGTCAAACATACAACTTTCCAATGTCATAAACTCTATGGGAAATAAAGGGGAGTTGAAAATGATGAACTTCAAAATGTAAAACAAAAATTAATTATACAATTCTCATGCGGTAAATGGTACCATTATCAACAATAATAATTCACATACAATAGAGGCATGTATTGAAACACTATCTTAGTGTTCATATTATACAAATAACAATAGTGAATTCAGCAAGAATAGGTTAAATGTTCTTATTCTTAACAGTTCTAGATGCGTGTTTGCCTTTTATCAATTACTCACTTTCATACGTCACTCATATGGGGTACTTCGAAGAGAAGATATGATGCAATCGTTGCGTCACCCGACAGTGAAGACCTGCAGGTTCTAGGCACCATCACAGATTTGCCATAGGGTGAAAACCTGTGCTCTGTTGGCATATTGCTAACCTTGGTAATTGTCGCTGCTTTCTTGGTTACCGTGACAATGGAAAAACCAACAACGTTTAGCATTACCAGATATGTCATCCAGTGGGGGGGGGTCACCGCGTCTATGGATGCAGAAATTCTCGTGTCCGTGGGGCACCAAGATGCTGTCCCTCCAACCATGGAACCGGGATTCAAGGAACCTCAGACAGGGAGACGAAAACAGCTTCCCTATCATTAACTGTATACAACCAATACCGTGTGCATAAGCTGTCCTGAAGGCGGACTTCCCACTTTGCCAGGAAAATATTGAAGCAAGTTACCTCGTCACTTCAACACTAGGCAGTAGACGGATGAAAAAAGGTGGAAAGAGATACTCACAAATTTCCTTTATGAAATCTCTGTATACGAGAATCCACACAAATGAAGTAAGACGTCTTCACATAAATCCACGTTTTCAGCATGAGAGTATAAGTCTGCCTTCTTCACTTATATAGTTTCACTAAGAGTCTTCAAAGGGATCTAGAAGCTTTATATCTTGTGACATAATTCGGCCATGCATGCTTTTTATCTTCATGCTGCACGTCCGTTATTGGCAAACTTATTATGCATCGACTTTCTTTCTCGTAAACACTCGTCTCCATTCACGAATACTCTACATTCACTTAATATATATAATTCTCCAAAATATATATATTTAAGCATGAAATGATAACATGCACTGTGTCTACTACATCTGTCTACTAATGAGATCTTAGGTGAACAATTTCTAGTCACATAATATAACATGTAGTGTGTAATAACACAACTGGGTTACTTCCCCTAGACTGTTTGCAGTTTTTTCATCATGAAATAAAATAATTTTGGCTTCATCCCTTTCCCTGTGACACTCAGAAATCTAAAATAGCACCACTCTTCTGTTTTAGGCAATGAAATGTTTCTAAAATCTCATTAAATGTCCTGCAAGTACATCATCAAAACTTCATTAAAATTAAAATAGGCAAATCTGTCAAAGCTAGAACAAGTAGAAGGATAATATTTTGCATAGATTTTTAATTTTCTCTGCTTGAAAAATTGCATACTATATGCAGTGATCAATTACAACAATTAGATCAAGCACTACAGTTGTAATGGTAGTCATATCAAATATTACCTTGCGTGGTGGAGGTGGAGGCTTCCTCTTTTGTAAAAGCTTTTCTTCACGATTCTCTTTAAAACTCTTCTTGGAATCAGTTTCTGACAGAACCACGAAAAAGTGATGGCACTTTTCACACTTCACAAATCGCGTTGAGGCTAAAAACAAAAAAAGTACTATAACTATCTTTAAAACAAATATTCAGAAAAATGTGTAATCCAGAACTGCATACAACTTTAAACACACCTAAAACATTAGAGTAACTTTTATCTATGTAAAGCTATAAATAATAATAAAATAAATATAAATATCAAAGCTAAAATAAAAATTACAACATTACAAAAATCAGAAAAAAAAAGAGCCATTCCAATCTTCTCCCTTACAAATCTTAACATTATAGAATTTTTTTTTAAACACAAAATTTTTTTTAAATTAAAAGATCAATAATTCAGGCCTAATTTAATATTCTCAAATTTTATAGATATGAAAACAAAACATTTTAAACAATAAATTTTATAATAGAAAGTGATATAAATGTAAAGCAAAACAAAAATCCTACATGCTAAAAAACATCTAAAAACATTAAAGTGAAACAATAAGAATTCTACATCTGGAAAACTAATATAAATATGAAACAAGAATTCCACAATGCTGTATCAATTTAATGTAAGATACTAATATTATCAAAAAAATAATTACTACTATTATTTGCTATACTATGCAAGCACAGTAAAGAAAACCACAAAAAATTCTGCAACTTGGTATCGAGAAGCTATTCAGAGTGTACTCACAGACAAATGTTTCTACATGGGTACATGGGTCACCACACTTGGGACAACATAAGCGATTCTTGTCATCTCCACCTTTGCCATTTTTAGATCCCGATCCACTTGTGCCAGTACCTGCAGCACCCTTCTTTTCTCCATTAGGAGTAGAGGTAGCCTCACCATTACCACCTGATGTTGATTTGGCACTGTGATACCTGGTTGGTAGTATTATGAATGACAGCCTGCGAGGCCGCTCTTGCAGTGGTATACCCTGGCATATTGTCTTGACATGCTGTAGGCAAGCTCCTGTGTAAATTATTTAAATTTAAGAGTATCACTCAGCATGAAAGTCTTCAAATTCACATAGAAACATTTTGATAATAAACTGCCTAGCATTCTACTGTCAAGCGACAACAGAGGCACAACACAAAATACAGATATATAAGCACACAGAAAAGCGTATTAATACTATTAATGAAATGCCCAAGATATTAAAGATTATAAACCAGTTACTCAATAATATACATGGAAAGAAACTATATAAGATGTTATCTCAACTAATAAGTTTAATTATTTAATTTTAATACTGCTCTTCAAAATGAGTCCCCCAAGCTGAAATATTCAAAATAGAGACGGGTTTCACTAAGTCACTGGAAAGTGGTGTCAACAGAAATGGTACTTTTCATGCTTTGTATTTTCATGATATATTTATTTATGGAATTGCCTATTGCTTAATTTTAATGCTGAATGTGCAGTATAGATTGTTTAAGGGGTGATGGCTACTTATTTGTTTCTTTTAAAAAAAATTACAATATAGTAGAAAGTATTTCCAACAAATGATGTTGGACCAACTGAACATAACTTCATAATGTAATATTCCACATAGTATTTTTTTTTAAACAGTTAATGTGTAATTGGCCAAAACTAAGTACTGCAACATAATATCAAACATATATAAATTATTCTTCATTATGTTTGGGATTTAAATTTAATTTTTTATGGACATAAAAAGTTACAAGAATTTTTACATGCCCAATGTAATCTTATTAATCAGTTTCAGGGCCTTAGCTAGTTTTCTTTTTTAGATGTTCTGACTCCTACAAGTGTATTAACTATTATTAATCTGCAATGACAGACAGACAGTGTGACAACTAGAACTGCAATTGCAAATAGCATAAATAATGACTCAATTAGTCCTGTTCATTAACTTTTCATAATTAGTAAAATTGTAAAGATAAATTTGTTCTGATCTGTTGTTGCTAAGACAGCACCATGAAAAAAAAATTGTTTGTTGTTTGGACAAGTGTTTTTGACAGTCCTGCCTAACCGTGCTTACAAAGTTATGCAATCAACTCTACCTAGTGTAGTGTCAGAGGTGAACTGTATGGTCACTCAGATATACATCAGTAGTTGTGTTTTAACTATAGACAACCTCGCACTCAGTCATATCACTCTCAGCCTTGTGTTCACCAAGTCTTAAGACAGGAAATTTCAAGTTGCTATCTAGTGGAATGTGTGACTGGAAAAATGTCCATAACTTGCAGCAGAACACAATGAAAACATGGTTGGAGGCCTACTGGTCTCTCAAAAACAGGCTTTGTTCCAACCAGAACAATCAAGACACGTTGTATTTTTCATACTCAGAAATTCTTTAATTGTATTTTTTGTACTCAGAAAATTCTTTAGTTGTACTGTCATTTATATGTAGAAGATTATTAATTGTAATTTGGGGGTCATACTTCGGAAAATTTATTGGTTGCATTTTTCTGTGCAGTTTCACAGTTTCATGAGATTGAACTTTGGGCTAAAGAAGTTTCCTCAAGAACAAAATATGTGTGAGCAAATCTAAGAGAGAGTGGGTTTGCAGAGGTTAATTAATTACCTATATGGCATATTCACATCATTATTTTGCCAGTGTTTCAAAAGTCTTAATTTTCCTATCCTATGACTACCTGAATCTGCATGATAAAATAGCCAACTCTCATATTATTGATGAGAGAAAAAAACTCAGCACTCATCTCATTAAGGCAGATGAAATAATTGCAAATTATAACCCTCTCAAACTGTCTCTATGAACTGAAACATTTCTATTTTATAATCATTTGTACAAACATGGATTTGTGGATCAAATTGCTACTTTATAAAAATGACAAATGAAATGTTAGTATTTGAGATGAACAAGGCTCTGGTATTACTCTTGATGAAATAATTGAACTGTAATTATTCTTAGAACAAATGAACCATCAATATTTTAGAAGGCAGAAGGAATGAGCTGTCAACATAATATTCTCTATGAAAAGACTCTTATCTCATAATAAGAAAGATTTCTGACCGATCTACATAGAGTTCCATAACTGATTTAACTAGCAGAAATCTGTTGCTTGAAAGTTCTGTTATATACCTGTATACTGCCTTTGGTAAATATGATTGTTTGAATGTTTCTGCTTGAATTTATAGTTTTTTGTACCGTTATTATTTATTTTTTTCTTTGCTTAATAAATTTTGTTATATTGTTTACACAATTACACACACACTTATATTATTAAAGACATATGTATTTTTGTAAACTTGTTTATTTAAAAGTCAGACGTGTCCTAAGTCAAGTGAGTGCCTCACCAAAAATCAAGAGAAATGAGAAGTGAGAAGGCCAGAGTCATATGACTTATGAGTAAATTTGTAGCGAAAAGGTGCGCTAATTGGCATATACTATAGGTTCCAGTAATGCTCAGAGTCAGAGACAAAAAGAAAACCTAGTTTAATAATAAGTATTAGTTCTGACTGAGTTCTTGTTCTCATTTATAAAAACCTTTATGGATGGGGTTATAAAGAAAAAAACTACTAAATAGTTAAACTTAAAGTGTTAATTTATTACTGTAATAGATAGATTGATCAACTGATCTATAACAATAAATTCATCCTTTCCTCAAAATAAGTCACAGAAATTATATAAAACTATGCCTTTTATTTAGTTTTAAATTTAAGTGTTTACACAAAAATCAGGTTCGTTGAAATGATCATTCTTACAACATCTCTTCTGATGTGGTAGAGTTTTGTGGCAGCCTTGTAATAAATATGTGCAGTGTTAGTAATTAGTCTTCAGTAATGAACCCACTATGCTATATCAGCTCACTCAACTCACAATATCTTCATTAACACGGATTTCATGTTCCAATATTTTTACTATAAATTGCTGTGTTGGTAAAATAATTGTCACATACTCATATTTGTTTTACTCCTTGCTGTATATTTAGCAGTGATATATTATTATTATTATGGTCAAACATCGCATTCTCATCAGGTATAAAATAATTTACTATTACTTTTACTATTAATTTATATTTATTAAAAAAAAATAGTTTTAAATGTTAAAGATTTTAATAGTGTTATAAAAATACAAATTGTTTAGAATATAATTTATGTAGGAGTTTCTTTTTATTTTCCTTTAAAAATGATATACTATAGTCATCCTTTCAAAACAATAAATTGCTGTTCACAACCACTCTCATGTATATGTGGGTTTTTTCCCTAATTTTCTATGTTTATTTTTTTCTGATTCAAAACCACAATTTAGACCTAATAATTCCATTGAAAGCAAATGCCAAAAAACAAATTAAATCAGGACAACTATCTTCCAAACACTTTTAAAAAGTTGAATAACTGATTTTAATTCATCCCAAATTCCTGTTTTTCTGATAACAAAAGAATTAATCATTTTATTAAGCTAGACCTACATTATCTTTCAAAAATGTATCAATCAATAGGTTTATTTCTCCCAATTGATGTTTAGAATTTCTAGCCAACATATAGTTTCCAGGTGCTCACATCCAATGCTACTTATTGCTATAGTAAAAAATTTTTTAAAGGCCACCAGAAACAAGCAAGGGAATGTTTTATGATTTCAAGCTATCCCTTCTGCTTCTCTATCTAATATTACAAATAACAAAGCAAAATACCATCTGCATGAGCATCTAGTGATATTGCAGCTCTTTAAAGCATGAGAAACAAATCACAAACTTCAACTGAAAGCTTTGGAATGCACTCAGATTTAATGATTAAAGGAAAGGTAATAACATAGTCCAAAGAAAAGATAATTACATGTATATAAATCTTTTTCATTCACTCTATAGGCCTACTTTACATTTATTATAACTAAAGAATATTAAATATTAACTCCTATATAACTATGTTTAATAAAAGCCAATGGCATACCTGACCAATAATAATTCAACCAGGGAGAGTTTCATAAAAAGATACTGATATTGCACTCACAATCACATGCTCTGATGTTATCTGAACAAGAACTTTTATTTGTTTTCAAGTTTAAAGTTTCAAGTTTATTATAATAACAATATTTCTAAAACCTGATGACCTCAACTTTGACAAAACATTTTAAACAGTCTTATTCTTAACTATTTATTTATAAATATATCACATTATCAGCAATATGTGGATTCCTCTTCACTTGGGCTTTAAAATTATACTTTACAATTCAAACTTTTTTTAATATATTATCAAATTTTACCTAAAAATATAATGTGTGTGGCTATTATCAATTTCTGACGAAATTATCACTATTCTTAGTTTTAATAATACTAATATAATAGCGAAAGGATTAATGCTTGCTTGAATAACTTTTATACAGTTACAAGCAATTCAGAAAATGCTCGTGTGGAATGTATATTCTTACCAGTGCTTCTAGCCCTGACCTGTCCCAAAACCAAGCGACCACATCTTGCTGCGCCTGACATGACTAACGTAACTTTTCCCAGATTCCACACTGTAACAGATGAATAGATTGGAAACAAATTAATAAAACATATTGTAAATTAATTCATAAAACGCCGTGCGCTATTTTTATCACGTGGTTAAGTGGGTTTGTGGCTAGTGTTTAAATTTTTTGCAATGTTTTCAATCTTTCTAGTCAGAGTAAATGTAATTGCACCCTAGAAATATGCTAGCATTAGCAATGTATTTATCCTTGTGTGACGCCTATTCAGAATTTCAATCAGACACCATTCGTTTTAGTGTAAACGACAACACATTTTTTTTTGTAGACGGTTTAATAGATAACTGTGTTTGTTTCGCTGTACGCGGACACTAATCAGTATTTGTAAAAGAAAATAAAAGTTGTTTACCTTATTTAATGTGTAAACTGGGTCTAGATCACGTAATTGTCCAGTGAATCGGTATGTTCCGTAAGATAAATGTGGAAAGGGTCAAGGTCAGAATTATTGGGAGTAATAGTTTCAGTCGAAAACCTAAAAAAGCTAGGTTTGAAGAGAATTTAAGGCTTAGGCCACACATCAGCTTTCGCTTCAATTTAAAATAAAAAGATAATTGTGCGTAGAAGTACTAATAATGCGTCAAATTCCAACATCCCAAGCAATATTTTAGAAAACATTTAAATTTACAATAAATCATTTCTCCCGTATGTTTTGGGGAAAATGAAAGAGATATCCTTGTCGACTAGCGGAAACGAATCTATACAGCTTAAACTGAAAAATTCAAGTTAGCTTGCTAACGCGCGCTTTGTAATACTCTTGTCCCGAAAAGAGTTCAGATTTATCTTTATATGAGACTCTAATTGTAATTTTTAATTACTCTTTTTGTGGTACTATTACCGTTGTTAGCCACTAATTATATTATTTGCAAGCGCACGTCGCTTTAACTGATTTATTGCTGTTTTAACTTGTTGCTGGCTATGAAACTTGCAAAAGCTTCTCATTATTACATACCCTTTTTTTTTCAGACACAAGTTGTAGGGTTAGGCTCATTTTTTTTTTTAAATCAGTCCTCGCTGCAGCTTTCCATTTGAAAAATCAGTAAACCACAAGATTCAGATAACACAGGGAAAGGCTGCTTTGTCCCTGTAAAAAAAAACATAATCAAGGAACAAACACTAAGTTTCCAGTTTTTTTTCCATTTTTAACTCAATTCTTTCTTATATTCAAGTCTCAACTTACAGTTTCCTGCAACAGTATTTATTAGCCCGATACACGCACACAGCATAATAAATACAGCATATTACTTATTAGTTTTATGAGCAGGTTCACTAGAAACATTGTCAAGTGTTTAGCCTACCAATATAAGCATCATAGTTCACAATATGTATAAATAATAGCCTACTCACATAATATATCTATGTAAAATGCAAATATAGCAATCAATAGCAAAATGCATGAAATATTTCGAGGTCCGTTCTCTCTCAACCAGTCATTTAACTCACAATTTATTAAGCTATTGTCTGCCTTTCATGACCGGACTTCTTGCCACACAAAATTCAAATGATCTGACAATAGAATTCTCTACAGCAGGTAATATTTTTATCTAGCCCTTTGGCTGGTCTCATTCTCATAATTCTTAACCATTGGATAATAAAAACTATTCATCTAGTTAGAATTGGTTTGCATTACATCAGCAATTTCTAGCATATCCTCAACTTGAGTGTTTACTCCAACTCTGACACTTACAAAAATACCATCACAAGGAGTGCCCAAGTTTGGGTACTTCTACAATTTAACAATTTATATTGCAATTAAGTTTAGAAATAGGGATGGCAAATTTACTCTGCCACACTACCAAAGCTATAACAGCCAGCAAATAATACCACCAAAGCTATAACAGCTGGCAAATAATACTACCAAATATATAACAGCTGGCAAATAATACTACTTGTACTTAATATATAACAGCCAGCAAATAATACTACCAAATATATATACAGCCAGCAAATAATACTTCAAAAGATATAACAGCCTGCAAATAATACTACCAAAGCTATAACCATCAGCAAATAATACTACCAAATATATAACAGCTGGCATTTAATACTACCAAATATATAACAGCCAACAAATAATGCTGCAAAAGATATAACAGCCAGCAAATAATACTACCAAAGCTATAACACTTTAACAGCTAGCAAATAATACTGCAAAAGCTATAACAACCAGAAAATACTACCAAAGCTAAAACATCCAGCAAATATGCCTTCTTACATACTCATAACAAGATTGAGACACCAATTACTGAATTTCACAAAATTTAACAGTCGTATGATAACACTGGAGAATTAAACAACGAAACAATACTTCCAGCACAGATTAACTAAAGAACAGCAAAGCCTGGAAGATATACAAAGTTTCAGTCAATAGTGTAATCCCATACTGTGGTTACAACTTTTATGGAAGAAGACAATGAATGACCACATCTTTGTATGCACAGAGGAAGAAAAAGATGATGATGATAATACTGGTGATATTATTTTGTAGTACTAGTGATTAAATACTTGTCTAGACTCTGACTTTTCATACTCCATTTGTTTGTTGTTTCTTTTTTGTTAATGCTTCAATGCTTTGCTATTATAATTGGATTTTGAGAGACAACAAATAATAAAACAATAAGAAAAGTTAAATTGTGACATATTTAAGTTTGAAAAGATAACAGAATTTTTTTAAAGTGTTTACTAAACAGTTTCAATGTTGTCAAATTTAATCAATTCTAACTGAACAGACTTTTATATGCAACATCTAAGTCACCACTCAGAAAAGCATGCTACAGTAGGATTACTTGCCAGTGTGGCAGTGTCACTGAAGTGTGCAATCTAGTTTAATATATTACTGTCGCCGCCATACCCTGGTGTGACGTTGTAATAATGAATTATATCAAATATGTGTAATTAGTTATGATACAAGACACCTAATTGTGTTTTCAATTTAATACAGTGTGATATAAAGCATTTCGACATGTTTGGCACACCCATTTGTATATACAATAGGGAGGAGGAGTAGTATTCAAGGCAGCACTTTTGATGTCATCGCCAATCTTCCCTCAAAATATCTCTTTAAGTCCATGCATTGAACAAAAGACTAAATGACCATTAGTTATTGGGTCTACACATGTGTATTAATTAATTTTGTCTGATATTGTTCCACAACAGAATTAGTTTTCCATTACATTGGAAACACCTCAAAATATGTGGAGGTACTTTGCTTTGAACTTAAAAAAAACCGAGTGACTTTTCTGTTATATTGTATTATACTAATTATATAATCTATATACTAAGCTATAATGAGTATTTATTATTCTTACAATATCTTCAAATGCTTATTATTTTTTAAGGAATCTTTCTTATTGAAATATTTCAGAATATTTTGTTTATTTATTTTCTTAGTTGTGAGAGAGATTTTTCCCCTGTATTAAATTGAAAACACAATTTAGTCAACGTTATAAAACATCATACATATTAATTTGTGCTAGATAATTTTATTAAACTGATTCAAGTGTTACCTTTGAAATTGAATAAGCCAGCTATGTAGGTGACATTATTATAGCTCTCTGCAAATTGAAACATTGTAACAAATGACAGAAGTGCATAGATAGAGCACATCATCAAAAATGAGAACTCTAAATGTTTTATAGCAATGTCTAAGCTGGAGTTTTGTGGTACAACACTTCTTGAATAACTGTACACAAAAGCCTCACTCACATTCGACCTAGCTTTTGTTCAATGTTACTATTCTAGATCTGCACATATACATAAGCTATCATCCCCACACTAGACCAAGCTGTCAGTTGTTCATCCTCAGCAATCCTGCCTGGAAAGATGTCTGCTGCAAGACTAAAGTTGTTCTAGAGTCATTTTCCCTAGAGGAATTTGAACACTTCACATTAATTATATTTGAAAGTAAAATTTGTAATCTGACTCTTGTGAACCTGTACTTAAGAGTGCAGACTGCAATAATATTTGTTATAGTATTATTTATAGAGACTGTGTATGTATATTGCTTTCAACTGCATACACTATTTTGTTTTCACATTGCTAATGCAATCAGTGCCTTTCACTACCCCTTTGTTACATTAATAGGCAATTCTGTTGATTCCATCAGTGAAATTGAGTGTGATTGGGGGCAAGCCATAAACTGTCAATTAGTCTGCTGTGTGACCATATTATTTGCTGGGGATGGGGGTGTAAGTGGACTAAGTGTCCATATGATACCAAAATCTATAGTTACATTCACCTATCCATGTCACACATATCTATACCATCTAGAAAATATTTTAAAACAATACTTTTGCAGTCCCCCACTAAACTGTGTTTTCTTTTTTGTGGCTCCTGTTTGTACTGTGTTGTATTGTTGTATTTTTATTTGTTTGTTGTCTGGTGTTCTGGTCTCCTGAAGACATATTATGTCTGGTTTGTTTTCTTTTATTATGCAGTTTAGCAGAGGTATTTTGTTTTTTTATACTATTACAGTTCCATGATATTATTTTTATTTTGTGTTTATTCTCCTTTATGGTGGTGGTTTTTTTTGCATTTATGGCCATTGGGAGGGTAGTATTTGGTATATGTATCCTGGATGTATGTGTGCGTGCGAGGGTAGGAGTTGGTGTTTATAGTTTGGGTGTCTTGTGTCTGGGGGGCTGGGTGGGGTGGGGAGTAGTGTTATTCGTGTATAGTTTTTAAGATGTCCGGTTGCTTGGCAGTTTATTGGGGGGGGGGGAGGGAGGGTTTCTGTCGTTGTAGTAATGCATGTAGGGGTTGTCTCTGCTGGGTGGGGTGAGAAGTATTGGTTCGCATTTGTTGTGTGTACTGTATTGGCCAAATTGTGGGTCCAGTGTTGGGGTGGGATTTAGTGTTTTGTATTTGTTGTGTATAGTGTATTGGGTTACTTGGTCGTTTGGTATGTTTTGTTATTTGTGTGTCATTGTTGTTGTAGTTGTATGTGTAGGGGTTGTCTCTGCTGGGTGGGGTGAGAAGTATTGGTTCGTGTTTGTTGTATGTACTGTATTGGCCAAATTGTGGGTTCAGTGTTGGGGTGGGACTAGTGATTTTTGTTTGTGGTGTGTAGTGTGTTGGGTTACTTGGTGGTTCGATGTTTGTTTTGTTATTTGTGTGTTTATCTTTGGTTGTGTTTGTGTGGAGCGTGGGGTAAAGGGGGGGGGGGGGGGCAACGAATTGAGTTTGGTTGTTGTTGGGTTGTCTAGCTGGGTGATGTTTGTTTTTGCATGTTCAGTGTCTATTTCTTTGTTGTGGTGTGGGGGAGGGTGTCTCTTCCCTCTGGTCCTCTAGTGAGGGTGTGTGTGTGTGTAGGTTGATCAAGGCTCATGTTTGGGGTTTTCTTTGTGGGGGTATGGGTGGGGGAGGATGTTAGAGTGCTTGGCGGGTTTTCTGTCATTGAGGGGGATGAGTTGGTATTGTTTCCAGGGGGATTTAACTGGTGTTTCTTGCTGTTTGTGTGCTTGTTGTTTCTGTAAGTTTTAATAGTGGGTTGTAATTTGAGTGCAGTGTATGCTTAGTGAGTTATGCGTATGGGAGTGGCATTGAGTGCATGTTTTTTTTTGCCTTACACAATCACTGTAGTGGTGTGGGTTGGGGCAGTAAGGGCAAATTGTTTCGTCTATACATTCCTGTTGTTTGTGTCCTATTTGTTGACAGTTTTCACATACTATTAATTGAGTTGATTGGAAGTCGTATTAGTGTTTTTGTATGTGATAATTTTTGGTGGGGTAGCGGTTGCAGTGAGAATTGCAGAGTGTTGTGTTGCTTAGTCTGTACTCCGGCACTCTTTCAGGCAGAACGCAACCATATTAGCTCTTCACATGTGCACACGCGCGAACGGCGGCACACACCCGCACGCAGAGTAGCCTACCACAGAAGAAGCACATCCAGCAGTGCAAGTCCGGCACCCTTTCGCCATTACTCAACACACTTGACCGGCCGACCTAGCCATCTCGGGCATTGCGTCTGACGCTCTGGTAAGGTCGACGGTCTGTGGTTACGTAATGGCACGGAGATCGCCCTGTTACACGCGGCTGCGATGAAGGAACTGCGCAGCGGTGTGTGAGCTCGAAGGGCCGCACATAAAAACCGCACATGGAAAGGCAAGGGACGAGGAAGGGAAAGACAGCACAAGAAAGGAGAGGGGTAAGCCTTCGCCAACAGACCACACCCACCCTCCCCCACCGCACACACTGAAACCCATTCAAGAAGTCAAAGCCAAAACACACGCATGCTCTAACTGTCTAACATGTATACGATCACCTACACGCCCCCACCCCACCCCACTTCTAGTATTCGGACACTCACACAAAACAGATATAGCAAAACAACTAGGCATCACTGATAGCAAGGAACACACACTAGAAATTAACTCAACAGGCAGAATCGTAATAACAAGCAATCCGCACTACAACTCGCAAATATAAAACAAATCAAAAACACCAAAATACACCCCATACTCAACCATCCAACCAATCAATCACCATAGCACACATACCACACGCAAAAACACCAAGCACTTTAGATCCACCCACCAAACATAGAGGAAACAACACTAAAAGGGATAGTGAGGGCATTAGAAATAAACAACCCATCAGTTACAGTGACAAACGTGTTCAGACTAAGTTTAGAATATCCAATCCGGGTTTAAATATAGCGATGAATTACAAACTCTTTGAACTGAGAATTATCATGCAGCTGAGAATTACAATTTTCTGCTTGCATCTTTCTTTAAGTTTTAATATTGTAACTTTATAATTTTCAACCACCGTTCGTATCGCCCACCTATAAGTCTATTTATGGCGCGGGAAATACCTTCCGGTTTTGAAGAGTTAAAATAATTCGTTCGCGAGATCGAGACGCGTGACGAGTCCTTCAAAATGGCGGACACCGATGCATGGGGTAAGCCATGTGGGATAACAAGAGACAATGTTTAATTAAAATAATCGTTGAAGTTTTGATTGATGTATTAACCCGCTTCTTTCTTTTCAGACGCTGACGATTTCGAACCAGAGCTGCCGCAAAATAAGGCGGTATCAGACAGATGGGAAGGTGAGGATGAGGACGACAATATAAAGGTGAGACCCTGCCTTATTTCAACAAACGCATATTTTTTTTCTTTGTCCATATGTCTTCCAATTTACTTTGGATTTAGTCACATTTTGGATGAGATTAGTCATGTAATATATGATAATGAGAAATCATTCGGTAGAGCTGTGGGACTCTAGTTTATTTTTAGAGCACGGAATGGTTGTCGACTTCTCACATTGATTAAGACTAAGAGTAGGCCTATAATTAGTACAAATAAAGCTGATTTGTCTTAAGGTGATACAATTTAGTTTGGACGTTTTATTTTGGGATAATATGTAATATTTTCTTGTGGAATAATTATGTTCATGATCACTTTTCACTGATGTTAATACTTTAAATTAGCCTGCTTATTGTGATTAGTACGCCCTAACTGCCTAAGTGAAATCAGTCAAAGAAAAATACTTTCACATCATATTAATATTTAATACTTATAACAGTCTATGTCAGCATGTGGTATGTTTTTTTTTGACGTATAATATTAATTACTGTTAATTCCGTGAATTAATATTTCTTACTTACTATTTTTTCAAAGTTTTTGGAAATGAATGAAATTTACACCATATAACTATCATGGTGAAAGAAGTCAGTGTACAAAAAAAATTGTTGCTTAATCTTTCTTACTTTTCTTTTTAACACAATTTTCAAAATAGGTAAAATATGCTTTTTAAACATATTTTACATTTTGCCATTTTTGCATCACCCTAAAGTAAAAATTGATTATCTGACAGAGCTAAATTTTTGCATACCTCATGTATCCAATGTTGACATGAAGCCTGGTTTTTTTCTGAGGCAATAGCTTTTTTAATTTTTGAGTTATTGATTCTCAAAAATGAGAAAAAAACACAAATTGAGCAATGGCACTTTGAGCCAACACTGAAAATGAACGATATTAATGCTTTTTTTTATTTTAAGTTCCATTTAACTTGTTTAAGTAATTATAATGAAATAAACAACTTAAAATTAGCCGACATTTGTAGTTCATATGTACTTATTAATGTCTTATGTTTTAAAATTTATGATTATTTAAAAATAAGGGTAGAGGGCTGGTTGAAACCAAGTGGCAGGTTGAAATATAAACAATAGTATTATGTATTCTGAAACATGGACCCTCAAAGTCTTGGCCAATTTTTTCAAGTGAAATGAACCCTAACAATAATTTAACATATTACCAACTCTAAAAAGATACAATGATGGGGTATAGCCTCACAGAATCTAAATAATTAATGCATATTTGAGGCTTTTGCTATTGGCACTTCTTATTATGATTAATTAAATGGCTGTCATTCGTGATCCATCATAACTTAGTTAATAAACCAGGCTTTTTGTGGGGGGAAACGATCTAGGATCAATGTGTGACCATTGTCTGACACTGTGACAGAGATTATCAAAAATTGTTAATAAAATTTTTAGCAGCAATAACGATTGTTTAGGAGGCCTATACTTGTCTACTCTCATTCATGTCCATGACAATCTCGAATGCATTAATGTCTGTACAGATACGATCTTTATTTCCGTCAAATAGCCTCAAAAGATTATCCAGATAATTAATTAAAATCATTTTACAACTGCAAGAGTTATAGTTAATTAAGCTTAGTGAATTACTTTCACAGCAGAGAAACAAGCACAGCCGACAATGCCATGGTGATCACGCGCTTCATTTATGTTTAGGCCTATGTTTACTTCGTGCACGAAGTGGGATGCACATTTTCCCGCTCTACGGGTTCCGCTACGAAAATGCCACTTTGTCATGCTATATACCATTTTAAATAAGAGATTCTCTACTTTCTAATGATATTTGAAAAAAACTTATATTTTCAAAAATAACCGTAAAAAAATAAAAACTCAAAATAGGCTTTTTTCAATCGACTTTTAAGTACAATAGAAATAAAAATACAGATTTGAAACTAACACATTGCATTCTACATTCATTTTTCTTTAGTTTGATGTAAGATACATTCTGATAGGACAATCATAGCAGAATCCGTGTTAGTGTTTGCAAGGTATATCAAAATACGATGGTAAAACCAGAGATTGAGAAAATTGCCACGGCTATCAAAACATGCCAATGTTACAAACTTAATGTTCATAATTGCTATTTAATGGGCACTCTGTTACAGTATATAATCATAATTATTTGCAGAACCAACTTTTAATCATTAAAAATCTAAAAAAAACTCAGGTTTTTTTCTTAGAAACTGATGCTAGTGATGTAAATATTTAATGGGTCAATTTGAATACAGCAACTGTGATTCAAAGCAATAGATGTATGTAAAATATAAGTACAGTTTTTATTATAAAGGTTACTTCTTTATAGTACATACCATAACTATTTACAAAGTCAACTTGAGACACATTAAAGGAGTGTTAAGAACCAAAAATACTTATATATAATATACACATAATTGTATTCTTGTAAAGAGACTCGGTAGTATAGAACATATATATGTAATTGACCATTTTGGAACAGTTAGATTAAAACCAGAATATTAAAATATATTAATAAAACATTAAGAGCATTTTTATTTTGGGACATTGTTGTTTAGTATATAAATATTTACGGATCTGATTTGGGATTTTTTAAATGTTAAACATCGATAGACATTACATTCTCTTATCGAAACTGCAGTAGAACATTTAAATATTAAGGAACCCACTTGAAACATGTTAAGGTTGTGTTATAAATAAACAAAACTACAATTTGACAAAAATTTGTTTTATTTATTTTATATTTTGGGTTAGATCTGAGTTTTTAATCTCTGATTTCCACTTTATCCAGTAATCACTTGGAATGTAAATTTATCAGTCATAAGAAGTTAATAGTTTTACTTTTACGTGTTTTTGATTTTGAGTGTTTTATGATTGCCTTGGTTTATCTCTACCCTTTGTAACTCACCAACTGAGAGTTTACTGTTTATGTTTATTTTTGTTGTTGTTTCTTATGCTGAATGCTAGAGATCTGTTTTTAGAGCTCTCTAATGCTTTAACAACAGACTATCTTTTTTGTTGATTTTAAAATTATCCTTTATTAAATACATTTGTATAATACAAATGAATATATGAATTTAATAATTAAATAAATGTTTATATACTGAAAGTAATTTTATTTCTAATTAATAACAAAAAAGTATATTTAATATTTTTGATTTGTTAAGGAGAATCCTTTGTTAGACAAAAACCAAATGATTGACTTGAATGTAACTACATATATGGTTTTCTTTAATTTTGTTAGTATTTTTATATATATATATATATCTATATATATTTTTATAGGATACCTGGGAAGATGTTGAAGATGAGGAGAAGAAAGAAGAGGAAAGTAAATCAGGTACGCTAAATAAATTAAGCTTATTAGTTCTTCAGTTGATAAATTTTGAGTTAAAATTGATGTTTGAGCTCAAAATTTAGCGTTGTAGTTACAGTTTCAGGTCCAACTTAGCCCACCCTATCCTCTATTTGTCACGGGGGAAAAAAGGGGGAATAATCATATGAAATTTTTTCCCCCCTTAAAATATTATTACTTCTTATTGTTATTCTAAGTGCGTTATGTGTGGAATGAAAGCTTGTGTTTTATATGCATTGCCAGTATGTTAGGGAGTGAGGGTCATTGAATATTTGTTGTAGTATTCATTTGCTTTGTTATGATGAATTTTGTAAAAATGACATGCAGTATTCAATTTTACTAGGAGGATACGTATGAGCCTGGGAATCTGCTCATGACGTAATTTTTTTATAACATGTTACGTCATGTTGAAACGTTAATTTGGACAGTTAGAGAAAAAAGAGGGGACCATTATTTTGGATGAGAGAGTGAGTGTACGTATGTGTGGGCTGTTTACAGGATGTGTTAGAATTTTATGGCTAATTTTTTCTACAAATTGGACCCACGCGGATTTATCCCAGTTTTCCATAATTGGGGATTTATTCATGGAATGTCTTCAACTCCTCACAAATTGTAATTTATCAACGTCTTACCAGAGTTGGGGACAATTAAATTTGGTGCTACGGAAGTGACATTTCTACGTACACTCAACCACATGACACTCATTTCTTCACCGCTTTTTCAACGGGAAGGTATTCTGATTCTGTGCTCATCAGCGAGAATGGACACTTAGGTCTACACCGGTGTCCAAGGTCTACATTCTTCAATGTAGTTTCAATGTGTGTCGTATATTTTGATATTTGCCTACATTTGACTCATGTCCCACTCATCTATGTGGCCGTGTCTGATTATTCATAACTACGTTGTGTCGGCGATTCTGCAGATTTTATGTTTCCATATTCCATTAGTGGATGTCCTGTGACTCTTTGTGTTTTCATTTGCCAGTGTGTTGGCGAGTGGACTCAGCCACATTTGTTTACGCAGCATCATTACATTATTTGTCTTAAACATTAATACATAGGAAAGAATTAGTTTAAAGGGGCATCACATGGATAGATTAGTTATGTTTATTAATGTTATAGATATTTTGGGTTTTTTAATCATTGAACTTTGATTAATTAGCGTTTATTATCAATATTTACTGTCCGCATTGGGTTTTCACCATAAGCTATTTGCATAAAATTGATTTTGGTGGATTACTCTATTGTGATAGTTTTTATGGTTGCCACTGCCACTGTAGATGTAGCTGGCAATCATCATTTGCATTGGATTTTTACCCATATAATTGTGCCTATTATTTTGTTTGTCATTTGCTTGTTGCGGTCATCACCGCTAGTCATATTGTTGATTTCGTTATCTTTTATTTTATTTTATTCATCAGTTCATATTTCATTGGTCTGGTCCCCTACCCCAAGAATGTTATGTGTGGATGCTTCTGGATGAATGATTAACAGCCGTGCGAAAGTTAACCCATACTGTCGAGAATAAATTTATTAACTCTTTTTCAAGAGTCCAGCTTTTTTTGGTTGCAAAAGTGCGTTGCGCGATTGTTTGTCCATCTGTCCCACATTCACATTCACACCCGCACGCTCACACTCACAACCGACCTTCACACTTACGAGGGAAGGCCTTGACAATATATAAAAGATTCATTCTTGAAAAAATTATGCACATTTCAGCAATTTTACCTCTTGGCTAATTGTTCACGTAGTTGAGGGAAGTTCAGAACCAACTACAAAACTGTTACTATTATCGTAATAAAATATTATGTTCAGTTTCGAGTCACTAACTTACTAGGTGGCACCACTGGCTGTGCTTTTTGTTTTGGAAGCCATTTTGAAATTTTACTGCATTTAATTTTTAGCGTTAAATTTTAATGTTCCGAAAGCTTCACTGCATCAAAATTCTCTCAAGTCAAACAGGTATTGTTTTCTCTTCTGCCAGTTTTATCACCATTTTATGCTGAAACAGTTCTTGAATGAGACAGTTTGGAACCATTGGTACTTAGTGGTTGTTACATGTAACTGCAGAAATGGTGGTTTGTAATACTTAGTGAATTTTACCACATATTATGAAGATTTAAATTTCAAATTTATATGTTATCTGCTAATTAGTATACTAGTAATTCAGTTACATTCTGAAATGTAATTCTCAGCAATTACAATAGAGCAAAGCTCCTGTTGTGCAGAAAAGCTGTGGATTTCAGCCAGGAGACTGTTATGAAATTATGCGAGACACTGCCTAGCACTCAGAATTTAAAACTGTACTTTGATAACTACTTCACTTTTCTGGACCTACTGAGACAAAATGGTGCAGCAGGCTCAGAGAATGCATTATGAAAACGGAAAAAGAACTAAAGAAATGAGGTTCAGGATCCAGTGATTTTATGGTTGATGCAAACTCTGGTTTGTCAGTAGTTCATTGGTATGATAATTCAGCTGTTCAGCTTTCATCAACACTGAGAGCAGTTGATCCAATTTCTATGATCAAGCCTTGTGACAAGAAACTGCATGCCTATGTTGATGTGCCCTGCCTATCTGTTGTTCGAGACTACAATCAGAACATGGGAGGTGTAGATCTCTTTTATATGCTTATGGCTGGCTCTATATTGCACTGACCCTTGCAGTAATAAATGGTGCCGTAGAATATTTTACCGGAGCCTTCATCGTGTGGTTGGAATGGATGGTTGCTTTACAGTCATCACTGTGAGCAGAAATCTGTACCAAATTCTTGAGTGTTCACACTCCTTCAGTTTGTTATCAGCATTAGTGAGTCGCTGATCAAAGAAAACAAGGTGCCGTCATCTGTGCAAAGAAAAAGAGGGTGACTATCAAAAGTGCTGGATTCTCCTGAAGTGAATGATCCTGATGACTCCCTTGCACTGCCAAAACAGAAATCATCTGTTCAGTCTGATCTAAATGCCAGCATCAGAAATGATGGTGTAGGACACTTTCCTGCTCATTCAGACCTAAAACAACATTGCAGGGTTTGCAAAGCTCTTGTCAGGATGAAATGCATTACAAAGCAAAGAAATTGCTTCCTCAATTATCACACTTCAGCAATTTTGAATAAAAACGTTATGAACTTTTATATATCTTGCCTTACTTTTGAGTTCTGTTCAGTCCCATTGGTGCCAAATGGAACCATGTTTAAAATTCTTCTAATTATGAACTCCATTGTAATGCAAGTGAAAATGTTTGTTTCTTAGTCTTACTATCCCTAAGCAAAGTTCTGCTTTCTGGAATTTTATTTACTGAAATTTTTTAAAATGGTATTGAAAGAGTTAATTGTCATTTGGCAACAGCCAGTTACTGTCTTGGTTTCATAGTATTTTATGGTATACAGTTTGACTACCTTGGTTTCATAGTATTTTATTTTTTGGTTTATGATATACAGTTTGACTATCTTGGTTTCATAGTATTTTATTGTTTGGTTTATGATATACAGTTTGACTATCTTGGTTTCATAGTATTTTATTGTTTGGTTTATGGTATAGAGTGAGTAGAATGTCAGAGCAAAACTGTTTTTAATAACTCCTCTCTTTCTCTCTTAACCCAATCACATCTTTCGTGCACTCCCAACTTTATAACACTCATCTTTTATATGACCTGGTTTTAATATTCTCTCACATATTCACACCTCTGTGATGATGACCTTTTATTTGACTGGTTTTAATGATCAGTCTTGATGCTTTGGCTTTACAAGTTCCAATCTGTATAAAATTTGCAATCTGAAATAGTGCAGTTATTTTATTCTTTTTGTATCTAATTTTCTAGATTTACTTTATTGAATTTAATTTCTAATGTAAATGATAATTATTAAGTACATATTAGATTTTTCATGTGTGAGAACTTACTCTTTATTATTATTATATTATTTTATTATATTCATAACATGAAATGGCGAAGTCAGTGTATTAATGTTTGAAAACTCTTTTCCTTACTAAAACTTTGTTAAAATTACTTTTTACTTGTAAAATTATGTAAAGAAAGTTATATACTCTCTCTCTCTCAGATAAATCCCATTTCCGGTACTTGTTATAATACTTTTAATAGACAAGAGGCAACTGGTTTCTTACTATCATTGTTTCACTTCTGCTGCTACTACTAGTTCTAGTCTGACGTAGTAATAGTTATCCATATGTTTGATATTCTTTCATACTAGATGCTGGAATATTGCCATTATGTGACTAATTTTTTTAATCAAGTTAGTGATGCTTATCAATAGAATGTTTGTTAATAGTGAAAAATAATAATTTATGTAAATAACAGTTATTCAAATACATTTAGTATTTATTTATTTTAAATGTAAATTTTTCTAAGTTTCTCTAAATCTTGAATATTTTTATATTTTTTTAGTCAACTTTGGTCAGAGTTTTGACAGGAAAATGCCATTGCATAGTAAAATGAACAGTTAATCATGTGTGTGTGTGTCTGTGTGTGTGTGTGTACAAATGCATATGCACACATAAAGATATATACATACATTTTCAAATTAAAATAATTTTGGTGCCAATCCCAAAGTATGGGTGCTGGGTATTTAGACTTAGAGCTCATGGCCTTATACTTTTCTGATGAGAAACTAACAAAACTTTAAAAGTAAGCTTCCTCTTATGGAGGATATTGATTCTCCTAGTTAACTAACAAAAAAAAAACTAAAGAAGTCAAGACTTTTTCTGCCTCTGTTTTCAGTGATTCTATTTTTTCTCTAGTGACCATCTATATGTCTTCACATATTATCCTTTGATGAGTTTTAAAAAGTAAATTCAGACTATTGAGAACTGATGTGTACTCCTATTTACCTCTTCATAATGTATCATTTGTGCACCACGAAGCTTCATAGCGATAATTATCTCAATGTATGCAAATAACAACCATATGCAGATCAGACACCAAACAAGAATTTTTTTTTGAAATGGTACAATTCTCATCGCCAGATTTAAAAGATTAGGTATGGTGACCTGGCCCCCAAACTATGTCATTTCGCTTGCATGCATATGTGTGTCACAGGTTTTTAATTCTGGGAATTTTCTTTTTAACTTAAAAAATAATAACAAAACATCATATTTCATGAGAAATTTATTATGACCACAATTTTTGTCATTAATTAATTAATGTCTTTTTCTAATGCTTGTAATTTTATATGCTTTCTGCCTCATGACATCTCTTGTTTTGTTTCTTCTTTTTAGCAGAATCACAAGCTTACCAGAGGCCAAAGAAAAAACCATTGGCTGAGAGGTTGGCAGAAAAAGAGGCATTAAAGAAAAAAGAGGAAGAAGAAATGAAAGCAAAACAGAAAGTATGTCTGCCCTGTAAAGATGGTCACCAATTCATAAGTAAATCTGAGTTAGTTTAAATTGATAAATTATTGTAAATTATTGCAGATATTGTTTATACTTTGCACTTAGATTTAATTAAATATGTCAGTGACTTTTTTAAATGCCTGAGCTGTGTTTAAAATATTCTTTCTTCAAGTTTGTTTCTGTAAAAAAAATTAATTTCTGGAATAATGTGAAAACCTGGCACATTTGATTCTGTTTCATTTTTGTAATTGCCAGTTTTAATTTCCTCTTAAACTTGTAGGAGGAACAGAAAGATTTGACTCCAGAAGAAAAAATTAAAGAAAAGATTCGTTTACAAAAGATCCAGGAACAAGCAGATCTCAGCCTTGCAAAAGGATTGTTTGGTAAGCCTTGTCTACACTGAAGATTGAATGATTTTATTTAAGAGGATAGTATTAAGAAAATAATATGTACAAAAATTTTGAATTATATGTGGTTGTAGTTTTGATGAGCAAACTATTGTACTGGTTGAATTAGGAAATACTTACTCCATGTTGCATGAAATTTTTTCTTTTGTGATAAATACATCTAAATTGATCACATTACCTATTCTGTGTAAACAATTGTGTTATCTTTTTCCATAAACTATTATATCGCAATATGTTCATTAAATTTTAATAAAAAGTGTATATAATATGTAGCACAATATGATCACTTATCATTATATTTTTAATAAATAATGCATAACATTTCAAACATAGCCTCTCAGTATAGTGGTATGGACATTTTATTAAACAGGTCAAATTAGTAGCATAACAGTAAATGAGATGCAGAAAAGAAAATAAATTAACTTCATGCTTGCAGATTGATGTGTTTGATTGTTCTCGTAACAGGTACCTGCTTGTTAATTTTTGCTTGTAAGCATCTCACAAACACAATGAGCTGTAATGAGAATCAATGCTAACAGCAAAGTACAGATTGCACTAATCACAATTTCACTGTTGTTACTGTTAGTATTAACACTTGTGTACTGAAGTCAACTGAGATACCTGCACTTTGCAGATGAACATTCACCATTAATGTTTTTAAATAAAAATTCTCTTCAAGAAGTCTTGAAAACAAATGCTAGTTGTATAGTGGTAAATCAGGAGTTTTGCTGTACTAATATACAAATATGTACTAATAAATAATTATGTAATTAATTAATATTTACATTGTTTTACTTTCTCTGCATTATTACTAACTTTTACTAGTAAAAATTTAGATAATTAATACTCAACTAGCATCAGTAATTTTAAGGCTACAAAAACTAAAAGATTTGCCTCCCTTTATTATTTCCTTCATTCTAGTCATTTATTTGCATAAATCTTAACGTATGTATACAGAATAAAATTAATGTTAGATTACATGATATATACCGCATGCCTTTATTTAAATCATGCAAACCACATATTCAATTTCTCTGTTAAATATATATTTGCATATGTATGCATATTTGCATACTCCTGAGATTATATTGACATTGTAGTTTGATTTGATGCAACTATCAGGCCATCAGCAGACTATTTTTATAGTTTCATACTATTGCTTTTTAGTCATAAGCAGAATTAACGAATCATTTGAGATTGGGAAATTGTGCGGATATAATAGTTCCTGACTGAAATTTAAATCACCATATTCTTTCAAGTTGATACATTAGGTTGGGTGGATAAGATGCTCGAATTTTGGAGTCTATATGGATACCTTGTATCTAACCTCTAGTGGTACCTACTTCTGAACAGAAATTCTCAACAGTCTTTTAATCTGTTTTTTTTTGTACACAAAGCTACTTAAGAGATGTGGGAATAATCTTTTGTAAGCTCAGATACCAATGGAATAGCATATTTTTTTCCAGCACTAAAATCTGTTGATTTCAACAGTTTCCACTTTTAGAAATAACTTTTTTTTCAAACAAACATGAGCATATCAAATGAAAGTGTTCAGTCTGTGTTATTTATTTGTATGAACATAGCATTGACTAATAGGGATGTGCTTGCTGCACATAGTACTAAAAAGTGGTGGTTCACTAACTTAAATGTCCTGTTACAGCTTCTGGAACATCATTCGTCTCCCTACCATGAATAGATTTTACTTTTATGACTTTTATTTTGCAAAATTAATTGCATTATAGACAGTGTTTGCATTTGGAAAGACGAAACAGGAGACTTAGGGTTAAAAGTTTTGGGTTGACAGAATGCAAGCATAAATTGCATGTAATGCTTTAAATGTTAAAAAGTTGCTTTCTAGCACTAAAGATATTAGTTTGGAAATGAAAATCATGTATTGTATTCATGAATCTCTGTTCCACTTTGTTCTGATTTTCAGAATATAGAATATTTTTTATTTTGGATTATTTGTGTTCAGGTGCCAGCTGAGGTGTGGTCTTAACTAATGGACGAGTCTGACTGTTGAACAAAAATACGAGAATAATTTTATAACAGCCGAGAGTAATATATTGAGTATTGTTTTTACAGAAAATCCTGCAACCACTGTTACTTGAAGGCTTTCATTATTATCTTTTTGATAATGTTTAACATATCTGGGGTTTTTTGATTAGAATTAATATTTGTAATTTATGATTGTAAAATGGCTGAAAGCGGGATCTGGTTTTTGCTTTCATTCCAATTTATAATATTAACAGAGCAATTTTTTAATTTATTTTTTAATTTAAAAAAAATTGAATAAATATTGGTTTAGACCAACAGAGAATGTGTAATGTGTTTTATGTAGTTTTATAAAGGAAAACAGTTTTAGCTTTTGTTGTCAAATCCAAAAGGAAATTTGATGGATACTGGTATGAAGACTTGTATTAAATATTTGTACAGGATCAGTCAGCATTAGAAAACTATCCAACACATCATCAGAAATAAAGAGAGACCAAAATAGTGTTAAACAAAAATGTAAGAGCCATAGCTTTCTACTGGGGTGTGGGGAAAACACATTATTTTTGAGAGTAGGGATTGTTTTTGATCTAAGAGCTGCTACTGTTTCAGTTCTCTTATTTTAACCATATAATTAGTTTTGATTTTTATGTATGAAATAAAAATAAAATGGCAGTACCCAAAATTATTAATTGCAGCAACACTTCACCTACTGTATGTAATGTAAGTCAACTTATTTAAAGATTCATCGTACCAAGAACTGCTGCTGACTGGATATATCTCAAACTAAAGATGACTGGTTACATTTCTTTTGTTAACTGTTTAAAAACTCACCTTTTGGCTGGTCATATCTCAGCTACTTATACCTTCAGCTGGTGACTGGTTCTTGTTACCTGTTACATCTCAAATATCTTAACCCGCACTTCTTTTTCATACAGATATTTCTGTAAAAATATTTACTTTCGTGAAAGCAGGAATAAATGATGCCATAGCCATATTGCTCCCCTTTTGCAGCGAATTTATTTTATGCTGCTGGTTTAAAATTCATCAGAACTGCTGGTGAATTTTTTTTGTTGCTCCTGAGGGTGAATTGAGTTGTCCTGTCAGATTTTAACTTTATATTATTTGTATCCAATCAGTAATGATGGATTAAATTATCCATACATCATATTTTAATATTGTACCATTTGCACCACAATAATTAATAATGATATAAAATTGGAATTAGTTTAAAGTTTTGTCATTTTGACCTTTACACAATAAGAGATTGGATTAAATAATGCAATAGGTGTCATTGGTGTAAGTAATCAGCCTGTCAGATTTTTAAATATAAAATGCAGTAAATGATTATGAATTAAATTATTAATATTTTATTTTAGTTTATATTATTGAATGATATTGGAATAAGTTATAAAAATGGTAGATTAGTAAAACTAATCTTAAATACTTTCAACAAAGCTGTTTTCCCAAATTATTGTAGAATCACTTCCATGTGCTCATTTTGTGACTTGATTGCATAAAATCTGACTTAGATGTGTTGACATTTTTTCAGTCTGAGTTTGTATTGCGAACTTTTGTTTAATCCAGCACTTCACACAAAAGATGAAAAGAGAAATCCACTTGATAAAAGATGTAGTTTATGTAATAATTTCCGTAATTTATTTGGTATTTTAATTATTAGTAATTATAATGTACATTTTATGAATGTCTGAAGTCAATTAACATTTTTTAATACTCTCAGTTAGTAGAAGCACGTTTGACTAATAATTATGTAGATTTTATTCATGCCCAAAGTCAAGTAATATTATAAGGACCTCAAAAAAACCCTTACCTCCTGCATGCCAGGATAGAACCCACTTTGCAACTTCCTTACCGAGGCTTACTTGTTTCTTTGTACATTTAACGGCTACTGTAAAAAAAAAATGTTTATATTTTCTGAGTCAAAGATTTATTATTTTAAGTTTCTTAGAATGTCATCTTCATGGGGCTATAAATATTAATAATAATGTTTGTTTATGTTTGTGCTTATTTTCAAAAGAGTTCAGTTTTTCTGCCATGACCATTGAGCTACTTGGGAGGGAGTAAGGGTCAAATGAGAAAGTGACTGAGACTGGTTTTTAAACCCAACTCTTTCCACATGCAAGACTAGCACCTTTCTCTCTCTATCATTGAGCTGTCCAATAACAACTAGTATGTTTGGGTTTTTTGTAAATGTTTTAAATTGTGGAATTGAAATTGTGCTTCACTTCCTGCCCATTCCAGAACAAAGTACTCAACTATACATTCTTATTTGTTTTTTTTGTGCATCTTTGTAAGTTAAAAAATCAAGATGAATTTGATTAATTAGGTCCCATGTTTTGTCATTGACGGTAATCACTTTCATATTGAATTTGTGTTAAAGTACATGTGAAATGGATTATGTGATTTGCAATATAACTTAGGCACAGTGAATGCAAAAGGTTTGTTGTTGTAGAGTTAGAATGAATGTGAGATTTGTGGAAAGTAACTTAGGCACAATGAACTAAATGACTGTGAGATTTGTGGAAAGTAACTTAGGCAGAATGAACTAAATGACTGTGAGATTTGTGGAAAGTAACTTAGGCAGAATGAACTAAATGACTGTGAGATTTGTGGAAAGTAACATAGGCAGAATGAACTAAATGAATGTGAGATTTGTGGAAAGTAACTTAGGCAGAATGAACTAAATGAATGTCAAGGGTTTGTATATAAAACAGATAGAATAAATAGAAGGGATTTTGTGATATAACAAGAAAAATGAATGCAAAGGATTTTTGATTAACAGCAGAATAATTGGAAGATAATTTCCTTCACCTATTTGATTTTGAACACATCCCATTTTACCCTTTTCTTTCATGCTTTATGACAGATCCTCTGCTATATTCTAGTTCCATAACTATAATTTGCATTTAGACAGATTCAAAATTATTCCATGCACATCACTTAACCCTTCTCTGTATATAAAAGATTATTGCAAACTAATTGCCGAGCATTATAATTATGGTGAAGAGCAGCTAACAATTTTCAACAGTGGATGAGCTTGTTATATATAAATTCTGATTGTCTTTTATCATTATGTTGAAAAATACTTTCTGACTTGAAATAGTGGTTGAGTTTACCATATATAATACAAACTAACACAAGCCTTGTGTCATAATTATGGTAAAGAATATCTGCTGACTTTAGATAGTGGATGGTCTTGTCAAATTTAATATGTCATTATTATGGTGAAGAATACCTACCAACTTATTGGCAGTGACATAACTTTTCTCTTTCAAGAGTTCACAGGAGTTAATATATACTTAATAGATTGGCAGTGACACAACTTTTTCTTTCAAGAGTTCACAGGAGTTAATACATACTTTGCAAATTGGCAGTGACACAACCTTTTTCTTTCAAGAGTTCAGAGTAGTTATCACACACTTAGATTGCAAGTGACATATCTTCTCTTTAAAGAGTTCAGACTAGCCAGCACATTTAAAATCACATATTTCAAGAGTTCACAGTAGTTAGCATGTTTTTAAGATTGGCAGTGACACAACCTTTCTCTTTCAAGAGTTTAGACTAGCCAGCACATTTAAAATCACATATTTCAAGAGTTCACAGTAGTTAGCATGTTTTTAAGATTGGCAGTGACACAACCTTTCTCTTTCAAGAGTTCAGACTAGCCAGCACATTTAAAATCACATATTTCAAGAGTTCACAGTAGTTAGCATGTTTTTAAGATTGGCAGTGACATGATCTTTCCCTTCAATGAGTTTACTTTAGTTAGTGCTATTAACGTATTGGCCATGCCACAACCATTTTCTCTACAGTCAAGAGTTAAGTGATTGGCAGAGAATTAAAAAGGCACCAAAGAGCTTTAGGTAAAGTATAGGGGTAGACAATACACTTTTGAGTTTCATTCTCTCATTGGTTGCACAACCTTCCAATATAGAACTGCAGTTTGTAATTGTAGGTGAATGCTTGTAATAATTTTCTTCCTATATACACAGTATAACCTTCGCTTCCATCCACACCAACATTGCCATTGTTATCCCTTTTCTGCTGCCTCATCTTCTCTCTCTCCCCCCCACCCCCAACCATCTGGTGATGTGTTCAAACTTTGCTTTTGAGTCAGCAAGATTTTCTCCTGTCAGGCTGAGCTGTATGTGTTTAATGCTTTTGAATTCAGCTGCCATATTCAGTTGTGTATATTAATGTTTTTGAATCCAACTGTCAAGTAGAGCTTGTATATTTCAACCCTTCTCAATAATGTTCACAAGACAAATTCTGTTTAGTTTTCACTCCATTTCCATATTTTGTATACAAGGAGTGCAGAGAAAATAACTGATAAACAAATCTTATTGGTTGTTTATTTGAAATGAAATCTTTGTGAATGTAGAGAAAATAAATTATTAAAATCTTGTAATGAGTTTATTTGAAGTCTTTCCATTTGTGTGTGTGAGAGTTTGTGTCTTAGATGCCATGTCTGTAGTAGTTTGAAGTCTACTTTTTACATTGCTGTATTTCTCTTTTGTAAATAGTTTTCAAGTAGTTATATATTTCTTCTAATCTCCTTTCCTTCCTACATATTATTTTTAAAAAATTTTCTTCATTAAAACAGTGATATTTGATTAGGGTAGATCAATATATATGAATGTACTGTATAATATCTCTTTTATCTGGAATACAGGAATCTAGAATATAAATGTAAAAAGTCCCTTAAAGTTTCTTGCTTTAGGAGTCAGATGTGCAAGGTTTTTGTAAGATTCTAAAATAAATTGTAGATGAGAATGGCAATGAATACTCTTTGTAAAAACAAAGCAATGTATACAAACTCATGCACAAATAGAAATGTTCCACTTCGTGTTAGCCCCTTTTAAAATTATTTTTTATGTGTGAAAAATCCTCACTTGAAGTGAATTTGTTTTAAAGTGCATTTTTTTAATCCCATATAATTTCAGGCTATAATCATTTTTAATTTAGATAAAGAGAACCTCTTTGTACTAATACTTGCACGAGAAGAAAAGTTAGTTTTTTAAAACTTTTAAAAAACCTTTTATCAAAACCACTATGTGGCAATAAATAGACTCCAGCAGTACACATAAGAAAGTGTGATCATTTACACAGAAGCAACATCAACCAATATAAATACAAACATGCATCGGAATAAACATCTGAACAAAGCAAAACTACCTTACCTGTTTAAATTACTGTAAGAAATCAGATCATTTCTATTCATTATATTTCAGTACAATGTATATTCTTTTTGTTGTTTTTTTTTTAAAATTATTATTTTATTTTTTTTTGCTTTTTGTTATGATGCCAGTTTTTAAAATGAAATGGACCAAAATATTTCAAGAAAACTGATAGGAGAAGCTAACTTTGTACAGTGTAGTTTCTTGAATGGGAATGTTCTGTTATTGCTATTAATAATACTACCAGAATTTCACATCTGAGAATTTTTTAAAAGATCTTGTAAAAACTTGAGACCATCTTTTTTGCTGTTAATGTTATGGAGTCTGATTTTTTTTTTAAACTTTAATTTTAAAATGGTAACTCAAAGAAAACCTTATTGTTGCCAGTATATATGGACATGCAATCGTCTTTTGCAGAATATCATCTGCTAGAACTAATCTGCACATAAAAAGTGTTAGATTATTTTTGAAAATCTTAACTGTTGAACAAAATGTGTACACACACACAACACTCACACAAAAGTTATCTTGGTTTATTGCAAGAAGTTTTTCAGCAGTGAATATGCAGACACATTTTCACATGGTCTAAAAGTATATATGTTCATACTCCCATTTTTAATGAATGCATGTTCACAACTTGTTAAAGATGTTCTGTCTTTTTAAATTCAGCATTATTCAGATATTAAAAGTCTAGTCAGAAAGTAAACAAGAGTTAACTTTCATTATACAATGATGTACAAGTTAAAAATTGCCGTTGTTCTACTGAGTAATGTTTGCTAAGCACCGTAATGTGGATGTAATAAAATAGATTGTCTCTATATAGTAAAAACAATAAAAAATAATGCTTTGCAAGCAAATGCACCTGTAGGAATTTGTACTAGGCTTAAATTTAAGAAAATACTGAATGATATTATTTAAGTCTTTCAAAATTCATTCTTAACTTTTAATTATAACCATGTTCAATAACATTATGTATTATCTTACAATTTTATTATTGTGATATATTTGTACACATTGAGAAAAGGTCATTTCTTGTTGTTGACTGAGTGATAGATGTATGCTGTGTACATCATTCAAAGTGAGACTTTGGCAGGCCTAGCTGTGTATGTTTTTGTTTTTCTTTCAAGTTACCTTTAGAGTAGGAATAGAGTTCATTGCAAGACTAGCAATGGCATGGTTATACTGTACACACCCAATAGAATTAAGAACAGGATTCATTGAGTTCATTCAAGACTAGCAATGGCATGGTTATACTGTACACGCCCAATAGAATTATGAACAGGGTTCATTGAGTTCATTCAAGACTAGCAATGGCATGGTTATACTGTACATGCCCAATAGAATTATGAACAGGGTTCATTGAGTTCATTCAAGACTAGCAATGGCATGGTTATACTGTACATGCCCAATAGAATTAAGAACAGGGTTCATTGAGTTCATGTAGACCATTTGTAATTTTCAAACATTAACTGAGAGATATTAGATGTTTTTTTTAAAAAATAACTGTTCTTCCTTTATTAGTGTGTATATATTTACATACTTGACAAAATTAAACTCTCTCTTTATATTGCTCTGTTTAATCATTTACACTTAAATTTGCAAGAAAATGCATATAGCATGCAAGGATAAACATTCCATTTAAAAAAAACAAACTAATCAGTGACCTAACTGTGTAGAAAGTTTACTTGAAATTTTGTTCATTGTATTTTGCACAATTTATATATTGTTAGCATTAAGCATAGAAAGCCATATCAAGTTAAATTTAAAAAGTTAAATGTGAAGATTCTGATATCATAACAATGACAGTAATTAGGGGATGAAAATACTTTAGTACATTTCATCCCAGTATAATAAATCTGTTTCAGAGCAATGGTTATGCAGATTTAATTTCTATTTTGGTATAGGAATACATGTAGTAAGTTTTGAAACAATGGTTATACAGATTCATTTGGTATGTTGGTATAGGAATACATGTAGTAGTAAGTTTTGAAACAATGGTTATACACATTCATTTGGTATGTTGGTATAGAATACATGTAGTAGTAAGTTTTGGAACAATGGTTATACACATTCATTTGGTATGTTGGTATAGAATACATGTAGTAGTAAGTTTCAGAACGATGGTTATGCAGATTAATTTGCTGTGCTGGTGTTGGAATAGTGGTAAATTTCAGAACGATGGTTATGCAGATTAATTTGCTGTGCTAATGTTGGAATAGTGGTAAATTTCATAATGATGGTTATGCAGATTTGGTTGCTATATTATATGAATAGTAGTAACAGGTTGTGGCCATTATGTGTATGCATTGGGGGCCTGTGGCAGTGACATGCTATCCAAGCCAGTAATTATACTTTAGAAAATTACAATAACATTTTAAAAATTTAATTAAGGAAACAAATTTTATTTTGTCCTGTATTTTGATAGCTTTCTTCCTCTGTTAAATACCATTATTTTTCTATATGACTACAAATCCACTAGAAAATGTGGGGCTATAAAAATATTGAGTGAGTACAATATCAAAATCCATTTTATTCCCCTCTGAAAACCAGCGTATGATGAGTGGTTATTTTTTTTTCCATTTTTTCAGTGTATGTTTTGGGCAATCCTTTGAAATAAATTTTAAAATCTTCAGTAGAAATATTTTTCATGAATTAGTTTTTAAATTCGCATTTCACATAAAAAGTGATTGATAATATTTCTTCATGAAATTTTGCAGGTATACAAGAATCAAGTATAGACAAGATTGTGCCAACAACAGAGGAAGAATTTACCCATTTTGAAGAAATACTTAAAGCAAAGATTACATTTTTTGAGGTTTGTCTTTTTTGAGTTACACAAAATGTAAATGTTTATGAAGCTGAAACTAATAGCAAAAATAGAGAGTTATCCTACTTACAGATATGCTTTTTTTTTTTACAGATAAATTATTCTTTAAAAAATAATTACTTCTCTGTCTCTGTTGAATGTCTTGTACTTAAAAAAGTGCAATCTAGTAGTAGGAGGGTATATTTCTTCAATAAGAAGCTTTACAGTAAGAGTTAACTCATTGTTATATTTGTATCTTAAAGAGTTAAAAATGATTATTTTTAAAAATTATTATTTCAAAAAGTATTTTATACTTTGCTTGGTGTGCATATATCTCCACTATTTATGGTATATATTTTTCTTGTAAAAAACCCTTTAGAATAATTTAAGGGCAAATAAATCATAGTCTGTTAAGAGATTTCTGCCAAATAATATTCATATAACAACAAAAAAATCAAAAAGAAAAAAGAAAAGAAAAAATATGCAAAGTAGTTCCATTCTAAATCTCTGGGATTCAATGCTTTCCAAGTGATTTATGACAAATTCTTGCCCATTATCCATTTGTCTTTTTCTAATGCTTTCCAAGTGATTTATGACAAATTCTTGCCTGTTATCCATTTGTCTTTTTCTGATGCTTTCCAAGTGATTTATGACAAATTCTTGCCCTTGTCTGTTTTGTTCTTTTTTTCCCCACCACGTTTTCAAGTGATTTATGACTAATTCTTTTTTTGCAGTGTCCAAGTCAGTGATCACAAATTCTTGCAGTTATCTCTTAGCTACTTGTACAGTGCTTCCAAGTGATTTGACACAGTCTTGTCCATTTCATTCTTTTACAGTGCTTTCCAAGTGAATGGTCACAAATTATTGTCATTTTTCCATGGTTATTGCCTATGCATTCATTCTGTTTGGTGATTTATTGTCTGAATTTTTAAAACTTTTATTATGATTTATTGCCCATGCATTCAGATAATTGTCAATTTAGATAATCAACGTTCTACTTATAGTTGTCTACTAAAGTTGTTTATTGACCCTGTAGTTGTTCTGTATTTTATAAGTTTATTGGTCATGCATTAATTGTTCTAGCAGTTTATTTATTGTGTTGATCATGTAGTTTGTTTTTTTATAACAATTTATTGACTGTGCATATGTTCTGATGTATAGATGCAGATGTTCTGTTTTATAGTGTTTTATTGTTCACATATACATGTATTTTGTTTTATAGTAGTTTTTCTACTTTTAGTGGTTTATTGTTTCAGTAGTTTATAGCAGTTTATTGTTCAAGTTATTGTTTTATAGAGTTTATTGGTCATGTAGTTTACTTTATAGTGGTTTATTGTTTAAGTAGATTTTTTTTATTGTGGTTTATTTTTGATGTAATTATTTTGTTTTTTAGTAGTATATTGTTCAAATAGTTATTTTATAATGATTTGTTGTTTTTGTAGTTGTTCTGTTGGATAGTAGTTTTCTTCTTCAAATAGTTATTCTGTTTTATAGTGGTTTATTGTTCACATAGTTATTTTATAGTGGCTTAATGTTCAAATTGTTCTGTTTACAGTGATTTATTGATCTTGTAGTTTATTGTCCCTGAGTTTTATATGATGCTTATTATATTACATGGTGGTTTATTGTTCATGAATTTATGTTTTCATGTGGAAATATTCTGATGGTTTATTGTCTTTGTAATTACAATTTACAGTAGATATCATCCACATACTTTGTCATAGTTTATTGTCTTTGTAATTACAATTTACAGTAGATATCATCCACATACTTTGTCATAGTTTATTGCCCACAGTTACATTTGTACATTTACTTTCTCTGTAGTTGCTAAGTCACGTGTAAGTGGTTTATTGATTGTTATAAATAGTGTGATTTATTATGGTTTTAGTGATTTGTTGTCCATGTATTTATCATGTTTTAATGTAATGTGTGTTAAATATTTATTTTATACTCTATTGACAGGACAGCAAATTCTATCCAGCTTTTGTTGAAAAACTCTTCTTGGATTTAGCTTTAGGACGTAAGTAGCTTGCAAATAATCTACTCATTTAAAATCATATACAGTTCACTTTAAATTGAATCAGTAGGTAATTTAGGTTCTAAGATCATCATTACCTTTTCTCTCTAAAGAATTCAACATATATATCCATATATATTTGATAGTTTAATCTTAAAGAAATCTTGTAAAAACTGTGTAGAAGATAATATTAGTAGTTAGACCTCAGACTCACCACATTTTTGGAAAATGATTTTTTTCACCTACTTGTTTGGCTCTGAGTAATGGTAACCAAAGTCAGGTCCCAGTGTCAAAGCAGTCACTTTAATAATTTCCTTTCTCTTGAAAACAATCAAAGAAAATTAAGATGAAACGTCACCCAAATCAAGCAGTCATAAAACCCTTATTAATCTAAATATTTGATGTAGAACCCCCTTAATGTGAATAAATTTGATAAATGCCAAATAACTTAAAAGTAATGACAGTCTCAAGTTTTGCGATAAAGCTCTTCACTTCATAAGCGGGTTCATACATTCTGAGTGATGGGTCTTTTAAAAGTTTCCATGTTAGTGACAAGAATTTTCTAAAATATGAAAATCTGAGTACACATATTCTTACACTTTATAGCTGTTTTCTATTTGGCTTGATCCCAGATATTCTCCATAAACATGTTTTAGTATGGGAACCAGCATCTCCCGGTAGTAGTTTTGCATTCATTTATTGACACATTGTGAGTAGCAGAATGTGTGTTGTTTTGTCTTCATAACTTCTAACAGCATGCTCTTGCTTAGTAGTCTTTGTGCGGATGGGGTCCACAGTCATCATATCTGTTAAGCTGTCCAAGCAGTGATTCACCAGTCACCTTATTTGCTAAGCCCTCCAAGCAGTGATTCACCTGTCATCTTATTTGTTAAGCTGCCCACACAATGATTTACCAGTCACCTTATTTATTAAGCTGTCCAAGCAGTGAAATGCCAGTCACCATATTTGTTAAACTGTCCAAGCAGTGATTTGCCAATCACCATATTTGTTAAGCCATCCAAGCAGTGATTCATCAGTCACCATATTTGTCAAGCCATCCAAGCAGTGATTCGCCACAGTCTCTATATTTTTTAAGTTGTCCAAGCAGTGATTTGTTAAAGTCGCCATATTTTTTTTTACGTCATCCAAGCAGTGATTCGCCACAGTCTCTCTATTTTTTAAGCAACCCAAGCACTGATTAATACCATATGTGAAACTGCTTTTAGATTAGTGAAATTCTGAAAAGATATAGTTAAAGAAATTACAATGTGAATGAAGTTGTGAGGAGCAGGATGGAATTTGCTTGAAAATAAAAATACATAATTAACTATTTTGAGAGAATTTTGTCTTGGCCTCCTGGAAATCAACCTCACTCCATTATTCACCTGCTTATGGTATCATGGTATGCCTTTAAATCTTAAATGTAGGAAGTTCATGTACAATAATTGCAGTGATATAATGATTTTGATCATTAAAACAAGAAATGAAAGTCGAATAGTGTGAGGTCAACGATTAATTATTAATATTTAGCTTGCAGTTTCACAATACTGTCAATAATGTTTTATTTTTTGTGTGTGCTAATCTGTGTTCATTTTAAATCTGCTAATTTGTAAATAAAACTTGGAGCTAAATTAAGTAATTTTCATGAAGAGGTTAAGTACTGGAAAATTACTTATATACAATTCTTTTCATGCAGTTAAAAAATTCAAAACAACTGATGGGGTGTTATTTGAGCAATATTTAATTTTGCATTCTTTATTGTTTTAATAATTCATGCAGTATATTTACATTGTTATTTTTATTATTTTTTTTGCTGTATCTGTTTATTTTGTAAGCATACACATCAAAGAGAAGACAAGAAACATGACAAAATAAAAAATAAAAATCACTTAATTTCAGAACAACCCAACGACTTGAATTTCACAGAAATCAGCTGCTTTGAAGTACATTTTGACATTTATGTGCTACTATTAATTGCTACATATCTTTTTTTGCATTTATATGCTACATTTAATTGCTACATAAGATTTATGTATTTTGTCACAGACATTACTTCTGAATAACTATACAATGTCAGATAAAGTTAAAGCATTCCCTCTTGGGCTGTCTGACCTAATTACAATGCAATTTCATACAATTACAGGTGAATGTGACTAGGAATTAGACTTATAAATATAGATTTTAAATAACGTCTTGATTCTTATAGACTTCCTTTAAGTTTGTAACATATATCATTTGCAAATGTGGGGCTAATTAATGCATTACGGTAAAAGCATAAAGTTCACTTACGTCTTAAAGAAAAGTCACAATGTACAGCTTTATTTCTGTAAAGAATATTTTTTTGTTTTTAGAATTATTTATTATTGTATTTTTAATAATTATTGTGCTAGTTGGAGGTGGCACATACCTGTGGAAAAAATGGAGTACGAGTTAAATTGTGACATGAGATTTAAAGGGCAACGGAATTTCTTGCCAATTAAGGCACGGGGACACTGTCATTGACTGGTGTTTGTCTATCCGTTCCTGGATCAGGTCGCATTTGCTGTGGACACCATTTGGTTTATCATTATGAACAACGTGAAACTTGTCTTGAAATATTTAAACTGAGTCCCCCCCCCCCCCACCAAACCTCTGAAAATGAGAATTTAAACCATATATTTTGAAAGTGGCCTGTCATGATCATGTGGAAATAATGAAATATAGTGTGGATCCTCCAGTAACTTCCATCTTGATCCAGGTTTTTATCAGTCATCATATCCCTATTGCTAGATTTGTCTTGCTTATGTAATTACAGACTTTTCTTGCTTATCACTTCTTAAATCAAACATTGTCTTGGCTAAGCAAATTATTAAAGAGGAATAAAAATATGATCAGTGTACTTACCCACATTCTGTTTAAAAGCCTATGGAATCAGAATTATTATACTCATTTGAGCCTTTTCAGGACTCAGACCTTTTTTGAGTTGCTGTCTGGAAGATGTCTCTCTAGATTCCGAGAGATTTGTTGATTTTAGCTGCAGACCCACTTCACTGTTCTTTCTGCTTATAAGCACTTAGTTTCTTTCAAGAGAGAATTTTTCACTTCCTATTATTCTCTGGTTGTATAATGTAAATAATTTTTTCTGTTAAATGTTTTTTGAATACAGATATGTGTCAGATTTACATGTCCATAGCTCCACCCCTCCCCCACTCTAGTCATCTGGTATTCCTATGTGGTAAGCATTTAAGGCTTATTTTACTCTGCAAAAAATTCCTTTTTTGCACACTTGAAAAGTATCTTTTAGTGCTTAATTGCTTATAATTATTTATTATATATTTTTTCCATTTAGTCAGTGTGGATGATGTAAAAAAGATTAGCAGTAATCTCAACAACTTGTACCATGAAAAGGAGCGACAACGAAAGGTAAAGATAATTTTAACTAATTTTTAAATGCAAATTTTACACTGTAACACTTTGATTATAGAATTTTTTTTATTTTTACAGGAAATGTACATTAAAATTCAAGTAATTTTAAAACAGATGTCTGAAATACGAAGAGATAGTTATTTTTGTTCCATATCAAAGTGTGGTTCACTAATTATATATAAGTTACTCTATTTACACTTTCTTAATGTATGAATACAAGTGCAAATATACATTTTAAAAAAGAATATTTGTTTAAACTGCAAATTCATACTTAGTGAGGAAGGGTTGATTGATGTGTTTAGTGTGAAACAGTATTGATGTTCATTTTGTGTGCGAGCTTTAATTGATCCACTAGTTTTCATTTGTGTGTAGTGTGAGAGTTGATTGATCTATCTAGAGTGAAAGAGAGTTGATCGACCGGTTTCATGTGAAAAATTGAATTGATGAAAGAGGTTTGGTTGCAATGTATGGTGGTAATTATTTAATTTTTGTAGTAATTCTGATTTATAATAATGGTGAGTTATTTAAACATAAAGATGAATAATCATGCATTTTCTTTTTTAAAAACAAGTTTTTACATGGTAAATGGAGTCCATTTTTTTTTTAATGGTATTGCTCACTACTATGTCAGCTAACCTACACAATTCCCAAAATTTCATTACAATCATACATAGCAATAAAGTTATGAAAAGATATTAATCTATATTATGCTTATACCATTCATAGATATCAGTCTTCTAAAATAATTCTGAATCTAACAGTTAACATTTTTATTCACATATAAAATATATATTGAGGCTTTACCATCTCTTTGCTCAGCCATGAGTTTGTCCTTTCTTTTAAATAGGAGCAAGACCGGAAGAAAAAGACTAAGAAGACAAAAGCAACCATTAAAATGGATCGTGCAGATGACTTAGATCTAATTGGTGATGCGACTGGTGGCGGTTATAACTTTGAAGATGAAGATGATTTCCTATAGCATGTCTTTCCAGAGAACGTGTATTGTAAAACTGATAAAAATCATCTAGTTTCTTTGGTGATACCTTGCCTTACTCTTGAACACTGACTATGAATTGAGACAGCATTTTATTTATATATTTAAAAAAACAAATTAAAAAATACCCCAAACGTGTCTACCACTTAACCAAGGGTTTTTTTAAAAAATACATACTGTGTATGCTTCCGCTGTTAAAGCAGTGTTCAGATTCAAAACATTTGTCTCACAATTACTGTTTTTCCCTGGAGACTTTAGTACTGGTCTGTATAGTAATTTATAAGGTGCTTAAATAGTTTTCATTTTTGCTGCAGAATAAACCTGTGGTTTACAGAATCATCTGCCTGTTTCCAATATGTTTTGCTATTCAAGTTGGTACCATGAATTTTTTTCACAGAAATGTTTTAGGTAGGATACAATAAAGTCGGGAGAAAAATTAATTGATTGCTGATACCTTAGTTATGTTACTAGATAATTTGCTTGAAACTTCATTGTTATAACTATTAATGCAAGTGTATTTGCGTTTTAGCATTATGTTGGATACGTGTAATTGTAGATCAGTCATTAAACATGCTTACAATTGACTGATTGGCAGTTTCCAAGTTTGAAAGTTGTAAATAAGAGTTGTTTTAATATGCAATATCCGATTTTGTCCACTTTTTGTCACAAAGTTCTTATAGAAATTAGAAATTTTGACAAATAATCATATTATTTATGTATTAGAAATAATGTGAACTGTGAAGATTTTTTTTATAAAATCTACTAATTCCTTAGTAAATTATCTTCACATAAGAGGATGAATGAAGTTAACTAGTTACATGAAAAGCCTTTTTTAGGATGGGTGGGTGTAGGTGGATAACTCAGCATTTTAAAAACTTTTACAAAAATATCATTCAGTAATATAAATCAGTCAATTTTAACCATTTGAATTTTTCTTTTACTTCATATGGCAACATGGGAAGTATGATTAAAATTGATGAGATGTAGACAATTATAAAAATGACAACATGGAAAATAAGATTAAAGTTGATGAGATGCAGACAATTATAAAAATGACAACTTCACATGGCAACATGGAAAATAAGATTAAAGTTGATGAGATGCAGACAATTATTAAAATGACAACTTCACATAGCATGTTGATAAGATACAGACAATTACAATAAGAATGATAAGATTTCAATAAAACATCCGCACATAAAGTGAGCGGAAGCAAACCGGGTTTTAAAAAAAAAATACCCTAAAGACACTTATATACAAAAGTAGCTAGTTCTAAAGTCACAACTAAGACAAAAGGATAACGTGGAATCTTACATCTTCAAAGGAAAAACAAATTAAAAACAAGCCCATTGGGGATGAAAAAATAATGAATCAATATATCTATTTTTGCAAGAAATATAACTAAACAATAAATATATAAAAACCAACATAAATTGGCACCAGGATTGTAAGTAAAGATGAAAAATATGTTGTACTTTGTTGTTATTTATTATTTCTTAATCAATACCTAAAAAAAAATATGCAATAATTCCAAAGGGAAATTCTACATCTTGTAATGTGACAATTTCAATAATGAAACAACTTTATTTTTGTGTGTTGGTTTTGTATAGCATACTAGTTAACAATGTCCAATAAAATCACAATATATCTTCTTTTTATCACAGAAAATGGCTGTTATTACAGTACACTATACTAAATTTGGACTAATAAAACTGAACTAAATGTCTGATACTGATAACTTTTTAAATGTTAATCTTAATGTCAAGCTTAGAAAGATGAACAACAAACATTTATAACCAATACTTTATGCAGTTAACAAATAAAACATTTTTGAAACAATATTTACTATTAAATCGAAATATTTACTCTGCCAAAAATATAAATGATAGATAAATGCCATCAAACCCTCAATTATAATCCCATTCAACAAGAAAAATTAGTACAGCTTTTAACAGGGGTAACTCTATCTACTGTACATACTTAATGTGGAGTTAAGTAACCGAACAATGGGGATTTTTAAACAATGGTATTTACCAACTGAAAAACTGAAGCATGCAATAACTACTGTCTGCAAATTTTGCTGGATTAAAAAATATTGATCACCAGTTTCTCTAAACTATAAATTAACAGCTGATGCAAACACTAATTTCAAGATATATTTTTTATATTTGTCAAATATTAGCCATGTATATTGTATCACTTTAGATTTGTGTTTACTGGAGTTTATTAAAACTTTTAAACTAAAAAGTAAATGTTAATCTTAGAAGTACATAACAGGATTGATTTTTCTTACTGAAGTATTAAGCATTTTTTTTTTAAACAGTTCTTAATCTAAGTGTATACATAAACTTAGAAGTAAATAACAGAACTGACTTTCCTTACTGAAGTATTAAGTATTTTTTATAACAGTTCTTAATCTAAGTGTATACATAAACTTAGAAGTAAATAACAGAACTGACTTTCCTTACTGAAGTATTAAGTATTTTTTATAACAGTTCTTAATCTATGTGTATACATAAACTTAGAAGTAAATAACAGAATTGACTTTCCTTACTGAAGTATTAAGTATTTTTTATAACAGTTCTTAATCTATGTGTATACAATCACTGCATCAAATGTACCAAGTAATAAGCTTTCTAAGATGCTAGGTTGTCACTGCCAAATGAGTGTGAAAGTTGTGTCTTACAGCTATTAGTATTCTGTCAGTAGTACATTTTTACTCTTGAAATATTTTAACTAGACTTGATATTGTTGATTCATATCTAAACAATTCAATCAAAAATTACTGGATGCACTCCAGCTTCTACATGTATGGAAATATTCTTAATAATTTACATTTAAATTACTACAGTAAACAAACAATAAATAAAAGATTTTCAATGATGAGAAAAAGCACGCTTGCTTTTTAATATTACATGTACTTGTCTGCTAATTTACCAGTTTCGATGTCTTACAACCAAGGGTATTTTACCATAATTTTTCAAAATCATATAGCAAACTATATAAAAAATATGCTAGTCAAACTATTTTAAAATCCTAATCTTCCTGCTAATGTTAGAGGATCTGGGCATCAAATAAAATCAAACAATAAAAACGGAATGCAACAGGTGATTATCTAGATTCATTTATAATACATTCATCCTGCTTTTGGCCCCTTAGGGGTAATAAAGCAAACATTTACACTATTTAAAGGAAAATCATATTGAACAATTGCTTATTACAGAATTAATCATGTACATTGTCATGACTGGAATTTTTTTTTTAAAAAAAGAGTTAATATTGTACAAATCAAATACGACTACTTGGGTAAGATTGAATCCATAGAGGAGTGATAAAAACCACAAATATGCTAGGAATTGTTCACGCAGCAATATTCTTTTCAATGAAAATGATTTGTGAAGGAGAACAAGAAAGTGACAATTTGTTACCAAACTGGTGAATGGTTCTTATGGACAAAAGTAAAATATGGGTATCTGTACAAACATTCTTAAAAGATGAGCCCCTTGTTTAAAGGTGTGTACAAAACATCTTGATAAGTGCAATTAAAATATTAATTTGAGATAATGTAAACACATGGGAGGAAAATATAATTCCGAAAACTGATCTAAAATATCTTGCTTGCAAACAGTAATAAATAAAATAAAGCTTAAAACCACAATTCTATTAGTGAACCAAAGTTTAAATAGAAATTAAAAAAAAAATTCACATTATGCTTTGGCTTAAACACATTAAATGATTTTTCTCTCTAGTAGGTATTGCACGTAACTGTATAGTTAGGTAACGTTTCTACCAGATTTACTCCAAACAATCTTTACTCAACACTTGGTCAATATATTCCCCAGTTATACTCCTAAGTGCTCTTTGTTTTGGCTGAATAGGCAATGACAAAAAAGTTTTTACATACTGAAATGGTTTATACTTAAATAAATTAGTGAAATAGTTAAAACTTTTATTATAGATTGAAAAAATGTGTAAAATATTTTTTTTTTTTAAAGTGACTTTATTAAAAAAATAGTTAATGACTAAATAAATCCTTACAGCATGAAATACAGTAGTCTCGAATACAGATACCCACATGTAAAAGTATGTCTCATGTACTTTAGTTTCCCATCATTTTACTTTTCCCCCTAAATTGATTACTCTAACCCTCAAATCCAGATAACAATCCCTGGTTCCTTTATAAACTCCAGATTAATTTTAAATAAAAAAATATGAAGCAAGTTTACTATCCATTGTTTAAAAGTCTCATTCCAGACCCAATATATGTATATAAATCCTGAGATGCAGACAATAATGATATAAAGCTTTTGTTTTTCTTTTTAAAGGGCAGTTTAAAATGCATGTATTAAAGATGAGCTATTTGTTTCAGTTTTAATTTATTTATTAAATGTTTGGATACTAACTGAATTGCACACTGTATAAAAACTATGCAGCAGATTCAAGAATAATAATTTTAAAAAGTAACTTAGTCTTTAAAGAGGTAACTCTACAAGGTTATTTCATTTACATAAACATAGGACAGGTAAAGAAATAACCCAACTATGCTCTTAAGCATAACACTACTACCATCATCTAGAGGATAATAAGGTTAAACTGAATATTACTTTTTATAATCAGTTAAAAACTCAAATAGTTAGTGAAATGGCTATCATTTCATAGCCAGATAGTTACTGTAAAGGAATTTTAAAAAGTACCACCACCACCACCCACCCCCCTGAAAAAAAGGTAAAAACAAGAAATGGTGGCTATCAAATGTTGCACAATCAAACTACATTTGATTGAAAAACTGCATAGCAATTTCTACTGCTGAAATATTTTAATGCACTAAATCAAAAATTTTAAATTACATAAACCCTGATTATTAATTTCTGGAAATATGACAAAAAAGCAAAGTCTTAGAAACTGAATATACTATAATATGTATATATTTAAATTCAAGATGAATGAGTGATTGCACAACTGGGATATTAACTAGAAATGTTAACCCTTTCAATAAGACCAAAATCTATTCAAGTGATTTTTAAAAAAAAATCTTCACTACTGACAAATGTTTAAAGAAAGAAGTACTGCAATGTCCAATCAAATGGATGCAGTTACTAGAGTTTTAAACACATGCCAGGTAGTTAAATGTCTCCTATTATAATAAATCAACTCTGTTATTATTCAATAAATAGGGATTTTGTTGTTCTAGTTGACTTATTTAAAGAAAATGTTACTCAGATCTTATATTGCTACCCCATTACATTTTACACTTTAAAAAAAAAAAAATCTGTAGCATGTCTACATGAATTTTAGATTTAAGTTCTAATTAATTTGTGTTAAGATTTAGTGTGTGAATACTGTAAAATACCTAAGAGCTTTAATAAGACTATGGTATTAAATCTTCATTATCATCATTAATGTGAAAAATACAAGCATATTAGACATATATAGCATCTATGGTGTTAAAATATACTGTTAAAAAATAGTGCATTTTACTCAAATTCAAAGAATCACTAACTAAACCTATGAATACGGATTAAATAATTCATAAATGCTGCACAATTATTATTTTTTCTATGCAAATATAATGAACTAGTACAATTCTCTGTATACACTTACTGTATACTTCAATTGTTATTTAAAACTGGCAATTATTCAAGTTTTCTTTTAACTGTCACTACAGAGTTCATTTGAGAAATGCTATATAATTAGTGGAAAATAAGCAATTAAATAACTAAGAATGCAGACTAATAAAACAGATGTAACAGTACATGTGCTTGTAACCCTGGCAGTTTCCTCTTTGGACCAAGTTGAATCAAAATTGCAACTGATCAATAGTTGCTTTATACTTTGCAAGTTTTAGTAAGAGTTTATAAAGGTGGTTTAAGACAATCTACCAAAACTGGTTGAAAATAAGAATTAGTTCATAGAATTACCAGTTACAAAATTTGCATTGAGATTTAATAAAAGCTCCTAGTAACAAGTTTCTTTTCAGTTGTTTGACTGATATGAGGCACTTTTAAATTTGAATAATTATTCTTTGTGTATGGGAGTGCTGTCAATATTTCATTACTGCAACCCTCTTTTATATGATTCACCATACATCCTGCTGCAGAAACTTCACAAATATTCGACAGTTGTTAATCACTCAGTGAACCCTAGACCTCAAAACACTCCTCTTCTCCACTCCCTATGTGGATGCCTGTTCACTGCAGAATCAAGAGCACATGCTGCTGTGTTTCAATGGCGGACTACAACCTCAATATGTTTCAACTCGAGTTCGACATCTATATTCTTCTGACATTTGTCTCTTTACTGTACCCAAAATGTGGTCAACATTCTTTCTCAACAACAGATCCTATCATCTGCCTTTAGAATTTGGATACAAGTAACACTATAGCACAAAAAGCTCTTAAAAACTTTTTTTTTTTTGCCTAACACCAGTTTTCTATGATTTTTATTTCAAATAAACCTTGCATACATTTATTTTTGTATTGTGCTATTCTGTTTATTACTGTGTGCTACTGATACATTTTGTAATCTGTATATATTCATGTATATCATTGCTGTGTGCTAATATATGTTTAATGTTAATTTTTTATGTCATGCAATATTGCAATGAAATGCATTTAGAACTTTTTAAAAATTAAAACCATAAGAAATAAACTGTCTTGAATGTGTGGATTTACATTTATCTAGTTATTCTACATTACTCTCTTTAGAAGCAAAAGAATATTGAGGAGCGGTTAAGCAAAGTTTTTAACCAGATATAAGAAATCAGGAAATTATGCACTAATAAATCTGGAGTTAAAATCACCTTAAATTTTTTAATTTTAAAAAAGTCTAAAAATGAAATTTAGTTATCAAGAGATCATTTATGGAATACCATAAACCAGTTTTAACATACGTAGTGATCTAAGTGGAAAACAATTAAACAGGATAAACACAGTTGAGAGTCCGGTCAGTCATATCAAGTCAAAACTAAATATGACTTGTAAGGAAAGAATAGCTGACTGTTATCAGCCAGTTTTATTTTGATTCTCAATTTACAGGGAGATAATGCACAATACAAAGGTATGTGCATGAGGTAACATTAATATTTAAAACAAAGAAAAAAATAAATGAGTAAATCGGATGGAGTGGGAAGAAATAACAAGACATAAAAGCACACACATATACTGTAGCATCTAATGAATGAAATGCTGAAATATGAATAATACTATTTGAGATTGACATTCACAACAAGAATCAAAGAATATTTACATCTCACGAGAGTTGTACTGCACGAACTGAAAATGGGCAGAGATGATAACATGGTGATTAATAAAAAAAATTCAAACATTTCTGACAAAATTACTGATAATAGCAGAACATTTCACCTTGGTACACAACATAAGCCCAGTCAACCACTCAACACTGTACAAATGTGTGTGAACAAATTTACCATCTTGTTTAATAAAGAGACAACAGTGCAAACTAACCAATGGAGACTTCTAAAGCTGTTATTCAATACTATATATTCACTTGACATTAACACAAGTGAGATAAGAAGAAGATAATATAGGTGAGATGATGAAAACTACAAGAAAAGTGGGGTTAAAGTTGTGCTGAGATGAAGATAAAAAGGTGTGGGAATGAAGTGAGAGAACAGCCACAATATTTATTACAGGCACATGTTTAGTTACAGTATATTATTCCAACTTAATTTATCTCTTCAACAATATTAACTCACTGGTTACCATTTGAAACTTAATTCAAGAGATTTCCCAGTGGTGTTATATCATCAGTATAGTCTCCCCAAAATCAGAATGGTCGATCAGAAACTTAACAAAGTGGTATTTGACACATTTAGTACAGGTGTCTTCCCTTGAATGTTACCTTAACTGACCTTTAAACTTGATGGGCAAATTATGTGAATGGCACTGGCATGATGGGGTTAATTTTATTTGTATCTATTTAATTACTGTTTTAAAGCAGTTTTAAAAAAAAAATACTAGAGATGCTAAACCTGAAAGATGACTGAGTACATACTTGGCAATAAATAGGTTAATTTACTGATACCAATCTCAATTTTTCAAAGCAGTACACAAATAAATTAATAATAAAACTGTAAGTGTTGTACATAGAAATAAAGTAGATGTCCTAAGCAAACTCAATCCTTTTGCCAGTAGCAGTGATTTCAATAAAATAAACCTTCTAAATTTCCAATGAAGATACAATCAAACACACCAATCTATTTTATAAATATTTATGTATCAAATCATAATCTATTTCATTAAATGGTGTACTTTTAGACTGAAATGTCATGTGAAACAGAACGCGTAAGAAAAGTAAATAATAGCTATTCTTGTTTCCTTTAGATAGTGTGACCCTTAATGAATGAGTTAATTGCACTTATTGATCAATGATTATGCTTACCTCCTTTCATTTTCTATTTCAGTCATAGGATATTAAATTTCCTACTAACTCTCCATAATAAACTACTACAAATATATAATATATATGAAAAAGCTAACATGAATCATATGTAAAAAATATAAAAATTTGTTGACAATCCAAGTATAATGAATTCAGATTATTGTAAAAAGTCAATTGTGCGTTAAAAGTAAACTTTGTTACTTTAAAATATAAAATAGTAGTAATTGGGGCAAATTGTTATCTATCAATAAATAGAGCAAATTTTTATTACACCTCATTGAAGTTTATAAGTGTATTGCCTGTAATTGCTCATCAATTTATATATAATTTTGAAAAATGTAAGTATTTAATCATTTTATTTAAAAAAACAATTTAGCTATACAGACGTAGAGATTTATGCTTTTCATGTATTGATCATTTAAGACACCAAAAATATAACTTCTGAGACAGTTCAAATTACGTAGTTTCCAATTTCAAAATATTTCCGTAAAAGCCATCTAGCATTTTTAAAAGAATTCCTATGTGTTTCTTCTGTTTTTAATCTGTAACCATGGTAATATGGCCTACTAATAATGCTGATATAGCCTTCATGGCCTTGTAACCAAGCTTATGTGACCCAACATTTGTAAAATAGTGAAATATTACATTTATATATTTTAGTGGTCTTCCATGTAGGAATATGTTGGTTGTGCAAAACAGATCCAAGAACATACTACTACTTTAGAGATTTTTTTTCCAAACTAAATGACATTTTTAATCTTAAAAAATATCTTAGAAATTAAATTCTGCATGGTTTAGCATAACTATTTCTACTTTTAAAAGTTTAACACACATACACAAAAGCACTCACACATATAATAAGACTGTCCAGAGCCAAACCATGTAGAAATACTGATTATATTAATTATACCATTTCTCTGTATATCATTTGGCTTTGAAGAATATCAGCTGATATTTTCAAACATTTCTTTATCAACTGACTCACATTACTCTTTCTTCGCACAATACAAAATATATACTTTGAATTATTTGAATAAAATGATTCTATACTCAAGAAATTCAGTTGAACTTAATTCTATTTTGTGTCAAGCAGCATAGAAACAAAAAGGATGTGTCAAAATGTGTGCCTGTTTAAAATGTATTTTCAAAGTGTTTTATACATAATCATAATATAAAAGAATGATGTAGAATATCATTAGCAGATGACCACCTTTCCAGTTAAAATCAAAGGAGGACTTCTGATGAGGCACAACCAACCTGTAAAACTCTTTCATAATCTTTATATTTTGAATAATTTTTTTAAAACTCTTAATTAAAAATGAACAATAATGACACTGACAGAGAAAAAAATATATTCCACAAAATTTTGTCTTTTAAAATATGATGATGTATATAAATGAAATCTATTAATTAAAATAATAGTAATAATATGGGGGAAAAAAAAGGAAACATACATACTGAACAAGTATAAAATGCAACATATTTATATACAGTGAAGAAGTATGAAAATGCAAACAAAGTTAAAATTGAGCTTAAAGGAAGATAGTACAGACAAATCTGCTGCAAGTCTTTGTACAAATGATGTCTCAAATTATAAAGTGAAACACCAGTGCCTTGACTTAATAATATAAAAATGAACACATATATATCGTGATTTAGCTTTATAGCTATTTATTTAGCTTTTCTGCTTTATAGCTATTTATCTAGAACACTGTCTAAACCACCAATAACAAAATCAAGCATTTTGTTTTCCAAGTCTGAAAATGTATAAAATGTCTTTACTTCTTTACTGTAGATCTCTTCCGCCAACACAAATAAATAATATGAAGAAGAATGTCAAGTGTGAAGAATGATAAAGTAAGATCAAATCAGCATTTAGAAAAAGACTCAGTGCTGAAGAAACTGATTGTTTCAATCAAGGGATATGAATTCTACTGCTATCACAATCTCAACACAGTCATGACCCTTTTGTTTCTTCGTTTGCAGTTTTGTTTACTAAGTACACATACAGACTTCCCCAAAAGTCTATATTTGTGAATGATTACTTCTGCTGCTCTTTGAGATAGGACTCAAAATCATATGTCATGCAAGAAATGCCATGTTGACAAACTTGTTCACTCTTCTGATTTATAAATTGCCTTCAATTAGAAACATGGGCTACTTAGCTTGTATGTATATGGCACTGTGGAATAAAGCATATTAAAAGTAAGGCAAGAATCATGTCCCCAAATCTGATTTTAAACAAAATAAAACACACTATAACTATGCCCTGCTGTCTTAACATACCAGTCTCATTTCTCATCATGCTCTATATTTAAAAAAAAAAAAAACTCTAAAAACAAATTACATTTGCTTCAATGAAATATGTCTAAGAGCATGATCTGCATATGAATTTTACAATTTTACTATTTGTCTGGATTATGAGTAGTAAGAATGCATTAAGTAGCACCAACCTAATCTCCCAAACATAAGCTTTAAAAAAATTAAATTTTAAAAAAGCCACCTGCTTTCTTCTGCATGTATAGTATAATGAAAGAAAACATTTTAACTCAAACTTAATTTACTTTGTTTATTTCTAAGTAAGTAAAGTTTTGCCCCCACCCCCACCCCCTAAAAAACAAAAAGAAAAACTAGCATATACATAAATACATAACGACAAACAAGCAAAACCAAAAATTGTCAATAGCTGCCAACTCAAAATGTATACACATCTCCACTCACATAAGGTAGCAAAAAAACATTTTGTCTAATAATTTGCACCATGTGTACTGAACTATAGTTGTGATAAGAAATAGTTGATTATAGTCACTCCATAGTGCATTAATTTGCAAAAAAACTACAGAGAAGACCTCAAATTCCAAAGAGTACAATAAAAACCACTTTAAACAAGAGAAGTAACTTACGGACTAATCTGATCACTGACATAAACCATAAAACCCCTTCCAAGAGATAGATGTGTGATTAATAATTTTATCCCACATCATTTTGCACCAACTCTGATACCAAGATCTTATTCAGCAAAAATCAATGAAGTTCAATCCAACTTCTTTAAGTAGAGATCAAGGTTCACATAATGAAGTTGTACAGTTAGCACTTTCATTTCGATACATGGTAAGCTGTATCTAACGAGGCACAATTTTCTAGCAATATATATATATATATATAAAAGATAGTTTTAAAAAAAAAATTCTTGTTATTAATCATGACCATTAATGATTGTATTTTAATTAAAGCTTTAAAATATTAAAGAAAACTTTGAGAAGAGGGAAACAATCATCAAGAAAAATACCCAAGTGGTTTTGTATAATTTCTGTTGCAAAACTGTGACAATAAACTGAAACACTGAATTTAAATTTAGCAAAGTGACCGAGAGTGTATTTACTTCTACAAATATATTTTGCTTTAGTTCACTTTATTAAAAGTGATAAAAACAAAAATGGAAAAGCAAAGCAACAAATAGAAATAATCAGATAAATATATTCAACAATATTTGCTTTAGCACAAAACCTGCATCCTTTCATCAGTATATATATATAACATTACAATTTAATAACTCAAGTAGTCACAACACTTTAAAGTTGCTCCTTTCACTGTAGTCAAGATTGAACTCAAATGTTTTCTCACTTATTAAGCTCTAGTTATGAACTGAATCTTTACTTTAAGTTTTTATAACTGATATAAATCAACTCTTAACAAGACATTAAGATAAAAACTGTTAACAAAATAGAAATACACAGTCGTCATCAATATGTGCTCTCTTTTTTAACAGTTAAAATAACTCCAACAATGGAAGTTCTCAGTCATAATATAGAAACTAGTGCTATATACTTCAGGGAAAAAATAAAATAAACACCACACTGTAAACTCATTTCCATAAGCTCACCTCTTTAACTTCCATGCACAGAAAAATACATATTCTGAAGTAATTTTTCCTTCCTATACAATGTAAACTGAGGCATAAACATATCTATTACCAATTTGGCCACCACTTCCAAAATAACCAACCAATATTTCCAGGTGCCAACCTAGAGCTCAAGTCACCAAAACTGTATTAACTCCATTATGCGATTCTCACTGCTTTTTTTCCTTAAGAATATGCCATGTTGTTATCTAACATTTAGACAATTTTTCACAAACACCTGATTATCTTTTTATTTAACTCGTGTTTAAAAAATGTAATGAGACAATGAGTAAACGAGAGAGAAAGAGAACAGTTTAGATATAATAATTGTCCCTATGGCTTGAAGAATGCAGCACGAGCAAACCTACATAAATCAAAGAACAGGTTTTACATGATGCACATTGGGTATTATATAACAAACACATTGGAGACAAATGTTACATAATACACGAGACATGCATCCGACCTTTTTGTTAACATAAACCTTCAACAAAGGCCTTTTGCAAAACAAGTACACTTATAGCCTATTAATTCTTGACCTACCAAGCAGCAGGCACCACTTTCAAAATACTAACCCTTAGCCTCCCTTTGTGCAAACAGCACCAACAGATGAAAAAAATAACTTTCTTTGTGCAGCATATTCTTGTATCTCAAAAGGTCTTCTGAATGTGCGAGTTTCCTAACTTTTCTTAAAACTTAATTCATTTCTGTAGAGTGTATTCTACAAATGCAAACATTATTGTGAAGATTTTGGTCAACTCCTCTTTGGTCAACCCCTCTAAATGCCAATACTCCCATGGAAGTCAAATCAACAACTGACTTGTGAACATGCAATTGAAGCCAGGAAAGCATAACAGGCCTGATCACTATTGATCTGTGCACACATCACACATACATGGCTTCATTTAAAGAGAGTGCAAGTTCCACTCATCTCTTGTCACTGTGCAAGTGAATTTGTTTAGAAAAATGTAAGAAGACAATCTAGCAAAGCAGTTTCTTTGTCTGACTTTTAGCAGCTAATGTGTGTGCTGATTGTACAAGCAGCAATATATATATATATATGTAAAATGTTACACACGACTGCTGAAGTCAGACTGTTCGGGCCTTTAATGAAAGTCAACTCCATCCCACATTACTAACACATTTCTGTTGTGCTTTTGTAAGGAAAATCTTTGTCTCTTGCTCAGCAAAATGGTCTTCTCGTTGCAATCAAAAAATTTTGCTCTTCTTATTTGTTTTATAATCTGTCGAGTTTGAAGGTGTCTTCTGTGGCAGGATCAGTTACCATATTAGGATCTGTCAACATCTGTAGTCCATCAAAGTCCAGTGGACCCAAATCAGCCTTAAATGCCTCGTCATTTGAGAGAAAGTCTGTGTCAAAGCCATCAGGCATGCCTGTGATCGCATTTCCAAGTTCTTTTGCAAAGTCAAGAGGTGTTCTTCCAAATGGGTCATCTGCACCTACAATCAAATAAAATAATATTCAATCTCTCTCTCATTTAATTTCTATGGTAAAATTTCTAGCATACACACACAAGTATGCACATTCTTTGCAAAATCCAGCACACTAAAATTAAAAATTAAACCTACAAGAATTTATTTATGCATAATTTTATAAACACAACCACCCCTGCCCCCCAAAATCAAAATAAATAAATTTGTGAAAATTGAAATTTTAAAGAAAAAACATACTGACGAAAAGTAATTAAAATAAACCTCATTACCATACATATCCTACGCTAAGTTGAAAAATATTAATATTTTTGACCAGCAAAATATATCCCTGGAAAAAAAAGGCCCTGAAAGAAGATATACATATGAGAAATATGCATGTACTCCCATCTCTGATTTTAACATCACATCATGCCACATAAAAAAAGTCTGAACAAAGATAACATCACATTTCATAAAGCACTGTTTTGATGCTACACAAAACCTTTATCACTGAAGGGAGGAAAAAGGAGTCCCAGTTGCCACATAAAAAAAGTCTGAACAAAGATCTTAACATCACATCTCATAAAGCACAGTTTTGATGCTACACAAAACCTTTATCACTGAAAAAGGGGTCACCAGTTGCACATAAAAAAAATCTGAACAAAGAAATGAACAGTGGGGAAACATAGCGTAGCGTACTGTATTGTCTATGTCAATGACTCTGCTGTCAACTTTATTCAGTCCTTCAGTGATTTGTCAACACTACATATGGACCTGTTGGTTGTTCATCACAGTGTCCAACAGATATACACCATTGATGTTTGGCTGGCTCTTTTATTATGCAGGCAGGGTTTCATATACTGACTGTGTTTGCATGTGAGATAGCATGTGGAATGAAAAAGTGTAAACAATCCAGGGTATTACAATGTAAACAAATACACTAATCCTTTCAAAACAACAGTTGGCAATTCACTATTTTCTAATGAATGATTTAAATTCATTGTTCACGGGATTGTCTCTCATGAAGTAAATAAAACAAAACTTAATTGTTTGACTCACAAACCATTCAGTCATAAATCTTAACTCTGGGAATAAAGGAATAATTTCTAAATTAATGGATGATGAGAAAATAAGAAAAAGTAAAAGGAAATAAGTACAAAGCAACAAATTATCCAACTATCATTATAAAAATTACAAGAGTACGAAGTTATTAAGGTGTCAAATTAAAATCTAAGAGTAGGTAAGACCACTCAAATTTTGAAGTCTGGCCAAATAAGTTGATATTTGCAGGTTATGTTATGTACCTCAAAGTAAGTTTGCATACAAAATTTTGGAGCTCTAGCTTTAATAGAAAAAAAGTTATGACAGTTCAAAGTTTGATGTAAATTGCAGAAAAACTCAGATTTCACGAAACCCCCTTTTGAAATGACCACAAAACAAAAACTATGAAACATACACAGTTCATCTTTGCTATGTCAACTCTCTGTAACACAATTATACTGCTGATTTTTTTTTAAGGATCACAGATGCATAAAAAATGAAATACAATCCTCTCAAAATAGCATTTTGTTCAAAATTTCAAACGGCAAGTGGTCAAAAACAGAATGTCTCTTTTGGAGTCTTGTAAAACAAAAACTACTTCATATACATCATCCAGATTTGGTATACTTGCTCTTTGGAGTATAGACATTTCCAGGGTGAAGTTTTAGACAATCTTGTTTAATAGATATAGAAATAATAAATATAACATATGAAAAATATAGCTTTTTGCTATACAATCGCAAATAACGCTCACTTGTTGAAGAGAAAAATAGGTCAAACAAAACAGTTATTATTATAATACAGTGTTTCTAATCAGCATGATCATTCTAACCTAAATAAAGTCATAAATTATATTTTGCATACTTATGTGCATGTATTTAGCAATAACTGAATAAGTTGAATAATGCTCACCATATGTCATAACATGAACTATCCATTTGTGTACCTACATCAGCCCTGTAAATCCTGTTCAGTCAATTTCTTTGCTTGTTATGAACTACAGTATTTGTTTCATAATAAAGACACTGACATTCTAAAAATATCTTGAAAATTGAAAGCTAAAGTCTTTCATATATTTAACTACATGCCTACTGTATCAGTGTATGTCTACTTGCAGTTTATTTTTTAGTTCACTTCAACAGCAATTGTAATTATTAGTATCTTTATTTTTAAAAGGTGTCTATTTGTTTCATAATATAAGACATTAACATTCTAAAAATATCTTGAAAATTGAAAGCTAAAGTCTTTCATAGTTTTACTTATTATATGTCTATTATATTAGTGTATACTGTATGTCTGTAATATGTGTAGCATGTTACTCATCCTTGTCTTGATCTCAATTTTTACCATACATCGATTCACTCACTGACACATACACTTATTACTATATTAGTATATATCTTTACCTTGAACGGTCACTCAATGACAAATTCTCATTCATCATTTACTAGATTGTTTCTTAAGACCCGAATTATAATAAAATAATGAAAAGTACTGGTCAGCTACAGACTAACCACAGAGACAAAAATCCGCCAGCATTAAAAGTTGTCGTTCTTTATTTTGGATTGGTGCTTTGTAAAATTAATTTAAAATATCGCCGATTAATTAAAATATTTTCTAAAAAAATAAATCTCATCATGAATCATCATTTAATCATTTGCAGCCAGTATTTTTTGTATAGGACTGCTTTTAATATAAGCAGTTTGTCCTAACAAATCATCACCCTCTTGCAACCATACTTTAAATGGCCAATGTTTAGCTAACCTCGTTAATGATCAAAATAAAACTTTCTAACAAATCGTAACTTAAAAATAATAAATAATCGTTTTACAGTAGCAATATTTAGATGAAATTTAATAGTTTTTGTTAAAACTTATGCAAAATGTTGTCTGGTTGATCCATTTTAATACACGTGTGGTCCAAGATGGCGATCTCTCGTCAACTTCGGCATGGGCGCGAATAAAACTATTAGGGTTTCCCGCGTTCATTGCCATTAGAACTTCCGTTATAGAGACTTCCGGTACATGTTATATACCATTTTAAAGGGCAAAAGATGACCTTTTCAACAGTATAAAGTAGGCGAACAGATGATAATGGGTTTCGAAGTTATAATGCGTCAAACATAACACATAATTTGGATTATCATTTTCTACAATTAAAATTTTTAAAAATTTTAAAATTTAATTGATGCTTATGTTAAAGGTCATTATCTTAGCTTTCCGTTGATATAAGATTTATTTTTATTGGTTGAATCTCAAAAAAGCTAGAGCGCGTTATGTGAGCATACCCAAAAACGATTTTGGAGGTAAGCCATTTTCAAATCTCGCCACGGGTACTTTAGTACGCTTTACCGACTGTGAGTTTATCGATCAAAACGTAATAAATACGTCATTCAAATGTACAAACAAAACTTATATTTAACGTTGGAAGATTCCTTTATTTGTTAAAACAATTTCCAACCATTTCTTTCTTTTAATTACCGAGATAGACAGTTTTGAAAAAGAGTGAATTCAGTCAAAAAGTGACGTTGTCTCCAGTCTCCATATAGCGAGTGGTCTTACCTACTAAGAGCTATCGGAATAGTACTATATTACTAATATTTAACAGTATTATTGTTTTAATCAAATATATGTAAACATTTTCCCAATTTTTTGTTAATTGCTTTAATTTGTATTTGAAACATGGGTTTAGTTACTATAAAAGTGCTTGAATACTATTATCTGTAGATTTAATTTATTTTGACTTGAAATAGTATGAATTACTGCCTATAAAACAAGATGTTTTAAACAAAAGATGATGGTGCTATGGCCTCACTCACTACTTTCCTACCCTGCATCTTAGACACAAACTAAGCCACAATACTGAGCTTAGACACAAACCAAGCCACAACACCGAGCTTAGATATAAATCAAACCACAACACTCCACAACAGTGAGCTTAGACACAAACTAAGCCACAACACTGAGCTTAGACACAAATCAAACCACAAAACTGAGTTTAGACACAAATCAAGCCACAACACTGAGTTTAGACACAAATCAAACTACAACACTGAGCTTAAACACAAATCAAGCCACAACACTGAGCTTAGACACAAATCAAGCCACAACACTGAGCTCAGACACAAATCAGGCCACAACACTGAGCTTAGACACAAATCAGGCCACAACACTGAGCTTAGACACAAATCAAGCCACAACACTGAGCTCAGACACAAATCAGGCCACAACACTGAGCTTAGACACAAATCAGGCCACAACACTGAGCTTAGACACAAATCAGGCCACAACACTGAGCTTGGACACAAATCGGGCCACAACACTAAGCTTAGACACAAATCAAGCCACAACACCAAGCTTAGGCACAAACCAAGACATAAAACTGATGTTACTGGTCACACACCAGCCATATTAACCTTCAGCCACACCCAATCACACCTAGATAACTGAGGGAATGAACAAAGTGTGGCCAATGAAAAAAATTATTTGAATAAGTTACAAAAAGAGAAGGCTAATGTCAGTGACTGCAATTGTGAGATGTTTAAACTAAAGACAAAATAATGTTTATACAAGGCCCACAGTGGTGGTGGTGATTACGCTAACAGGTTTTAAATCACCGCTAGAACTTGCAGTGGTTATTTCAAGCTCTCAATCAGATCAAAACTTCTTGGCTCTTAAATGAGCACTGCTTCAATTCAGTCAATATACTATAATCTATACTCTCCAAATACAAATACTGTTGATTTACATTACATACTTCTCCATAGTGGAGACATCTAGAACAGCTATAGACTTGCAATGGATGTCTTCCCATGCACATGGTTGCTGAGAATGGAGAAATGACATCTTAGTCTAGATGAGTGATGATAGCTTGCAGCCTGGAGCCAGAAGTTCCCTGTACACTTATACAGAAAGTGCTTCTATTAAGTTCTATGTAGCAATTGCTCCAACGTAAAAACTGCTTCAAAGTGACAACGAGAAATGGCACAATAATAGCTTCATTGTTAGCTCTACCTGTCCTCAGCTGTCGTTACAATAAGATGGAGGAAAAACAAAGGCTGCTAACATACAAAAGACAGATTTTGTACAAAGGTGTTGAAATTAGTGATGCTAACGAGGCATTTTGACAGAAAATGAAGCACAGCTAGAAAGGAAAGACTTCAGGATATTTTTTCCCCACTAGGAGTGAAAGGAAGGGATAGACCTGGTGGTCACCACCATGAGACTATAAAATAATTGATGACAATTGCATTTCTTCTCTTATAACTTTCTAACTTATATTTTTTTGAAGTTTTTACTATTATTCTTCACTGTTTCATGCAAATATATTATACACAAGTATATCATACTTTCCCTTTAGATTCTCTTTATACATTTTTGTTACCTTGTTTAGGATAAGAGTCTGGTAATAGTTGAGTAACACTGTAATTATCTTCTAACTAGGTACTAATTCCATTCTTTTAAAAAATAAATCAACATGTGGCTGGGTTAAAATTTGACTGATGAATGAATAGTAATTATAATATAAAGTATTTCTTGTTAAAGTAAGATTAGTTTTCCTACCTGATAAATAATTATTGCTATGGTAATCAAAAGTGTTTTAAAACATTATAAGTGGTATGTACACCAGAAAAAGGAATAAAACTTACATTTTGCTTTAAAAATTGATTCTGTTACCTCTTTACTGGGCGGAGCGCCTCAAAACGACAATACAACTTATCAGGAAAAACGCCCAAATGCGCCCATAGCAACCAGTGCTCTTTCCTTCTCATATCGTTCGAGAAATTGTGAGAGTTCCGGTGTCTACAGGAAGTATGACGTTTATACAACGATTTCCGCACCATTTTGAAATGTTTTCTCCTTGCTTCGTTCATTTTTTCATAAAGTTTTGTTTGTTTTTCGCGTTTGGTGTTTTAAATGGATTTCTTAGAATCGTTGATCGATAGTGAGGAGTTCAATGGATTCAATTTATTGGATAATGAGGTAAGAGAAGTTTATTTTGAATCGGACGATAGGATTAGAAGTGACATTAGTGTCAGTAGCGTGCACATGTAGTATCTTTCAAATTTTGGAGGAGAGTGTGTCAGATTCTGAGGATATCAAAGAGGAGTAGGGGGAAGGGGTATCTGGAGAGGCACATGGTTGGAATAGTAGTACTTTAGCACTAAATATATCGGAATTTATAACAGAAATGGGGACGAATGTGACTGTAACTAATGATAGTACTCAGCTGGCTTTCTTCTACCAGTTTTTCAAAGAAGAAACATTTGACAAGATAGTGGAATAAACGAACAAATACGCACGTCCAAAAATCGCGAAAAAACAAAATGGCGATCCAGGTTGGAAGGAAACTAATGCCACTGAAATTAAGGCTTTTTTGGACTTATGATTTTGATAGGAATTCACAACCTGACAAAAAAAGAGATGTATTAATCGTCTGACGACAGATTAGTGTTCCTGACATCAACAAAGTGTGTGTACATAGTGTTTGTAGCAGACAATAACTGGACAATATATATTTGCACGCAGGGATTCAAATTTAACACCCGAAAGTATACTTCAATTAAGGATATTAATAATGCTGCTTTCATTTTGCATTTTATTTCATTGAAATATATGCACTAATACCTAAGATATGATGTTTTTACTAACATAACCCTAAATCTCACTGAAATCCTGAAAATTCTTGCCTGCACAGAGAAAAAAAAAGAAGAAAACACTCCGCCGAGTAAAGGGTTATGCGCGGGGGGGGGGGGGGGGGAACAAAATATGCTAGTAAAATTGCAACATCTTAACAAATACCAATACCATGTGCTGACAATGAAATCTAACAGACAAAAAAAAAATCCACATAATGCTTAATCATAAGAATAATTAATCACCCTATGAAATCTTAAAATAAAATCCAAACATTACACTACTTGTAAGAAAAGACTTACAATGGCATCTAAAATAAAACAATCCCAACATCATCTGTAAGAACAACCAAGCAAAGAAATCCAAACACTACCTGTAAGAACAATGTCAGGAATTTTGTTGTGAACAGAGGCTGTGTGTTGGTGCTGTCCAGACATTCCTGATGTTCCCATTCCCATAAGCCCTATTTGTGACATTCCTGAAAGCTGCATATCATGAGTATGGAAAAAATTGGGTGGTTGCTGCTGCTGCTGCTGCTGCTGTTGCTGGGTCTGTTGTTGCTGGAAGTCAATGCTGCTGCCTAATCCATGCATAACTGCCTGAGAGAAGTTTAAGGCAGGGTTATTGGACAAGTGATGGGAAGGGCTCATCAAGCCATTATTCAGCACCATTTGTGATTCAGCTGTAGAAATAGGATTCTCCTACACAGAAAAAAAAGAAACAAAAAATATTTTTAAAAATCTAAAATTAGGTAGTTACTATCGAAACAAAATCCTCATTATATAACTATAAAATATAATCAAATGAAAATTATATACATTCTTTACTGCTATGAATATAATATATCAAAATTGATAGTGGAGATAACTGTCAAACTAAAACTTTGAATATTTTGTTGTGCAACAGAACCTATGGATACAGAATGTGTTCTTGTACAGAATTTGCTTACCTAAAAGTTTTGTAAATTTTAATTAGATATGCTTGTTAAATATTATCTAACATGTTGATGAAAATACTTCTGAAACTATTAACAGTTTCAGTCTTTAGAATTATACATAGCATAGGACTACTGCCTTTGTAATATTTAAGTGTTAATTTCTCCAAAAATTACATTTATATTTTTTTTATTTTTAAAAAGCATTAAATATTTTTATACATAGATGCGCTTAGAATCACTTATATCATAGAGAGGGTAGTGCAGATGCGCTTCCATAATCTACAGTGCAGTGCAGAAAAACTTGCTTATGTAATCTACAGTGCAGTGTGGAAAAACACGCTTCCATCAGGGAATGGGCTAAAGTCTACAACAGGATGTAATTCTCAACATAAAACGGACTAAGTTATTATGCTATGAAGAAAATATTAAGTAATAAACAAAGTATCTATTTAAATATGTTTTTATATATATATAAAATAAGTCTAATTGTGATATTTCTATTCTTTAATGTAATTCATAGGTTTTTCTACCCTTACTAGCTCAGGTTTAAAACATACCCACTGCTATATGAAACTTTAATGCAAAAGAAACCACATGGATATGTATATAAATATGTAAGCAATTTACAATGTTAATCAAAATATATCGAGATTATCAGACATCTCAGCTGTTTTGAAATGATGATTCTGAAAATTTCCCCATCCATTCCTTTGTAACCCTGTGATCTGAATGGGAAACGAAAATTATTTTTCATATTTGGAACTTAAACTCAACACACTAGATAAGATGGTATGAGAGGTATCTTTCCGGAATATGGCGCCTTTGAAAAATGTAAGTAGTTCGTGATGCATAATGTACAATGTTGAAAAGTTGCAAGTGAATAGTGAATGATTGCTATCATGGTAGTCATCAATAGTCACCATTTTGTTTACTTCCTTGCTTGTGTGAATCGAAATCAAGAGAGAATTCATGCAGATGATACAAAAGCATTTTATTTAATTCAATATTTTGAATGTGTTTAAGCAATTACCCTACTATGTAATTTGCAATTGCTAATAGTTTTTCTTAGCAGTGAAAGTACCTGCTCAATTCACAGAGTTGAAAAAATGGAAGACCAACATAGCTTAAAAATTACACTATATAACTCTCAATTATTAGGCTCTACCTTAATTAGCACAAATCTGAATAAAACTTGCAAAAGATGCTGACGTAATATAGATGCTGCACAACAGTCTGGAATTATAGTGGCCAACTATTATGTAAAAATAACAGAGAAAGCAGTGATGGAGCCAAATCATGCAACAATATCTTGCACTGATTGTTTAAAGTAAACAGTTAAAGAGACCCTTGTAATTAATAAAATTATTCTCTTAGTAAATAAATTTTAAGCAAGAACAAATTGAACAGAAAACATTTGTCATGTCGTTTTGATCATTCCATAATAAATTGTCATGTGAAAATATGAGTAAATAACAGTATTAAAATTTTGATCTAACCTTCACCTAGTAAACACTGTCAAAGAGATTCTAAAGGACAATTCTCTAGAGAAATGTAAATCTTTAAATAAAATATTAATTAAGGTTACACAAATCTTTATAAGTGATAGATGAAATCTAGATACATCGTAGAAAAGTTTCTGTATAAAATTTAGAATTTTTGCCATCTTTAACATTATGTAAAGTATCGAGCAAAGTGGCAAACTGATAGCTGCTTGCTCTACTAGTTGTCACAGCACTGTAATTACTGTGTAGAAATGAGTTATTCATAATGAAAGTAATAGTTTACGTTCGTGTGAATCTGTAATTATTTTATATATGCAATGTATTAAGTGAATTGGTACCTTTTGAGCACATAATGTATGTACAACATTCAAATGTACCAATCTTTTTATTTTGTATTTGGGTTGCATTTAAGTAATAATATGACCGGTAATTTCTTATGTGTATGATATCCCTGGTTAACACGAGATGAAAATTTAGCATTGGAAATAAAAGTATTGACCCTAGTGAATTATGCCTAATGAAAGTTCTCTTTTTGGCTGTATATTTTGTTGTATGCAGCTACTTAAGGGCATAGGTTGATGATGAAGTGTGGTAAATATTTTTTGTTTTACAACTATTGCATTTAATGTTAGTTGTCATGTTGACTGTTTTGATATGTTCAGCAAAGGAAGTCAAATACTAATGTTTTTCATTGTGTGAGCGAATTTTATGTTGATCTCATGCTAATTATCAAGTTCATCTTTTGCTGTTTCTTGATGCATCTCAAGTTTTACAAAATGTTCGGAATTATTAGGTTGGGTGAATTTTTGAGAATTGATGAAATGATGTTGCTGAATTCTTGTTATTTATTTGATGGAAATTATTAGAATATGATGTTCTACATATGCTTATCTATCTGAATATCCGAACCAGACAGTTGTGTGAAACTTTTGATTACTGAATGAATTGTTGCAATATTTTTTTCTAGGATGATAGAGAATTTCCTTATGTATGATTTAGTACAACTAGCTACGAGATAGTAATAAACATATATTACCATAATCTGATAGGTAATCCAATATCAGAAAGTGCGCCAAGGAACTTTTAAAAAAATTCCTGCACTCCGATTTGTTGGACGGGGAAAAACTTTTTAAATTGGCAACTTTGTCGCGATGGATATAATAAAAGGAGGGACCCTTCTGTCTCTCACTTGTTACAACTCTGTGGCTGCTCTGTCAGATCTGGAAACCATTTGGTCTCTGGCTTCTAAGATGACCGAAGTTTACTAAAACTCTTTTATAGGAGTCTGGTAAGCTATCAGTAGGCTTTTCTTTCCCTTCACGATTGTGCTTTTCTCCTTCCTCGTGTTAGAATAGTGACTTGACAGTGTAGATTAGGTAGTATAGTTAGATCTAGGTGAAAAATGAATGAATTAATTGTTTAAGCATAAGCAATCTATGCTCTTGCTCTATTTTTTTCCTCTCATTGATAGTAATTGCACGGTGCTTGTAAATAGTGGTATGTAGCTGTTATAAATAAACGTGTACATTTAAAAAGAGTCTTGACTGGAATTTTGCTTATAGTCTGTAAACTCTGCTATTATATATATTCTAGATAGTGATTTACAAAAAGTTTATTTTACGCTAAAGAGGTAAGAAAAGAAATGTGAAAGCACATGCACTTTATAATAAAGAGCTTATTTATTTACCCAAACACGTCCCACTGACAAGAACCTAGTGATATCCAATACATTTAAAACACACAAGTGAGAGCAAGAAAAAAACAACTGGGCTCATTTAGAACAAAAGTTATAAATACACATCTCATAAGCAAAAAAACACAAAACAGCAATTCTGAACTGAGAAGCCTGTAAGAGCTTTCGGCTAAGTTTTTTGTTATTTTATTATTTTTGTTGTTGTTTACTAAATTTTTTTAAAAATGCACATTAAAAAAAAAAATGATATGTTAATATACCAATATAAACTGTTCTAACCATATCATTGTACTGTTCTAAACATATATATTTACAGTTCTAAACATACCATCATGTACAGCTGTAAACATACCATGTTGAACTGTTCAAACTGATGCTGCAGTGCACTTGTCTGTTGCTGTTGCTGCTGCTGCACATAGTATGCTTCAGCAAAGGGGGAGCTGTTAATAGATGAAGTAGGGGGAAGGCCAGGTGACTGGGCAGGTGAAAAAGAAGGTGCTGAATGAGGCGATGTTGGTGATTGGCACCCAACATCTGAAACGCTGTTACGGTACTGTGTCATAGATGGCTATTCATGAAGAAAAGGCAACATTTTACTAATTTTCTTGAACTTTTAAACCTTCAAGTGTACCTGAGTACTATTTGTATTAAAACCACAAATAAATTACCACATCATTATGTATTCATTAACTTGATATAAATTATAATTACAGGTAATACATGTGCAGCAACTTTTAAACTTTCAGTTAAAGCTATGTAAGATATTAAAATATATTTTACAATTTATATTAAAACCACAAATAAATTACCTTATCAGTATGTATTCATTAACTTGATAAAAATTATAATTACAGGTACTACACATATCAGAAACTTTAAAACTTTCAGGTAAAGCTATATAAGATATTACTAAAATATATTTTACAAAACCATCTAAAAGTTGTGAAAAACAAGGAAAAATAAACAATTAAAAACACAGCTTTAAATAAGTATGCCTCAATAGTTTTAGGTTTAAATTTGCAAGAGCTGCTTCTAACTGAACCATTCCTATTTGACTTTTCTAGGATCCAGTGCCACCACTGCAGTGAACTACAAAAAAGCTTGGATTCATTTATGTGATATTTTGAAAAAGACCTTTGCAATCACAGTGAATTTGCCACTGATGTGAATGCATCATTTAAGTATTTTATTCTTGTAAATTCCACCCCACCCCGAATGTCACTCAAAGAAAAGTTTTATTTTCAAATAATGCTTTATAAAGAAATAATTACCAATTTTAATCTTTAAAATATATACAATAAATAATCAACAATAACAGCATAATAATATTCACTAAAGAGCATGCCTTAACTTGTGTGTGATGTAAATTTGCTGGTGAAAGACAGCATTAAAACACAGAATTTTTAACCCTTCTAGAGCTAGCTCCCAATCCTGTTAAGTCTTCCAATCCCTCACAAAAAAACCCTTCTAATCCACTCTTTGTGTCCAACCCCTCTTAGACTAGCTAACTTGTAATACCTGTACTATCTTCCAGTTTCTTTATTCAACCCCCTAAGATTAGTTTTAACATATCTAACACCCACACTAGCTTCCAGCCCCTCCAAAACTAACTTCAACACTCTGTGGTTAGCTTCCAACCCCTCTAAGATTAGCTTATAAGCCCTCTCTACTCCTCTAAAACTAGCTTTCTAACATTCCTTTGATTCGAAATTAACCCCTCAAAATCTAGCTTCCAACCTTTGAAGCCTAACTTCTAGCTCATTAAAATTATTTTTTTAAAAGTCCAACTCTAAACAATCATTAAATTTTGTCACCATCTAGTTTATTAAATCAATTATACTTAAAGTTTTGTATCTTTAGCTAAATATGTCCACAAACATATTCTTCATAAACCTAACTACAATAAAAAGCTGACATTCAACCTGTCACCATACACAAACAGACTTACAAAATAAGCACACCAACTAACCAAACACTGTATAACTGATAGCACTACAACATATACATGCTAATACCTAGGGTATCAAACCACAGAGCAATGAATTCATGCAAATTTCAGTTCAGGATACAGGAACTTGGCTGCCCATAAAGGCAACAACAACAAAATGTTACAAATTGTTAACTTTCAGTATATGAGAGTCCTTGAGACCTCTAAAGCTGCTAAGCATTCTAACATCTATTTGTAGTGAAACTCGTTTATCAATAAAAATGGATATAATTTTTACTTTTCTTTCTTTCTATTGCTATAGTTATTAAGCTTTGTAAAATGTTTGCTTTCTTTCTTTATATTGTTAATCTTTCCAAGCTTTGTAATCTAAAATGAAGTAGGAGATGGAAGACAGATTACACAAACTGTGCAAAATGAGGACAAAAACGTGCTTTTAAAATTAAAATACTTAATTTGTAATTCTTTTATTCATTAGTACAGCTTTAAATGCAGAGTTTAGGATGAGAAACCAACATATACATTTTCTATATACAGTTCCCTAAGAGCATAATGCTGATAAATGTGTGAAAAATGATTCCTATGAAATAAACAGAATCAGACAATCAATGATTCATGTACTAAATAAAGTCACTAGAACTGAAGGGAGAAAGGCACAGGATACCAAAAGATGTGATGTCCACCTTGTTAATGCAAGACCTTCACCTATGTACCCAGGTTCCAAGAAAGATGGATTAGGGTTGGGATAGAGACCCACCTGAACATCAGACGGATCACAAGAAGTTATATGCACATGTGGCAACCCATGGGATGTCTGGACCAACTGTAGGGACCCCACCTGCCCACCACCACCACCCTGTACTGGCTGGGTTTTGGATGTTCCAGCATTCCCAGCCCCAACCCCAACACCACTGCTGGAGGTCATGGCTGTTGTAGTGCAATTGAGCTGCGTACTGGGCTTGGCGGTACTGCCTGAATGATGGTGCTGGTGTAGGGGAAGTTGATGAGGATGGTGATGCTGTTGCTGCTGGTGGTGATGGTGGTTATGAAGGTGCTGATGGGATTGTGCAAGTGGTGACCGCTGCCGCTGTTGCTGCATGTGTAACAAGTACTGCTGTGCGATGCGAGGATCCAGTTGTACACTACTTGGGTCCACCTACAAACCAAACAGGCACTCACAACACACAGGGCAGAAATCAAACACTACAAAGCAAAAACAAAAAAACAAAACAAAACAAAACAAACAAACAAAAAAATAAAACCAAACAAAGCCATTTGCAACTATACACATCATTAAAAACTATTTCAGAAAGAAATAAAATATTCTGGTAAAATGAAGCTTATTATTCATATTAAAGTATGATTTTTCTAAAACTATTCATGCTACTTTTTGTTATTCAACTGGACATGTCTTTTAATACATCTCTAATTAAAAATAGAACTATAAAGAGAAACTTTCCTGGTTCTTCAGAAGTCAAAAAAGGATTAACGATAATTTACTAACAACTCTAAATATATAAAGATTGTTTCTCATACATTAAACACAATGTATATTTATATTACAGTATAATAAAGATTAACAAGTCTAATATTTCTAATAATATGCAACAGTCCACCATGGTAAACAAACACTGGATTAGAATCTTAAATTTTCCATTACAAAATAAAACTATAAATAAACCAGGCAGTCATCAACATAGCTACAGAGAGTAAAAGTCATAATACTGGCTCAAACTGCAAATTATATTAAAAGCATACAACATAAGAGCCTTGCATTAGAAAATGTACCTAACCTAGCAAACTGTTAACATTTCTATCTATATGACATACATTTCACATGTTCATTAATTTCAGGAATATGACATTCATTAGTCTATGGAAAAAACCAGTCAGTACCCTTATTTGACTTGTATAACTATTCCGGTGATCTAGTAAATACCCTTATTTGGAACTGTATGCCTAGTCTGATGATGTAGTGAATACCTATATTTGACTTGTATGCCTATTCTGATGATGTAGTGAATACCTATATTTGACTTGTATGCCTATTCTGATGATGTAGTGAATACCTATATTTGACTTGTATGCCTATTCTGATGATGTAGTGAATACCTATATTTGACTTGTATGCCTATTCTGATGATGTAGTGAATACCTATATTTGACTTGTATGCCTATTCTGATGATGTAGTGAATACCTATATTTGACTTGTATGCCTATTCTGATGATGTAGTGAATACCTATATTTGACTTGTATGCCTATTCTGATGATGTAGTGAATACCTATATTTGACTTGTATGCCTATTCTGATGATGTAGTGAATACCTATATTTGACTTGTATGCCTATTCTGATGATCTAGTAAATACCTATATTTGACTTGTATGTCTATTCTGATGATCTAGTGAATACCCATTTTTGACTAGTATGCCTATTCTGAATATCTAGTGAGTACACCTTAATAGTTAAGAATGATTTATTTCAGCAAATCTAATGAATCAGAAGCATAAACAACTTCAAAGGCAAAAAAAATCTCAAAGTTTTATTGTGGAAAAGCTAAGTTCTATATGCTGTAGTGAGAATTATGAAAAATAATTTAGATAATCAGCCAAACTGACAGAAACATAAGTCTATTAGGTGCAAAACAAAAGACCAATTTTGACAAGAAACATACACCTTACTGCTCAATTATAGTTTACAAAATATGTGTACTTGTAACAAACAAAAAGTAGATTATGGTAATATAACCAAGCTCCTCCATTCATGAGCAAATGCTTCTAAATGACTACACTGACCTATTAACAAGTGACAAATGTTTCTGAGACAATCTATCCTAATTTATACAATCTTCAATTTAGGTTACAAAAATATGAAAATGAAGACACAATTTTAAATGAAATGTGAAAAAATGAAATTTAAATTTATGTATAAATTAAGGCTCAAATCTATTTTCTCATAATGATCTTCATCACAAGAATGATGTAAATATTTCTGGTAAACTGTCAGGGTTTTAAATACACAACCAAAATTTTTTTCAACTATATATTTGGTTAATTATTTTATTTATAAATGCATATAAACTTTTTTTTAAAAGTGAAAATCATGTTCTATTAAAATAATGTAGCTCCCTAACAGCAAATCAAAAAACTAAAATATCAAATTGCTTTTGGAAAAGAGGCAAATTCTCCTATTGTGAAAATGAATGATAATTATATTTTAAGGTAACTATAATATTATATTTTAAGACGTGTGGATTTTGAAAGAAAATGCTACCTCCACAAATGCTGACAACAATATACAACACAGAAACATCTGCCATAGGTCACACTTACATATGCATCTAGGAAAATAAAAATAAAAATCTACACCACATGCTGGTTTGCACACATTTCCACACTTAATAAACATCATTACAACAGATTATTATCATAGCATCCCCACCACCAGAAATGGTTACAAGTTTAGTTTTCCAAACAATGTAATATTTATGACAGATTTTAAACATTACTTTCAAATTTGAAAAATGATGGCATGGATAAACTGGAATATTTGTACTCACCGGTGGTGAAAGTGGCACTCTCATCTGATTGGCATTGTTAAGGACTAGTGGTGAAGGGACCCCTTGAACATGCCGCCGCCTTGTAGCTGGTGACTGTGGGTTGGCTGGAGGAGGCATTGCCATGTGATGGGGTGAGGTCGGAGACAGACTGGATGGGGAACTAGTTCCACCATACCCCCCTGCACCCCCATCCTCAGCATCCAGTGGAGTTGTGAGAGGGGAAGGAAAGTGGAGTACAGTCAGATCTGGTAAAGAGCCAGTGTTGTTAGAAATAGGAATGTGTTGACCGAGGTCCTGCTCTTGTGATGGGTAAATGCTGCAAGCAAGCCATCAAAATGTCTGAGAATTCAGCAATAAAAGCATCAACTACTAAAACCAAAGGTAAGAATAAAAAACAAATTAACATAAAAAAATAACTAAAACTTATCAGCTTAGCAGATATCGTGTCTTAAAAAATAATTAAAACAAACAGCAGTAATTCACAATGCACCTAAATATGGGCCAATAATGTGATATACAAAATTTTAAATACAATGGTGACAGATATAAATTCAACAGGAAATTTTAAAGTAATTTTTAAAAAAATTAATTACCTGTAAAATCACATGAAATATACCTTAAAAATGAAAATTTCATTTCTCAAACTTAGAATTTAAGTTGCCTTTGTTATAAGAAAGCAATATCTTTTATTAGTTTTAAAATATCTTGTTAATTTATTAATATTTAATGTATAAAAATTTCAAACTTTGTTTAAAAAATTCACAAAATATTTACTATATCTTTAAAATTGTTGAAATGAGATTTTTTCATATAAAAAACATAAGCTAAATAAATTTACGTTATAAATTTTCTGAACCCCCCCCCCCCAAAGAAATTAATGTTAAATTTCACTATTTTATTTTTTTAAAAACCCTTTCTTATAAGCTTTAAATGTATATATATGGAATTATAAATATTTAAAAGGGAACCTAGTCTGTTTATATTGGAGCAAGTATGGTGATTTAGAAAGATGCATTTAAAATAAATAAAATAAGGACTGCAGAAAAAGAACACTTTGGTACAGTTGTTTAGTTTTTCTGTATAAATATTTCCTATCCATATCAAACTACCCCCCTCCCCCCCCCCCCTTATTTTTAGCTTTCTTATTAACACAGAGTAAAAGCTTGTCTTCTACATCCTGAATATATCTATTAAAGCAGAATACTACAAAAACAGGTAAGAAATATCAATTTACATTTTTCAATTTTTATAATTTAAGTATCTTTGTTATGAGAGAGAGCAATGCTACCTGTTACTTTTAAAATAGCATGTTTACTTTTTATATTTAAAATTTTTCTTTTATTATTTAAATATCTGTTTTTCAAATTTTTTATTGGTTGCAAATTAACAAATCTGTGATATGTAAAACAAAATCCTTAAATTATCATTTTATTTATCAGTAATTCAACATGAGAAATGCTATTTACTGTGCTTAAAAAAATTAAATACAGAAAGGGCTATTTTAAAAACAATACACCTGTCTCTTGGTGTCAAAAACTGACCACTGGAGGAAAAAGTTAAGAAAATTAAAGTGAAAGTTTGAATGCAAAAATTAAATGTTATCATTAAAAAGACATTCTTCAGTAAGCAATGCTTTATTAATTAAAAATTTATTATTTTGCTATCTTATATTATCGTATGTCACATGAACATTTTTTATAAAAAGACTTTCCTTATTAGAATTTGTGCACTGTGTAATATTCACTAATAAAATGCCTCTTCATATTCAAACATGTGTATTGCTTCTAAAACTATAAATCATTGAAATATTGATAATGCCATGATAATCAAACCTCTTTGGTAGTGGATCACTCCTGACGAATTTTGCTTCAAACTTACAAAGAAAGATTTTAAAAAATATATATATTAGCACAATTACAATGGGCTGCTGAATAATAATGAGTCAGTGCACATTTTTAAGTATGCTTTTATTTCAAGAGGCCATCTTTTTCTTAGCATCGCAGTATACTTTGTCAAAGAAGGAAATTTTCAGCCAATAATTTCAAAAGAATATTGAATATACTGACTTACATGAGAGTAGGATATGGTTTATTAAAATAAATATATAATAACTGTCAAACTGATACAGTCTATTATTTGAGTTGTCAGCACTACCAGATTCCATTTTGAACAAGTGAACTTCATCAGTCAGTAGATTGTTACTGTACAAATGTTTTATGTCGAATTTTGCTTATCCCATTGAGCTTTGACTTAAGTATATATAAATAATCTTGAGCAAAATTGCATTTTGTTAACTACAAAAATAAAATTCTATAGTGCTCAAAAAGGATGTATATTTAAGTGTACTTTGAATGTTTCAATCAGATCAAGCCTTTTTCATGCTTTGCATACAATCTGATTAAATCATATTGTTAGTTGAAGTTTTTCATTTGTGGATGATAAAAAATTAAAACAGTACCCACCCTCCTCAAATTTAAGACCTTTTCTAGACTTTTCTGACATTTTGACCAATTTTCAAGACTTCAAGAAAAAAATCAAAACAAAAACAAACAGTAAAAGCCCCAAAAGAAACATTTCCTATAGATAATGTTTGAATATGATCACAACAAATAATCATGTGGCTAATATTTTGTCAATGATTCCCCATGTAACAATGTATGTGCATAGAATTGTACACTATTGTACAACATATCAAAAAAATATGACATGTTTCTGAAACTCAAAAGAAGTTATGCACAAGTAGAATACACAATGCTTGTATTAGTACAAATAAAGATGCTTTAATTAATACTCCCGTTTCTAAAGTGCCTGGATTAAAAGTGAATAAAATGCACATACACTTTCTTCCCTTCAAAAAAAGTTATATTTTGAGTTTTTATTTTTACATGAGGTATTTTGAAAATTAAACAAGAAATAATAACAAAATGATTCCAAACTCTATGCATGCTCAATGAAAATTGCTTAACAACTTACTTACTTGATACACCTACTAATCAAGATAAATCTTGAAGGCACTGTTAGAAGTTAATGCAGAACTGCAAGTGAAGTAAGTTTGTAAAAAAATAAAAAAAAATGCTAAAGATACAGTGCTTTTTCAAATCTGTACACAAATGACAATGTGTGTGAAAATGTAGCTGTCATAATTTTTTCATAATAACAAGGAAACAAGAAATGAACTAGACCAGTGGTTTTCAAACTTGTTCAGGGAATGGAGGAGCATGGTCACAATGCTCTTTGCAGAACACAATTTAATATTTATTTATATTTTTTTCCTTACCTGAATGAGCCCATTTTGAGAACCACTGAACTAGATGAATTTGAATGATACACATACACACTCTCTACTTTTGTAAGTGCACTCTAGAAACCTTGCTTTAGTTAATAAAATGTTGAAGTATAATAGATAATATTTTAAAAATCTATTTCTGGTATATACATAATATTTAACAAATTCTTATAAAACCAAATCAATTCTTTAAAATTATATGATCACATGCTAAGTAAAACAAATGTAGTAAAATGAAAAGTATTATGTTAAAAAAACAAATGAAAGTACTATCTTATAAAAAAGTGAAAAATATATGTGATATTACTTTATAACAATCAACAGTTAAGACATTATACAATGCACTGAAGGGTTTGTCTAATAACATCAATAGTATAGAATAATAAATTCTATCTTAAAACCAATTTTAATTTATTAAAAATATTAATCTGAAATTATTAACCCAGGAATGATGAAATCATGTAAATGAAATAAAACAGGATCCATCAAGAAAATTAGTTAAGTATATAAAAAAATATAGAGCAAGTGTACAATTAAACAAATGAGAACAGGGAGAAATACTATCTATCCTTGATCATTCCCAAGATCATTCCCAAGTACACATGGACTATCTGATTGAACAATACTCTTGTTTGAGAATTATGCTTTAACTGGCAATACATCTAGGAGATCCAAGTAAATGGTTTTAAACAGTTGAAATATGGATCATACATAACATTTACTTTCAAATGCTTGGACAAAATAGAAAACAGATTTTAAAAAATGCACAATGGTTGCAAGAGGATAAAGATTTATAAGAATGAGCAGTCAATTGTAAGAGTGACCTGTATTCTGATTCTAAATGATGAATAGGTCTGATTATATACTTTGCATTTCACACACTAATGAAAATTTTAATTCATGTATATGTCATTAATTTCTTACACATAAATGTGTATGCAAGCCTGTATATATATTTTTACTGATTTCTCACAATAAGATAAATAATTAAAAGTAAATAAAATATAAATAACAACAATAACAAAAATATTTAGCTGATAGTCAAGTCATAGTCAAGAAAAATCAACTTCTTTATCAGAACAAGTATATATATATATATATATATTAGTTCAAAGCAAATTATATATATATATATATATATATGATTGATACAATAGTAATTAGCTATGTTTTAGTACTGCCATCAAGTTATCTTTAAATGATTTTAATTAAAGTTTGCATTATCTGGTATATCAGAACACAATTCTTTTTTTTCTGCAGATGTAAATAATATATTCTATACTCTTCTTCTCCAGGCACTGCCTACCAACATATAATCAGTTTCTCATCAAACAAGTCTCTAATATTATTATTTTAAAATCTACTGCTAGTAAATGTATAATAAAGGATATAAAACAGTTCTTTAGAGTTGCATAGTTTTTGTCTTTCTCTCTCACCTCAGTGCATACATATACATGTTTATAATGTATGTGTATGTAATACATGCATGAACACATACATAAATATTTAAAACAATACACTTTGTGATGAATACTGATTATGAGACTTTTGTCACCTGCAACTGAATTTTACTTGTACTTGTTTTAACAGGACAGTGATCCAGTTGTTCATTTTATTTTACAGCTGAATTATGTAGGAAAAAAAATAAAATAACAAAATAATCCACTTTGTTCCTACATAATGAAATACAACATCAATTTTCTGATGAGATACAAGAACTTGGTACAATTAATTAGCTGCTGAGGATGACCATATAGTGTAACTGGAAATAGTACCCATCAAAGTCAAATACGTTCTAAAATATACTTACAGTATTTTTTAAATTAAGAATTTGTTTACTTTAATGACAAATGATTCTAAAACAGGATAATGATAATGAAGTGTATATATCTTATGACAGAATTAATATAAATCACAAACTTGAACATGGAAATAAGACACTGTCAAATTTGTCTATGTGATATAAATTTACAACATTTGCATTTTATTAAGTAATCTGTAATGTTTCAATAACAAGAGAACCATCACCAATAACACAAACAATATAACAAACTATAACAAAATAATTGTTATTGCACACGTCATGATCTGTTTGAAAATGCTTTTTGAAATATATACAAGAATATTTCCAAATTATGGCTATAGTTGTTATTGCCTACCAAGTCATTTAGTGGGTTACAACACTAGATGAATGTAACATATTTTCATAACTTTTATAAGTCTTCATAAAAACAGTCCTATAAATCCAGGCTGAGAGTTTAAACATTAGTAAAAGATAATAGTCAACCATATATTGATAATTAGAAAAATCTTCACCCTCAGTGGACTATACTTTTGATAAAATGGGAAATGTTTTAATTTTTAGTGAACATGTTTCTGATAACTGTGAAATGTTTCAGTTTTTAGTGAACATGTTTCTGATAACTGTGAAACGTTTCAATTTTAGTGAACATGTTTCTGATAACCATGAAATGTTTCAATTTTAGTGGACATGTTTCTGATAACCATGAAATGTTTCAATTTTAGTGGACCTTGATAACTGGGGAAAATTTCAATTTCTCTCCCATCATCAGTACCTTCTGACAGCACCCTCAAATTAAAAGCACAGCCTGAGTGTGAGACTGACAATTATTGAAATAAAGTCAACAATCTGCAGATCCAGAAAGACTATTATAACATGTTTTAGTGAGATTTGGTCAGTGAGAGATAAAAAGCTAAAATTCAATCTAAATTTACCAGTACAATGGTACCAACTTGCTCAATTTATATTAGTACAGGGGTACATTTTACAGTACAAAAACAATATTGCAACAAAATGGAATCCTTGTATGTGCATGGGTGTAAAAATATATAATTTTGTAGAAACAATATAAAAGTGGTGTTTAAAAATGATAGGTGGACTGATGGACATATGGATGATGACTGATAGGATAAATCAGAAAGCAGCTCAACATAGAGAAGAGATATATCAACAGACTTTTAAAACAAGAACAGAGCTGTATATAATAGAGAGTGTAAATCCATGCAGTGCAGGTCTACATCTTGCTACCAAATCACTAAATTGACTCAGGCTTTCAATGCACATTAATGACCAGTCAACGCCCAGTGTTGTGAAATTTGGCAATAAGCCTATATAATGTACTTGATTCTTAAAATTGAAATAATGCAATAAAATGACATTTCACAAATATTCTGTTATCTGTAGAGTATAAAGATGTACATTTCCATTTTAGGTTCCAATAATTCTGTTATTTTCAAGTCAGTGTTAGAATCAACTGATGATCACAAGCATACTATCTGCTTATATATATGCATGTCATTATTAAACTTAACTGTATGAGGTCTCAAAGCAGGTTCTAAAGTAAAATATCTCTAATATTTTGTAATATATTGTCTATCTGTGATAACACTCGGTGTAACAGTTACTAAACACAAGTCAGTACACATGCATCTATTTTAACAATATGACAAAACTCTGCTGAACAATACATTTATATTAAAGAAATCAAGACACAAGTAAACAGATGAGCTAAGAAAACAGTCAACTCTAATGCAGAAACACACTTCTATAGAAAGAATATGTAACACAACCCTAAAAGTAAAAGTGGGCTATAAAAACAGTCAGCTTTAAATCTAAACTACATATCTATGTCAAGAAAATGTAACTGTAGAATTGACCTATAAAATTACCAAATTAATATTGAACTATACTTCTACATTACATGTAAACTGTACAAGTGAGCTACAGAAGTGACCAATTTAATTTTAGCAGTACAAATCTATATTTAAAAAAAAAAATAATATACAACTGAGCTACAAAAGTTACCCACTTCAATGCTGAACTACATATCTGGAAATCAGTTATAATTTTTTCAATATTGTGTAAACCACATGAGACACCTTAGGCTCCAAGTCATAACTAATGAAATTAGTATTAAGATCTTTTTCAAGAATATATGTTGTAAAACTGAGCTATAAAAGTGACCAATATTAATGTTGAAATATAGATCAACATTAAGAAAACATTACAAGTATAAACCTAGTCACAGAAACAATTTAATAAGAGACTGTACGCCTACAATTAAAAAATTCAACAACTACAACTGACCCACCGCCACAAAGCGACAACACTTAACTGCATAGTATTCAGAAAAGAAAACAGCCAAATACAGTGGCTTTGGAAACTTGACACAACTTCTTAATTTACTGTGCAGTTAAATGTTTATCAGCCTTGCGGTGGTGGATGATCAGTTATAGTTGTTTATATTTTCTAATTGTTGGTGTATAGCCTCTTTGTTAAAGTGTTTTAGTGGTCAGGTTACAACATAGTTACAAACAACAAACTGTGGCAAGAAGCCTTCATAGCTAGCTGACCATGAGGTTGAACTGAAATCTCAGCAGCACTAGCAAATCATTATAAATTTATGCTAGTGTAATATAACACTTAACAGCACAATTAAGTGCCACAAGCTCTGGTTTGGAGCCTTGGTAGTTAGCTGGCTGTGAGGTTGAACTGAAATCTCACCAGCACTAATTAATCCAAATATAGCTTTATTTTCCTTTTTTGACAAGCAGCACTAATGTTATTAAAGCATAATCAACAAGTGCAAATTATAGCTAGGAGCTGTGGTAGCTAGCAAACTATAAGGACAAACTGATGCCTCAACTGTGCCAGCACTAGCTAGGCAGTAACTTGTACATTTTGGATTCAGTTGGTACATTTACTTAAACTGTTACTGACAAAAAATAAAGTTCCTAATCAAATATACTTTTGGAAAGTGTACCTTAACTCAATCGATATTTTTCTGGATTAAAGCTAGATATCTTCAGAAGTTAACATTTGATGAATTAGATAAAAATGTGATGAAACAATACACCAAAACAGAATTCCATGTACTTTTCAGCATATATACAATCAGTTAACTTTGCTAGGGGTTGTCGTATGCAATTGGGAGTTTGTCAGTAAATCAACTTTTCAACTGTGTAATTTTACTATTCATTCAATTCCTAAAACAGTTTATAAATATTTTTTCCTATTTTAATCTTAATGTCTAGAACTGATGATGCAGAGCCAAATAAAAAAAAATGCTGCACAATAATAAACCAGTTAAACTTAAACATTCAGCATGATGCAAACTAAAACAACATCATCACTCATCTAATTCAAGGGTAAAATGACTGTCCTCAACTATATTCAACTGACCAAGTACTTATCAAGATTCATTATTATCATCAATTTCAAGATTTATTTCGGAGGTTCATTTCTTTTGTTTTACCAGTATAAGATCTTTAGTTTTAGCAAAGCATTTGGCATAAAAGCTGTTAATGTAATATTAAAATATCTACTGAACTATGCATATTAAAATATATATGTGAATGTGAAATGAAAGCAAAATCTAGTAAGAAAACTTAAGTATAACATTAAAGATTTTTAAAAATCAATATAAAATTTAATAAACTTAATAAAATGTAGCTGAATAAATGAGTTGCAAATAAATATGGTATATATAAAAAAATATCTATTAATTACAACTGATTTGGGCAAAATATTAATGAACACTGACATTTAGTATTTAGAAATATAATTATAGATATGACCTGAATTATCTATGAATGTACACTAATGTAAAAACCAATGAAAACAAATCCCAGTTAGTATAAATTTACAACTAAATACTAAAACTGAACTGTTATAGCAATAACTGAGATTGCTAAATCAAAAAAAAATAGGGCAAAGATTTAGCAAATTTCCAAGTCAGAACCCTCTTACTGGATATTGTTACATAAGCGACCGAAAGAAATTTCTACGATTTTTCAAGTAAACTTGCTGGCTACAAAGAGGGCACTTCTTTATATTGAAAAAACAACAACAAAAGTAAAACATCCTAAGTACTCCATTTCAGTATAACATAAAGAAACAAAAGAGCCAGGTTATGGTCCAAAGCATTTTTAGCCAGTGTGTTCTCAAGCTGCAATCATGTGCATCAACAACAGTTTTTATTTTACTTTTAAAAGAAAAAAATTTCTCAAAGCTGTTGGCTACTTACTTTGCAAAGACATGCAGAAAAATAAAAAATTACTATGGTACCTGATATATAAATGTGGTTTTCTATTCACATGGTCATTAATATTTATTTAATGTATGCACTGACAAGAATGTTTACAAATATTTACAGTTTTAGACAAATGTCAGCTGTAAAATTTCAATGCATAGTGACTTGGATTTTGAAAGTTATTATTCAAAACTAATACTGTGAATTAAACACTAACAATTTTATGTTAATGCTATATTTCTATACTTAATAAATGTTGTGCATATTACTATTCAGCAATAGTCAATGCATTCCTTCCACCCCAACTCAGAAGCTCAGCTTAATGCTGATTTCTGAGCAGACATATTAGAAAGCAAAAGCCCTACAGAAATATTTTCAATGTTGTGATGTTAAAACTTAGATTTATAGCTAAAAGAATGACTAAAATATCTATGATTTCTTTGAGTTATATATAAAGTTACAGGAATGATAGGATGCTTTTATGACCTTTACACAAATATTAAACAATACAAATTTTATCATTCAACTGCAAAGGTTTCACAAGGATGTCTGATTTAAAAATTTAAAGAGAGGGAGAAATTATCCTCAATTATAGGATAATGCATACCAGAATCATATAAATAAGAGAACGTGTGGAACAGAACAGTGTAGCACCTAAAAAAAAAAAAAAAGATCCAGCTTAAAAAAATACTGTATAATGGCAAGAAATTTCCAATGACAGAGATGCAATGAGTCAAGGCAACTGAATGTTGGGTAACTTCAATAAAAACAATGCTTCCTAATGGTCAGTGGGAATTACTCTGTTGACAATTCTTACTTTATCAAATCCATCTTCTGAATAATGTCCACTTGAGCATCAATGTCATAGAACTGCTCCCAGCTGTGCAAAAGATGTTAGAAAAACATGATTTACGGTCAGATGAAAGTGTTATCATATCACCTTATGGTAATTTGGAAAGTCTAAATGTCATTTATGCATGCCAATTTTAACACTAGGAAAGAAAAAATAGTTTGCAGAAGTGCATATACTTATATATCTGTAAGCATGTGTGTGTGTATCTGTGTGTGTATCTGTGTGTGTGTGTGTGTGTGTGTGTGTGTGTGTGTGTGTGTACTTGTTACTCTATTTAATGTGTCATATTATTCATATTATTCTGCAAGGATTTCTATTTCTATTTCCAAATGAAGTTAAATTTCAAATGTCTGCTTAAATAGAGCTAAAAATGTTGCTAGATTATTTTACTCTTGTCCACTATGATATTATTAATTACAAGGTTTAAAAAAAAAACAAGGAAAAAATATTAAATAAAAATACAAATACAAGAAGCATTTAATGTTACTAAATGAAGAAATTATCTTTTCTTTTTTTTTTTTTAAATCGTAGTATTATTTCTACAATAAACAGGGCTTTGGAATTGGAGTTGGAGTTGTGGAGTCTGCTGTTTTTGAGTGGAGTCAGAGTTGTGGAGTTGGCTATTTTTAAGTGGAGTTGGAGTTGGTAAAAATGTTCCAACTCACAGATCACATTTGAACCATCCATAACTAAAAACAAGAAACTTATAAAAAAAATGAAGCTTTATCTCAAGGTAGTTGTTTATTTTTAATTTAGTACATTTTAAGCAAAGGAATTAAAAGTACTTTGTAAAGTTATTGAAATAGTGAGTTAAAAACACCAAAAAATTGCTATATAAATTTGAAGTTTGTATAAAAAGTGTACAAGAGGAGGATAAGGAGAAAGCTATTTCAGTAGACATCATTCAATCACCTTTTTCACCTTCTTCATTAATAGTAACCATGAAGATGAAGAGTTTGAAAAAGATCTAGACAAACAGGATTGGTCAAAATGTTGGGAGTTTAAATATGGAAAATTTCAGAGAAATTTCAAAATGTATAGAGGTTGATGAGATTTGACTGAATTTCTGAATTGAGCACTAAAAATGCAATACCCTACTACCAAGAGAATATTCAAGATGCTACTCTGACTGTCGCAGCCTTATCACCAACTCAAAACACAGTGAAATATTTGTTTTCTGCCCTCAGAAATCTAATCTTACTTGAGAACAGCAACGAAGCCAGACCTATAAGAACCAATTCAATTTAGATAAACATTATCAGTTATATTCAGTATATTTTGATGGGTTTTGTATTCAATTATTGTATGGTTGAAAAATAGTTTTAAAATGAAATTTATGAAAGCCACTTCCTCATCTATTTACACTTATACCAGACTCATACATATCTATCTATCTATATAAGTATATAATTTTTATGTCATTTGATATTACTAATAAACTACAGCTGGAGTTAGAATAGGAAGTTGGATTCCTAAAATTTCAGGAACCAGAGTCTAAATTTATGGGCCATATCCACAACACTTAAATATTACTGACTAAATTTATTAAAATTAATTCATTTATCTCACAGTACTAAAAGTTAAATAAAAATCATTTTAATTTTTCACTCAACAATTATCTGACAGTATCAAATTAAATACTAACAATTCTATAATATATTAATGCTATATTTCTTTACTTAATAATTGTTGTGCATATTAATATTCAATACATTCCTTCCACCCTGACTCAGAACAATGCTGATTTCTGAGCAGACAAGTTAGGAAGCAAAAACTCTAGCTTTCACTGTTTCTCTCTCTTTGTCTACTTAGTTGTAGCATGCACATTGTTGTTGACAATATGACCTTGTATAATCAATATTTATACCCCCTATTAAATTTTGAAGTTTGAATTTACCTCATTCATTTAAAGTTTTGCCCAATTCCCCACCACCCTCCCCACATGCAGAGTCCAGATTAGTAATATTTTACTGTACATATGCACATTTTAAAATATATATTTTTAATACTTTTTATTTTCTGAATATTGTTAAATACATTTTTAAGTTGTTACATATGCCAACAGACTTAAATACCCTCTCTCAATTTGTTTGCAGTCCTTCATGTAGTCAATAGTCCCAAGCCACAAAATGGCATTTGTTATTAAAGATTCTTTAAGGAAAAGTGACTCTAGAATCAAAAAAAGTCTTTCTTAACCCCATTTGTGCAAATCATGGAAAATAATAGAAACAACCTGCACTTGGTTCTAGTGTTCTATTCCCAAACAAGAGTACAAGTTGTAGGTCTCCATGAAATGAAGAGTCATATAAGAATAGCTCTGGTGAGGTTAAAAACATAGAAGATTTTTTTTTAAAAGTTTACTAAAGAAAACAGTTTTCTAATTTTATAATACTTTAACTGTTTCTAAGTAGTTTTCTAAATGTAGCTAATTATTTCTTGTGATAAGGACTAAGTAATTATGTATATATATATATATTTTTTTTAATTAAAACATGCTATATACTTTGTGTAATAAACCCTAAAGCCTGTTTTAATGAAGTTATTTAGATAGTCATTCTGGTCACTCAAATTATGTTATTAAGAGCTAATATTTCTTCTTAAAGAATCAAAATTTTACAGTTATGGTCTGTTTACTACATCATTTATGATACAACTCTGATGCCAAGGAAATGAGAGAATCATCTTTTTTTTAATTAATAGCTAACCTGCTCTCAATTAAATACACATTATTAAAGATAAATACACATTATTGAAATATGTCATGCTGAAAAATATTACAATAAAATTTTAATAGTAAGTGGCTAATATAATGATGCAAAATCAGCATTAGGTATTTAACAGATACATGAAATCCAAGATAAGTCAACAGGTGGACCAATTGTTAGACAACAAAAAATTTAACCAAATATTATGAAATACCTTTTAAAATTATTTTCTTGCAAAGCATAAAAATGCATAAGTTAATAATAGCTTAATGTAACATATAATATGTTAACAGGGGTTCAATGATTTTTCAGTATGTAAAATCAGTCATCAACATTTACTAATGTATTTAGTATTGAACATATGCCTTTCTATTTCAGGGTAATTTTCTTTTTTTTTCTCATTGACTTATTTTCCACAACTGCAGGAATCTTTCGATTTCAAATGCTGTTCTCAGTTGTGTTATGTTCCTATGGGGGTCCTCCTCCTCTCACTTGCTTCTGAGAAAAGTATCTGTCCTGGTGTTGTGAGGAGGGTTCCTGTCATAGTGTTGTGAGGAGGTTTCTGTCATGGTGTTGTGAGAAGGGTATCTGTCGTGACATTGTGAGGAGGGTTTCTGTCATGGTGTTGGTGCTGAAGGTGTTTAGTGTCTTGAATGTATCTTTGTTTATAGACTATGACTTTTTCCTCGGCATTATAGGAGGTATGTTGTATTTGTCTGGTTGAGGAATTTTATTAGTGCCAAAAGAATGAATTTGTGACTATGTTCTTGTTGGGAGAGTAATGTGAATGGGAGTTGTAGAAGTGTGTTTCTTTCATCAGTGTAGAAGGAATGTTGAATAGTGTTCTCTATTCTGCAGTGTGTGCATGATTTTGGTTCAAGATTTAATTTGTGTGTATCTTGTGGGGTTGTCTAAGTTTAAATTAGAAACAGAGCTATTTCGGCTTTGTCTCTACAACATGGTAGTACTAGTAGTTATAGAGCAAAGTATTTTTTATAAAATTAATTCTATTTTAACCTAACAGAAAATATCAATGATAACTGATAGTCAGAGGAAATATAAGGTCGAAACTTCTACTGTTTGAAAAAGTCTTTTAAAAATCCATAATATGGCTTACTATCAAGAACTAAAGGTTGTAGGAACTATATTATATACTAACGTTTTATAAAAAAAAAAAAAAAGGAATAACTGATGATTATGTGTAAATTGTTATGATTTTGTGAGAATCATAAACATATATTACTTTTAGAAAATGATTTATTTAACGTTGTTAATACTGCAGCTTAAAATTAGAATTTATATTAAATAATTTATACCCTTCTTTGCATGCACAATCTGCTAACAGTTGTCAATGCCAATATTGTTAATAGTATAATACTAACCAAGTATGGTAAGATGTGACTTAATAACTGATACATAAACATGTCAAGTTCTGAAACAAAACTGCAGGGTTAGGTATGCTAGTGAAACTATCAAAGGGTTTGTCTCCATCGACTTCCACTCAGACCTCAAAACAAAATTCCAGACCCACAAGGCCAGTTTTGTTCGCTAAAATACATAGATCAACCAAATCTGGCTTTTAATTTCACAAGTCTTTGTTATGAACCCCTCTTGCATTTAAGAATGAATACAGCTCTGAGATGGATTTATTTTGGACAACGTTATTTTCCATTATTTTAATACATGAGCATCGAATGTAAGCTACAACTCCTTGACAGTTTTGCTAGCAGACATGGACAATATTTTATAGGGAATACTAGTGAAATAATAAAGGCTAGCCAAACTATGTTACTCTGGATTCCTCCTTAATGTTCAGCCTTCAAATAAACAATGGCAACTACTTAAATAGCAGGTGCTAGCCTAAACCAGATTATTATGATTTCCTATCAGATTACATCCATCACCACTGCATGAAAATTCAACAAATGGGAACTGTACAGCCATTAAATTCTGCTTCTATGAAATTATATGATCATTCTTACATATTTTCTGCATGCAACAGACATTATAAATTAACATAAAAAGAATTTGAGAATTAATAGCTTTCCTAATTTCTAGCTCCATAAGAGGATTTAGGTCAGTTTTTAAATGCATATAGGCATTGCACAGTTGTTCCATTCAAAGCTAGGTAGACTAGGACAAGGTCTCCATAGCTTAACTTAATGAGTATAAATAGAACAAGCACTATCATCATACAGAAGCTGTTAAGATGTGATCCAGATAGGGACAAACACTCATTGGTGACTATTAATTAACAAACTCTCTAACTTGATTTGATGGTGTCGTTTGGATGGGACCAAAAAGAAATAAAAGCAAACCTCAAGTGCTACATCAATAACTCTTCAAAGATCCAACATTTCTTTTATCATGAAATTCCCTCCAGAAGCAACATATTGGGTTTTTAAAAAAAATTACAAAAAAAATCAGTAATCTAAGATGCTCAAAATTTAAAAGAATCATTATCATTATGTTACTCAAACATAAAATAATCTAAACTAAACAGATTATTTGATGCCAAAGTGTTTAATAATAAACAATAAATTCTATATCAGAATAAAAATACATTTGCAATTTTGAAAAAAGAAAAGAATTAAAAAAAAATGCATTTAATGTTTAACAAATAAGGAAAGGTTTGTGTTAAGCAGACAATCATAACCAATATTGTTTTTTATTTGATTCAGAATAAAACAGGTTTAATCAAAGTATTTGTGGATACATGATCACATTTGAATATGCCTTAGTTTCCAGTTGTTTACATTAGAGAAGGAGATATTTTTGGACAATAAATTATAAAAGCCATTCTTACAATATCTGCAACAGTTGCACAAAATGTACTTTGCATTTAAAAGTATAAAATAGCAAGGTGTGTGAACTCCAATTTTCTTCAGAAAAAGCATTTTTCTAAAGGCAAACGATACAAATGCTTCAATGAACAAGTAAATTTAACAAATTTTGGAAATAGCGATTAAAAACAATGAGATGCAATTTTAAAATGCCACATCTTTTTAACTATTCAATTAACGGATGTGATTTTTAAAAAGAGAAACTGTACTCTCCCTATCTCACACAACTGTTATTTGCTGAATGTTGTCTTTTCTATTAAATTTATGTGATCATTTACTTTATCCATTATCAAATGTTATATGAAATATTCTTTGATATATTAAAATATATGCATTTTAATTTTGTTTCTGAATGTTATCACACTTTAATGCAAAATTCAACTATGTGCTTGATGACTAGTGACATTCTTCAGTGGAGATTTTCCAAAGAAACACTCATTTACATACAGATTAGTAGAAAAATATTTTCAAATCACTGGACAAACTAAAAGGTTAATGAATAATGAATGTCAACAAAAAATTAAATATAATAATCATGGCTGTATAAAGAAGTTAAATGAAATATTTTGGACATTTCAGATTGAAACATACTCATACATGGTCAAAAAATAACTATAAAAACGGCAGAATTGTTGTGTTAACAAGTAGCAATCCAGAGACTCAGACAATCGATGTTCAATTAATTATATTGTTCGAGAACTAACTCTGTTACCAAATAAATTCATAGACTAATGAATATAAAATATTTACGGAAAGATTTACTAAATGATAACATGATGTGACAAAATCAACAGATTTAGGGTTTGTAATGGTCTGAAATTTTGATACATATGACAGTCAATATAAACTAGTAAATGGAATTACCTATTGTACCAATAGGTAACCATTGGAAACACGTGGTGCAAAACAGCAGCTAAAACTACTTGCAATTTTATAAAATGATTTTATGGATGAAAAGCAAGCTACATTCTGTACATTTTCATGTGAGTAAATACTCATTCAAATATCGATAAAAGAAAAGTATTTTAAACTTAAGGTTTTTAGCTATGTAAAGAAGTGTTATTTTTAATATTTCAATAATAAAGTGGTATTAATGCTGGAGATCTAATCTTTAGCTTATATTATCAGTGATAGAAGAAAAAGCCCTTTTTATGCTGACTTGTTTTGAAATAAATTCAGAATCAATAATTTTCTGTTTTCTAATTTTTAGCAAAATCAGAACTTACCTTACAAAGTAAAATTATTTTTCTTATGAAACTGGTGTTAAATTAAATTAAATTTTTTTTTAAAAAATGGGTTAGAAGAATAAATGAACTTTTCCCAAATATAAATTATATCAACAAATGATTGCAATACAGTTAAACACATTAGGACAATATCACAAATTTGTGCATAAAATGCTGCATATTCCTTTAAATGTTAGTGTGAAGATTTTGAAACACTCAAAATTATAAATACTAATAAAGTTAAAATAGTACAAGCTATACTAAGACAATTTAGGTAATACCAATCCCTGTATGTGCAGTAAGCACAAACATGCATGCATGCTTACATGGTTATGTGCATGTGTGTATGCATTTATGGGTTTCTGAAAGATAAGTTACAAAGTAACATGATTTAAAAAATGTTATCTTTTAATCATTTTATATTACCTAAACATATTAAAAACAATCAACAACATAGATATTTGAAGCCAATCATTAATATTTTTATTCTATATATTGATAAAAATCCATATATTATTTACAATTTTAAAACATTCTGAGAGGGAGCAAGCACAGAAAAGTACAAACAAGGACATTTCTTAATGTAAAAAATATTACTTAAATAACCCACTCAGTCTTTACACGAATAATGTGTGCTGCCAATAGGAGTGACATTAAAATCCCGTATATAATGTCATCAAAGAGAAATGTTTAATATACTGAACTATTTTTTGAAATGCTAGTAGAATGACTAACACAAACTTTGAAAATGATTTATACTTTCCCATATATTCCAACAATTTTATTAAGATTTATTCATTTTCAGAAAAGTAGATAGTAAATATGAAAAATATATTAGTATAATTTTATTGGTAAAATTGTTTTTAAATATTTGATCAATAGTTGTGATTAAAAACAAGAATTATAGATGCTGAAATAGAAGAAGTAATGTTTCCTGAAATTTAAGTAATTTTATTGGTAAAATTGTTTTAAATATTTGATCAATAGTTGTGATTAAAAACAATAATTATAAATGCTGAAATAGAAGAAGTAATGTTTCCTGAAATTTAAGTACACTTGTACATGTACATTTTATTAAAAGACGGTATTTTATGTGATAATTCCAAGTGAACTTATAAATAAAACAGAAAGTTTGTTCCCCCAGTGAATGTACATTTATGATTTGGAGTGAGATAGTAGCAAGGCTCACTATAACATAGATAACTACCATTAATGTCAACCAGTAATAATTGTCAAAATATGCAGATTTTGTAATGGAAGACATTCATTTTAAAAAAACAATTAACAGAGAAAAAGGATAAAAATAATATTAACAAAACTGCTCTTATATGTCATAAAAATGAATTCCATAAGGAAAATTGTAATTGTCCATATATAAAGTGAGTTGAATGGTGTGAATCAAAATAACTTAAACACAATTTCTTTACATCGGACCTATAAAAATCAATTTTAAACGACATATATTACTGGTGCATGACTATCATTTAACATCTCACTGGCATAGTAACATAGTGGTCCCACTGGATGACCCAAAGCCACCGCTTTCTATGACAGGATTGCCTTCTAAGAATAGATGTAATTTATTGATAATAATAATAGTAGTAGTAAAACAATAATCTGATGCTGCAATAACAATGAGAAGGAAAGTGAAGAAAGTAATTGTGCAGTTTGGGCTTCTTGTCATGGGACTTGCCATGACTAGCCGGATGATTAGATTGGGCCTCTCTGAACTCCTGTCTAGGGGAAATTAAGTCAAAGAGATGTGTTGCACCAACCTGGTTAGCAACCAGGTGTGTTACTCAATCAGCAGGATCTCTTCATCCACCAGCATGTTGCAGTGCACTTTATATTAAATTTCAATAATAAAAAAGGTATTAAGCTGTTTGGTTAGCAAACTTGAAATAAATATACAAGATTTATTCCAAAAAAAAATTGCATAAGAAATTTGTTAAGATTATTAATTCCAAATACCAAGTGTTTGGACTTCTCAAAAACTGGTGATAAAGTATGTGACAATCAAAGAGAAATTGTTAATGAAAGGTAGGACTAATATAAAAGATGAATGTGTACTGTTCCATCTAGGTCAAATGTGTATATAAAGAATAGTGTAGCAATCTGTTCAATTTCAATGGTAATGGAGTATATTTACATACATTGTGCATTTCAAATACTAATCAAACCTGATTATTTTTTTTGATATATGACAGAAGAAAAAATTAATTTAAATTTTTGCAAAGTCCTTAGCCAGTGATTACAACACAATTTTACTAACACATTTCTGAAAGATTATTTGAACAATATTTATTCTTAGCAGTATTATATACACTAGTACTTTTTTAAAAAATATAAAACATAAAATGCATATCTTAGATTTTTAGTGGGAAGGTGATATGAGATACCATCAAATAAGGGGAGGAAACAACAAAAATATCCACACATAATACTAACTACTTTTCTGACAATAGTGATGTCAATATTCTCAATGATCATGTTGATAATTTAGCCCAGACTAATTCAATAAATATGGAAATATTCAAATATGTAATTTAAATGTATGAGATGGACTGCCATAAAAGCTAAAAGATCGTGTAAAGTTTAGCATTCATATTCATAAGTAAAAACGATGTGTTTTTTTTCAGTTGGTGATAGTTATAAGCCAGCCCCAATCTGGTTTTTCAGTCAGAAAACCACATAGGCGATATTAGTAATAAGCCCATCTATGAATGGGTGTGTGAAAAACAAAACAAAACAACTCATTAAAGTTGGGAACTCTGGGTCAGAGTATAACATAGGCATCACATGACAGAAGGTGAAAACACAAATCAAAGAATGGTTTTTGGTCACTCTCTAACAAAAGCCTAGACATAGCATCTAGAAGAGAGGAAGTCTGATGTGCTAAGTATCAATAAAGCTTAGCAAGAGCAAAGAAAAAAAGAGTGAATGATTTTTTAGACTGAATTCGAAAAATCATTGCAGATACAGTGTTTTCTTTTAACCCTTTGTTTTTGCAGAAACTAAAGGTACGATATTTGCTAAAGTTATTGTGTATAATTTATTGTATGAAAGAAAATGAACAATTGTAGAACACTATTTATTTAATCTATAATTCTTTTCAGAATAGTGAAGTGTGTAGCCAAGAAATTAGCTCTAGATACACACACAATTAAAAAAAACCATTGCAAAATATTTAATACATCATCCGTTGATAGCAGGGTTCCTTGTTCTTATTCAAGTTTCTTGTTTACCTAGTATGTGACATTGGTTGTAGACAGAGATCTCATCTACAGTTTATTTCACATACGCATGTATGTGGAAAGTAGATGACGAGTTAACATGCATGGCATCACAGTGCCGCATGTAGCAAACATCAGGAATAAAGCGGTGCTTCACAAAATAATTCTACCCAGGTGATTTAGTGCTGAGAAGTGTGTTGTTTCTCTAAATTTTAACAATGAGGAATAGTTGCTCCAAAAGACTAATTCTTAGCAGAAAGAGACCCAATGTCAAACAATAATTAGTTGATGAGAAAACGGACCATAAAAGACAGACTAAATTCTTCCAGGATAGGGTGATTATTTGAATTGTAACTGATATGTATTTTAGTTAACTTTTATTATTACTTTCTTTTATAAATATTTTAGTAATTTTCATTCACTTTTCGTGTCATTCTTTAACATCCCCATTTTATATAAAATTAATTTTATAATGTACATATCATTTTATTATTGTTATGCTAGCAGGAGACCACTCTGTCTGAGGGGTCTAATGAACTACTGGGAGGGTGCATCACTAATACTAGTGTTGTTCTAGATTTTAATTAATTTACAGGCAAGAGGCCTTGATCTTGATGTTTTAAAAGTCGATATAGTATATGTGAAGAGAAAAATAATAAAGAAATAAAACTTTGCATTCGGACTGACTGATTCATATTCAGTTTGATATGGTTAGTGTAATTTATAAATCCTTAATATCTTTTTACAAAGTAAAATATGTATTAGAAAATGCTTTTGATGTCATGTTTGGAACTGGTTTGCCAAAAGAACATCATCACATGGTGACATGATTGATGAATGGTATGTCAACAATTAACATTCATGCTTTCCGTTATCAGTTTTAATTTCAATGAGTTAATGTCCCACAACACCAGGTCTTTCAATAAATTGTAATCACAAATAAGCCTTCTCAAGCATCCTCTATACTACCTCAGACATCTTGGCACATATCATGAATAATAATATTTTTCTTCTTCAGCTCAATGACAATAAGAAATGTAATCATGGAGTTTGGTTTTTTAGTACATTTTAAAAAAAATATTAATTGTGTTGTGCAGACGATTTCAGAACACCCACTTTTATTTCCTATTCTTGGTACAAAATGAGTGATGTCAAAACAAATTCTAATATTCATCAGATAATCACTGGAGAACCAATTAAAAAAGCAATAAAGCTATGCTTTCAGAAATCAAAAGTAAGCTAAAACAGTTAAAATTACATAACCAATTAAGTAGCAATAAAGCTGAGCTTTTAGAAATCGATATAAATTAAATTGGTTATAATTACATAACTGATTAAGGAGCAAAGAAGTAGACTTTCAGAAATCAATATAAAATTAAATCAGATCATAATTATATTTAGTTATTTAGGAGAATGTTTTGTCCTCCAGCAATTTATTTTTCTATAAAATCAAAACATTTCCAACAGTTGCTTACAAGAAAATGAGGTGAATAGTTTGTTTGTTGAAAATCATACAATACTTACTTTATGTTTGGCACCTCACATGATTTTGGTCGTGATGATGGTAACTTCTTAGGATCTCCCCAATAACCTTTCAAAACACTTTCCGGAGAATCTTCACCAACCATTTCCATAACTGAATCAAATACAACAATCAGAAATTACAATATGGAAAGAACACAAAAAGGTCAACAATAAGCAAATTCATTCAGCTTTTTATATATATTTTTTAAAAAACCTTTCAATTGTCAGAAAGAAAGAAAGGAAGGAAGGAAGGAAGGAAGGAAGGGAGGGAGGGAGGGAGGGAGGGAGGGAGGGAGGGAGGGAGGGAGGGAGGGAGGGAAGGGAAGGGAAGGGGAGGGGAGGGGAGGGAAGGGAAGGGAAGGGAAGGGAAGGGAAGGGAAGGGAAGGAAGGAAGGAAGGAAGGAAGGAAGGAAGGAAGGAAGGAAGGAAGGAAGGAAGGAAGGAAGGAAGGAAGGAAGGCCATAACATCTTACATTTTTAAAACAATTATAAAATATGATTTATGATTAGATTTTTAAACAAAGTCTTTGCTTTTCTCCTTCTGTGTATGTGGGATGTGTTAATAAAGGGAAATTATTCACTGATATGACAAGTTGCTAAACAAAAAGGATAATAAGCCTCTTTTAAAAAACACATTAACTGTTTTTAGTTGAAACCCACAGAATGCTTCACATGTCCCCAAAATCTTTCTAATCAACAAAGTAGCACTGCAATTTGTTAAACAAAATTGATTAAAAACAAATGAAATTCTAATAATTTGTTTTTAAAAGCAAACAGATATTATCATACTTCTTCTGTGAGTGGGAGGTGTTGTGGCTGGGTGAGTATTATATTCATTGGTAGCACCAGGTCCCATGGTACTTGTATGTAGCGCTGAATCAGAGTTTGTCCTTAAAAAAGCACAAATAAAAGAAACAAATAAGAGAAATAAATTCTGCTTAATTAAATGACAATGGTCAGTGAACAAGCAAGTAATAAAAATGTTGTTACTTTCTTTCAGAAAGAAAGGATTTTACTTGTGTGTGTGTGGTGTGTAGAGAAAGAGAGAGAGAGATAGTATGAATATATGTGTTGGCAACTATTTTTCAACACACACATACTATAATTAAACTATTATATACTATTTCTGTCAACACTATTCCACCAAATGAAAGCTAAATTAAAATTTTCAAATCATGGAAACAATGATAATTGGATGAAGGTATGATCAAAAGGAAAATGACACAAAAGAAAGTGACATGTTTTGGATGCTGTGTGGATAATAACTAAATAAGAAATAAAAAGTGCCAAGGAGTGATGAGTCACACTTGAGTTAAACTGTTATGAAGTATAAACCAGACTACAACCGTATGAAAGTAAGTAGCACGAAATAAAACCATATACTTCTATGAACTCACTCAATTTAAAAAACAAAACATTAGATTGCCTTAAACTGATAACAAACAACAAATTAACAACAAAAAATCTAACAATGAAATTACAAATGATTGAATAAAACTACACAACATTCATATGCATATGATGTACATATAAAAGTTCAATCTATTCATAATTTTCAGCATTTTTTTTTCAGGGAAGCCTAACACCTAACCAAAACAGTGCCGAAGCTTGCAAGTAAAAGTCAATAAGCTAGCAATCTATAAATCACATTATGATTTAGAATTTTAAAAAATTCTTGCACCTGATGATGGATTTGGATTTATTTCTACAACATCTATATTGGTACAACCTGATGTGATGACGCCAGGACTGTTTACTATGTTAAGCACATATTTTGCTGACATATTAACAAAGGATCAAAATGTAACATAAGACAAATGCATCCTATATTTGAAAAAATAGCAAGCACTATTAGGGTGAGTACTTGTAACAGTAGGTATCAAATCAATTCAAGACACCTACTTGTGACACAGCTTGCCAGTTTAGACGAATGAATGAAGCTTTAAATTTTTCTTTCTTTAAATTAGTGAAACATTTATATCATCAATTAGAAGACTGACGCAATAAAACTTGAATTCTAAGCACTATGATTATGTCCAATGTTTGGTAAACATGTAATTTAAATGCACTTGTTTATTTTATTTATATTTTTTTATACTTAATTTTACCTGTTGTTACAACTAATATTTATATTCTATAATTTCTAATATTTATATTCTAATATTCTAATATTTATATTCAGACAGGTTTTTCAATTATTAGTTTTGTCAAAAACATCAAGTTAATTTTGTTCCTTTCCTTACACTATTTTTATGGTAAAACTTGAGATGTACGAGATACTCACAGACTGAGATAATGCAAAAACTCTAAAAGGTGTTCTCTATTCACTTAAAATAACTCACTTTTTAAAACTATCAACCATGAATCTGATAAGTTGGAGTATACATATTACAAGAAATTCATCAGTATCAAAGTTTTGCTAACAAGCACAATAATTGAACTCACCATTATCAAGAACTATATCTAGCAGCACTCTTGCTCTAATGGCATACAGGAAATCTGCCTACAATAATTCCTGCTTTATCTAGTGGCTTGGTGTACTGTAACCATTATCTAGCAACACTTGCTCTAATGGCACACAGGAAATCTGCCTACAATAATTCACTGCTTTATCTAGTGGTTTGGTGTACTCTCACCATTATCCAACATCATGGGTCTTTTCTGCATAATTTGGTAAGTAATGTATCTACCTATAAATATTTACTCTTTATTATATTCATGTCTTTTAATTTTATTTATATCTGCTTTTGCTCTAAAGTTATTTAAACTAATGGCACATCCCAAGTCCAAGCATGCCAGATTATCAAGAGATTACCATATGAGACTATGTATTGACCCCCTAGTCTACATGATAGTTTACTGTATTAGACTATCAATTGACTCCTAGCCCTAGTCTGCATGACGATTCCAGATAATTAAGAATTTACCAAATGAGCCTATTTATTCACTTTTAGTCTGCATGATAAGTCCAGATAGTTTACCATATTGATTATTAACTGACTCCTAGTCCTAGACTGTACGATGAACCCAGATGGTCAGTTTATCGAATTAGACTATTAATTGACTCTTAGTCCTAGTCTGCATGATGAACCCAGATAATCAGTTTACCATATTAGACTATTAATTGACTCCTAGTCCTAGTCATGATGATCCCAGATCATCAGTTTACCATATTAGACTATTAATTGACTCTTAGTTCTAGTCATGATGATCCCAGATCATCAGTTTACCATATTAGACTATTAATTGACTCTTAGTCCTAGTCATGATGATCCCAGATAATTAAGAGTTTACCATTAGCCTATGTATTGCTGCATGATGAGCAATGTCTAGTTATAAAGTAAGAAAACCTGAACTAATTCAAATTTTACTATAAAATATTACAAAGTAATTATTTATATTAATATTACTCTTAAAGAATTTGTAAGGCTGCATTCAATCAAAAGTTGTTTTTTTTGATTCAGGACTGCTAAAATAATATAAACACAAAAAATCTGCATGAGATTATCTCATTAGTGCATTATCATGTTCATGATTTCTCAGAACAATGTATGAATCTTAAAGGAACAGAGTTATCTTTGTTTTCATTTCTTTTAATTGTGTATAGCTAAGGTGAGAAATATGTCACTCCCCAAAAGTCATTATCAATAATACCCTTCTGTGTTTCTGAAGTCACTGACAATATTTTTTTAGATGTGTGTGCATGTGAATGTGTGTACAATAGAATTATAACTATCACATAAGTTCATATTTGTTTTATTTTAGTGTACTGTTTGTAAATTTTATAATTTTCTCTTTACTCAATACTTACATTAAATTATAATTCTGTTGAATACAGGTTCTACTTGCACATCTAGTTTAAGTTTAATAGATTTTTCATTAATTTTGGGGGGAGGTGGGGGTGTTGTTATGACAAAATCTAATGAAAATCAAAGCATACTCAAAACATTATATGTAACTAAAAATATTCATCATTAATAAAATTTCAATACAAAATCATAAAGAATGACTGAATGCTAGGGCTGTCAATTTTTTCTAAAATGCTGTCCGGTACCGTCCAAATCTCCAAATCTAGGTACAGCGGCTGCCATATACAAACGGATGCAAATGTGAAGGGGGGAGGGAGGAGTGTGCTAATTGAGACAATGCATGATTGCTTGCCTCTGCCAGTTTCCCTTGCATCTCACTCTACATTGCCCATTACCTGGGTATCCCTTGACACTACTATTGAATGCTATTTTTAAATGAAACACAAAACTGTAACTGTTTTTATATAAAATTATAAATCTTGCAAAGGAACAGCATTTGAAATAAAAGCACTGCAATTATCTATAAATTTTGTGCTAAAGTCAATTTATTCATTATGTTCAGGACAATGTATTTTTTAAATATATTATACTTAAATGTCTGCAAATTTTCAATGGTACTTTTATCAAAAAATCTTAAAGTGAATGCAATACAGACTGTCATTTTATAATACTGTACAAAATGGGTAATTTATCTACTGCACAATTCTGACAAGTGTTTGTTCATTTATTTCAATTCTTTACAGTTACATTGTGGGAATGCATTTATTTATTTCAGCACAAAGTGTATCAACACAGGAGATAACGTGTATTTTAGAAGTAAATAAAAATGCAACACGAAGAATGAGTGGTGTGCAGCAGACTTCATTTGATAAATATCTCTCATTTGATTTGATTTTGATAAATATTGATTTGATAAATTTGATAAATATCTCTCTTTTAAACATTACATGTACTTTCTTCCCAGAGATTTGTCAATGGCTGTAAACCATCAGTATAGTTTAAACTTCTGTAGAATGGAGTGAAAGGACAAAAATAAATGGAAAAAGTAATATTCAGCAAATCTTGCAGATTTGTCTCCCCTGTGAATGTGACATTAATGATGTTAAAATTTTTAATTAATAATTAAAAAGTTTAGTGGGTAGTTTTAAAACTCATTTACAATAATCAGTAAAAGAAAACCAAATACAGTGGAACCCCGCGATAACACGAATTCGGATATAACCTAATCATGGCATGGCTCCTGAAATTTTGTATATTCATTCACAAATGAAATTTTTTTTTCTTTCAAAATTCATGAAAAAGAGTATAAAAAATAGTTAACTTCATTTTGGGGATAAGATCAATGTATGAAATTTGAATATATATGTAATATGATCATGGTGTGGTTCCTGAAATTTGAAATCATGTACCTGTATTCTTCTCGTACTGGATTTTTTTTTTTTTTAAAGTACATATATATATTAGATGGTGAGTTCAGACAAAATTATCTGTAACAAAATTATTGAATATTTTTAATCTCTGTGTAATTTTTCAATGGAATTACATGCATTATGGATGAACTGCATGGCACAATAGCAATAAACGGTGTTGATACACTATTCATGATTTAATGTCAGACGGGATATTATCAGTCAATGTGTTATTATCGTACAAACAAATAAAAATTAGTAAAACTATTTAACACAAAGTAATAACCTATAAATATATTATCTGTCCATTATTTTGAATATACATGTATCTTAATAATGCATTCCATTTAATATTCATCTGATACTAACCCAATGTTTTACATTAGACATGAATACACGTATATGTTCTCAGAAAAAAGTAAAATATTTTAAAACCCCGCTATTAAAGCAATCCGATTTTATGGAGCCCAATTATTGCATTAAAGCAAAGTTTCACTGTATAAAGCAGTACAAATAATTGTTATGTATTACAAGTTTTGAATCACCAAAACAATCCAATCATTTTACCAAGCTAATCTAATGCACGGACACACAATAGGCAGTCTAAACTATGATTCAGGGTGAAGCTGTTTTAAAAATCAACTAATAATTCAATATGATTCTTTCAGAAAATGTTATATGCATACAAAAGAAAAATTCTGACATGTTCTGTTATTGATTTTGTTTTTAAAATGCAAATGATCATTCCAGTGTCTAAAAAAGAATAAATCTAACCTATTATTGAACAGCTATTATTGTGAAGTTAATAATTTAAACCAACAAAGGGATTTTTAAAAATAAAATTAGTTCCAATAAGGTAAAATCTTAAAACGATTGGCCGAGTTTTATATAAAGTTGACTGTCAAAACACACACGCACACATAAACACACACACATGCATAATGCTTAACAATAACATTCAGTAATAACAATTAAATGGGAGGTAAAATTCACAAGCTACACAAACAGGAATATATATTTATGTGTGAGTGTGTGTGTGATCTAAAACTCCTATTTTACTCATGTACACACAGTAAATGAAAGTAGCACAAGGCAGATCTATCAAAAATCATTACCACAAAGCAAACACCTATTAAACAAGACAGCACGATTTATGCAACAGCAACCATCATCTAATCAAAACCTACAAACCATCAACTTCAATAGCAGCCTTGCTGTTGTTTCAATACTGCTTATAGTCTTATAGCACAGAAATAATTGATTTAAGGTAAGCTGAAGTTAAAAATATTATTAGGGTTATGTACATCAACATTATTTGCCACTTGTTTACTATTTTGTCATTTGGATTCAAAACAACAGTAGCTCAAATGAATCACTCAACAAGATTGATGAAATATTGTCTTTATAGTTTAATCTTCACAATAAAATACTTTTAAATGTTGAAGATAAACAAAAACAACAAAATACGATGCAATTTGATACTAACTCTAAAGCTTCAATAATTAGGATGCTCATCAAGACATTCAATGGTGTGTGCAGAAATCCCCCCACTCCTTTAGTGCTTTTGACATGTTAGTTGTTACAAACAAAACTCTCTAGCCTGCATTCATCTAATGTGTTGCAGTTTCTATATTTCATAAAGTATCTTGACTAAACAATGGTCTACAAACAAAAATGCTGCATAACATGTGACAGGTGAGACACAGAAATAGGTAACAAAACACAACCTGAAAAAGAGTGTGATATTTTAAAATTATCAAACATATAACTCTTCTACGCATTTTGCCTAAGGTGTGGTCTATGAAAAAAAAAGTATTATTATGCATTAGTGGTCCATAAATCAATATTTCTTTTCAATGAAAATGTTTTTTATTTAATCTGTAAAAAAAAAAAGTACTTTTTATGGTAGTTACTACTGATTCTTGGATTGGCCAATATTTCAACAAAAAGTTTTTTTTAATACCCTGAGAACCATGTACCTAAATAGTAGATATTAAATTAATTATGTCTTTCAAATACCATACATAACAGACCAATATCTTATTAAAAACTGTGTTCACTTAATATTTTCCTAATACAAAATTAACAAAGCAAGCCAGACTGTTCACTTAATATTTTACAAAGGTTTCGCATTAATATCATTCAAACATAAGCTGGATGTCATGTCCTTAAATAAACAATTAAAAAAAATTTCCAAATACAATACAGATTAGACTCTCAAGTTTTTAACTTATGTTTCTATTCACACCGTGTTCTCAACTCTTCTACCGACTCAATATATTGTGCAGTACTGTTTCTATTCATTTAATATTCTCTAAAATACTGTTTTTACAGACTCATTATTTCCTACAGTATGTTTCTACTGATTCCATATTCTCTAATGCACTCAATATTTTCTACAACACTGTTTCTATTGATTTAATATTCTCTACACTACTGTTTTATCTACCTTTTATTTTCTATAACGTTTTTGTTTCTATTCACTTTTTAATATTTTCTATAATGACAATATTCTCCTCAGTACCTTCAATATTCTCTGCACTATTATATTTCTAATCACTCTGTAGTCTATAGTATCATGCTTCTAGTCATTCAATATTCTCTGCAGTACTTTAATTCTAATTGATTAATATATTCTTCTAAATACTTAAACCACCACAACAAATCCCATCGTTACTCTCACCACTTTCCCACAGTAGGGAGTTCTAAATACATGTACCACACAAATAATGCCCAAATTTTTGTACTACTTTACTCAATAATGTGTCCCCAATACTATGCAAGAAAAATGTGACATTTCCACATACGAGAAATGTTGTGCTCCAAATCCCCGTTCACCCCTCCCTCCAGTCACATACAAAAAAAGATATATTCTTTGTTACTATCCTCTTTACATTTACAAAAGAACGTTCCAGACATTTTTGTGCAGAAAGGTTGATAGAAAACTTCATTTTATTTGTCAACAACATAGAAAGCACATGTGCTTCTTGCAAAGTTTTTCGGTTTTCACAACAAAGCTCATTTGACTGTCTACGCAACAAACACTTGGGCTCAAAATTTATCATTCAGGTAATTCAAAGATTATTTCTATAAACTATTTATTTATAAATTTTATCAACTACAAATATGTAAGATATCTATCTGTGAAATCTACAGATATTGTTATAATACTTCTGACAAGTCAGTATAAGGAGTTCCAGTAAAATCAGATACCAGGAATCAGTTTGTTCTTAATTGTTTAGATTTTATTACAAGAGCAAAGCTGTGCATGGTTATACTTATAGCAATCATTTTAAACTTACAAGGCATGTAGATGGTCAATACTACACAGGTGAACAAAAGTAATATTTAAATTCAATCAACAAGTCATAATAAACAAATAATAAACAAAATCATAATAATGCATTTTAAGGTACTTCAAACATTATAATTTATATTGCAACAATATAAAGTCAACTCCTTTAGTTGATACCCAAGTAAATTCATTTAGTCTAGTCCTGGTTATATCATAAACTTCAAATTAATTCATCCTAAACAAGTGGGAAGCAGTTGTTTGTTGGAGGGAGGCTATTGTACTCTCTGGAATACCTCACGAAAGAGAAGAAACTCAATGTTTAAAAAAGTAGACCATTGAGAGTTTACTGTAGGTGTTTATTTAGGTAAAATAAATGGTGTCATTAAATGCAATCTGCCAGTGGACAGATTAAACAGATTATATATTAAGTAAAAATGACAAATCTTCAGATTATGACAGTGAACCAGAAGTGAAGACATTTTTTCTAAAGAAGATGATAAGAGTGCTGTGAAGACTGATGCTGCTTCACTTTCTGCAAGGTCAGATAAAGATTATTAGCTAAGTTACATTCATATGCACAGTTTAAAAAAAAAAAAAAGCAGTTACAGATATTCAAAATTCATGATCACATTTCAAGATCTTCATTGAAGAAAATGTTTGCTTTTAACAGAAATAAACAAATTAACCAATCAAACTCATCAAGGATCCAATTTGACAAGAAAATCACAACTGAATTTGAGTCACATCAATGGAAAGGAGATGCAAGTGAATTTTGCTCTATTTATTTATGAAAGAATGTTTGTAATTTTGCAGAAAAATTATTCTGGTCTACAAAACCACAATGTGAGAATTTACAAACTTAATCTAATGGGGTTAACGATGGTTATTATAGTTAATAAAAACTCCAAGAAAATAATCCTCGTTTTCACCCTGCATTATAACAATATTTAATTAAAAAGTGTAAACAGGGTTTCTTTATTTATTTGATCATCTGTTATCAGTCAGTTGGCCAGTCAGCCAGTTGTGTTCAGTCAGTAACCAAGTCTGTAACCCCAATCTATCTGTCATGAGTAGCACACTACTTGATCTCTGATCTAGTCAGGCAAGACACCTGCAATTTGTAAAATATGTCTTCCCATAGGCTGGAACTGTGCGAAACCTTTTTTAACTCTAACAGGCTTTGAATGAGCCGAAAGATGAGTTGGATTCAAACCCTAAGCTTATGTGACCAGCCAATGTTTGGTATGGTCTATTTGTACAGATTGCAATGCATGTGACATCAACTGTTTGTATATTGCAATTTCAAGATTAACTCTCGGCACCATGCATTTCCATGTCATGTACAATTTGATGCACCCTCAGACATCTGAAACATTTCCCAGTTAAACAACATCACAAAAACATTGAATTTACTCTCCATACCAGGAGACTATAATTCATTATCACATGATGCAACAATCTGAGGCCAAAGTGCACCACTTATGACATAAACTACTTTTAGTTGAGTTATGCCACAGACAGGTAAGGCATTCACAGGAACTAAAATGTTATTGACATTGATATTACAATCTGAAAGTTTAATATTAAAATTTACAGTTGAAAAGGACTTCTTGCTTTTATTAGTCTAGTTTTTACAATTTTAATAAATGTACTTTATTTTGCTTCCTCTCCTCTTCCTCCTTGGTGTACACAGTTTTGTGTTAGACATAATCGGTTCACATAACTCAGCAAAATTGTCACGCAAATACTCCTCATGCAAATCACCGCGTATATTATTATTAATTTCAAAATACTAACTAGCAAGACTAATACAAATGTTAACTCTTTTAAAATAGCAGTAGGATTTGTATAAGAATCTTGCTAAACTTTACTTACCAGTTATAAAATGGGCAAAGAGATCTTTTAGCACTATACTTTGGAAAGGTAATGGGAATTACTAGGGTGAGGTAGGGTCATGGTCAAATGAACACAAAAGATATAAAATGTGTGAACAGACACAGACTGTTTTAACAATAACAGTACACTGTGAAACAACCTCACACAAAATCATGCCAGGACATAAATCATGCTATGGGCAAGAGCAGCACAGCATGAAAAGTTACCTAAAACAAATCACAAGTGTAAAGGTGGTTCTGACCTTATGTACTGCATTATTGAATGCATATTTACAAGACACAATGACACGAGTTCAAAATGAAAAAGTATTTATGTTATAAAATTTAAGTGTGGCATGTGTGTGCATGAGGGAGAGAGTGGATGGCAAAATTATAAGGAAGGAATAGAGGGATTATAAACTTAATTGTACAGAAAGAAAGATCATGAAAGAGCAATGATATGTTTATTCTGACAAAGACATGATTTTAAAAACCCGTTAATTATAAGATTTGTTAAAATTAAATACTAACAATCATTTGCACATTTAAAAATGTGTATATAATAAATTTCAAAAAGAAAACAATTAATATCACTGTTTATATGCAATACTATAGCTTTTGTTCTTCAGTTACACTATATATTCAATTAAAAGTCAAATATATTAAGTTTTACTATCTATATCTGTTTATGATAAAATGAATATGTTGGAGAGAAATAATTTATATCAGTAATATGATTTTTACTAAGTTATTATACATTTTTAAAAATCATATTTTGTCCCCTCCACCCAATTAAAATGAAATTAAGAAGATAATTTCATGTCCACATGAAAGAGACTTGACAATTGATAACCACTCCCATTTTATTTTATTTCTTTTGTGAATATGAATGTATGAGAATTTGGTGCTATTATCAAAACCTAAACTATTACAACTACAAGATGAAGTAAAATATACAAAGTAATTATAATTTTTTTCATTTAGTACATTAAAATAAAGAACACTTAACTTTTTAAAGTGCATGACAACTCTGCCAAAATGTCACTTCAGAAGTTTAACTCAAGCCATGATAAAGATGATTTGAATATGACAATGAGCAATGTTGCAAAAGCTAAACTCTTCATTAACAATAACAGTACAGTTACTTTATTATCCACATAATCTTGTGACCCAAACCCCATCATGCATTCCTTCACCATGGTTATCAGGAGGCAAATAAACTCACCGTGCAAGGGAAACGCCGTTAAGATAGCGATACATCCTGTTGGGGGTAGAAGACACCAAACGAAAAATGAAATCAAAACAAAAGATAAACCAATACCATGTTAATAGTTTTACTCCCATTTAGAGAAGAAGAAAAAGTACTTTACTGAATATTCTTTTTCATTTATCATGGATGTTATTTGCAGAAACAATTTAAAATTCTAACCACTAGTCATTTCTGATTTAGTATCTATATTGTATCCTCCCTCTATGTCAAAGTAAAATTTTTTTTAAAAAAAGCATAAAACAGAAATATGTGCTTCTCAAACATTAAAAAATAAAATGTATGGAGAACCTGTGGTTATGGGGATAAAATTAAAAATTTAAAACAACAAAGAAATCAAGATACAAACAATATATATATATAATTTCATATGCACCAACTACAGCAATACAGACACAGAATTAACCTTTATATTTCTTACATGGAGAACTTGAAATACATTCTAAAACTCTGATTATTTGTTTAGATTAAAACAGTATCTTTCATTCACCTTCTTTCATAGTGTCTTATGATTTATTATTAATGTCAACATTTTTACTATTTGAAATGTTTTGGATATTTATTTTGCATACAAAATTTGTTCTTTTTCTTTATTATCATAAAGAAGCCAATACATTGATTTTCCTAAATTCACACTCAATAAAAGGAGTAAAAAAAAAAAAGGGGGGGAATTTATGGAACTATTAAAATAAATACTATTTTATTAGTCAATATCTTTTTTAATTGTTCTTTAATACCTCATTATTTAAACTTGTGGAATAAATTTGAATTTTGACCTTCCTTCAATAAATTCACAGGAAAAAAAAAAAGAAATATTGTAATAAACAATTTTTTTGCTATAGGGCCTTGATAGCTTATTAGTCATAAAACATTTTAATGTTTATCTAATGCTTCATTATTTAAAATTATGCAATTTCAATTTCTTTATGAATATGTAAGATTACAGCAAACAAAATCTTTAAAATAAACTTATGCTTAGCAATATCTATAACAAATGGGTTTTCTTAGACAATGAACAAAATTTAACCCATAAATAATAATGCAAAATCTGAAAGTGAAGATTTTCTACTTATTATTCAAATCAGATTAAAGCATTCACATTAAATAATATTAATGCTATTAATCTTAAACTCAACAGTTACTAATTTCAAACACGGATTAAACTAGCAATATCAAGACACTTTATATTATAAATTATATTATATTATTTTATAATTTTTTTTAAAACCCTAAATCTCATAATGATAAACCTAATGAAGCATTTCAATTCTCATTAATTTTTAATAGTAAATATTGTTCAGTATAAATATGCCATTTAAGTTATAAAGCACTCTTAATTGATAAATACTCAAATTTAGTGAAAAATAAAAATGCCATATTTGCTCACCAGTCTGCTCACTGTAATTAATAAATGTAAAGTGTGGCACTGGCAGCATAATCAAATGCATGTTTAGCAATAATTGTATAAAAAGGCATTTTAATCCTTAATTTATATGAGCTTACATTAATATTAGTGACAGGAATTAATGTATATGGATTTTATGCTAAATGAGCACAATTACAGGTGAGTTTATATTAGTATTACTATTAGTGACAGGAATTAATAAACCTGGGGGATTTTTTTGCTAAATGAGCACAATTTTATACTTATGACAATATGAAGATAGAAACAAATTCTGTATAAACTAGGCTAAAAAAAAAAAATCTGTAAAATACCAAGCTGCTTTCAATAAAAGACCTTTTATTTGTATTTAATCTTTAGTGGTTATTCCCAATAAGAAAGGAAAAAATTGACAAAAAGTGACATAAGAATGTTTACAACAGAATGAGAGTGAGAAGTATGTCTAGCTCACAATTAAAACTTGTTTCTACAACAGTCAACAGAGAAAAATAAATAAAGAAAGAAAGAAAGACAAAATTATCTTAAACATATTTATAAATCTGTGTAGCTCTCAATAAAAAACTTGTTTTTAATAACTCAAAACATTATAGTCAAAAGAGAAAAATAACGTAAGCAAAGAGTGACATGAAAATAAATTAAGAAATCTCCTAGATGTTTTGAATAAAAACTTGTTTGAAATAAATCTAAAGGTTATAATTCAGTGGAAAACAAAAAGCAAGAAGGGGAAAAAAAATTAACATAAATAGATTGATAAATCTATAAAATATCTATATTGAATAAAACCTTGTTTGTAAAAGGCTATATTGTTTATATAAAATGAGCCATATAAATTATACTAAAATTATAGTACTTTTCTTGTAAATTTAAAATTAGTAGTTTACTTGTAAGCAAATATGAATTAAGCATAAGAATATAACATATGGCTACCTTTTCTATATGAAATGGGCTCATAAACTGAGAGATGAAAAGATTGTACAATAACTTTTCTAAACCTGAAAAAATACAGATGTTATACTAGTATTAGTGTTATGCTCTTGCACATAAAAGATTTACAATGAAGATAACTTATTAATAGACTTACTAAAGAGTTATGTAATTATTTTGATTCCACTTAAATATAAATTATGAATTTAAATTTTTAAAAAACTTTATTAAATAAATATAAAACCAAACATTATGAATGTTTCCTAAGTATAACATAAAACAAAAAAAAAACAACAACAAAAACATACATACATATACAAACTAAAGACTAAACCACTGTAGAAATACATGTCATCCCATGCCACCCTATATCACCATTAATTTATGTCAGTAAGAAGTACATGCATGGAAGATTACAATATAGAAACATTACTTTCAACAAAGGATATTGTGCAGCCTTGTAGTGTATTAATTTAGTGAGAAACAGCTAGCAAGCAATCAGCACCATGATTCATTGCAGATAGTTTATTTTCAAACATTAGTATATTAAAAAGCAATAACTTATATCGTACACAGCCAGGTAATGCCCAATGAATATACTCACTTTTGTTAACAAATTAGAAATACAGATTTTTTTTAAATTAAGCAATCTCGTTAAAGACTTTGTCTTTATCAAAATAAGAATTATACATATGAATTATGTTTTTAATTTAAAGCATAGTGGTTTTAATTATTTATAAGTGTTTAAAACAAAATGCAATGTAAAATGAAATGCAATTTGTTTCAGTCACAAAGGGGGGAAAGATGTTTCTGTTTACAGACACAGGAACAATTAAATCAAAATCTGAACAGTCAATGGTAGCATTTAAATGACATAAATGGAGGCTGTAAAGATTCCAAGCTTACCAATACCTATTTTAAGAAAAAATTAATATAGAAATTAATTAAGAAAATAAATTATTTGCCAAGGAACCCAAATTTAAATGAAAAATGTACATTTATTGACAGTGCAAATTATATGCTCAAAATAATTTCAAGACGATCATCTCTTTTCTTATTAGTTAGTCACAAGAGGACATAAATTATTCTGGAATGCGAAGATATATTCTTTATATGATTGTACTTTAAACCAGAGGGATGGTTAGCTATAAATTTCAACTGTACTTCAATATGGAAAAATATCAAGTCAACCAATGATGAGACATTTGCATGGAAAGATAATAAAAATTATAGAAAAGTGGGGTAGGATAGAATTTACATTTCATTACTTTTTCTTCTGTGTATAAAAAAGGTTGCCAAACAATTTATCCAGTTAATCCACACAAAGTAAAAATATATTATTACAGAGTCAATATTAATAAATATACCTAGTTATCTCTATAATAGTTTTCCAACTCTGGCTGTCTGTGTGAAAAGCTAAAGCATCCTTGACCTTCAAGCATGTGAGAGGCTTTTATGACATGGCCAGCTTTATGTTGCATTCTCACATTCAAAGTATTCATCAAAAAACTGATGGTTCAGGTCATTTGCTAAATGATGCTTGAGCACCTGGGAGTTTGGGAGCAACACTAAAGCGCCCTTGACATTTGAGCATGTGGGAGTTCTCCCCCCGCCCCCCATATGGCCAACTTTATGTTGCATTGCTGTGTTCATGAAATCCGACAAGGTCAAGGTCACTTACCAGACGGATGCTAGAATTTTCACTAGCAATGTGACTTATATTGTTCTAATGAAATAACAATAACCAAGCAGGTGGGAACAAAAGCTATAAATCTGTCCACAGGCATTCAGAAAGGGAATAACGGTTAGAATGATACAGTTTTAACTCCTGAAATGTTTTGGCAAACCCACTGCACACTATGCAATCAAGTACACTATGACATCGTCACAGCCACAGAATTTAATTTCATTCCACTGACTGATCTGGCGAATTGCATTTTTTAAAAATTTTGTGCCTGCCTCCAATATGTAATGCAGCTTAGGTAAGGTCAAGGTCATTTGCTAATTGTGGCTTGATTTTTCACTCACAATGGATCAGAGGGAGCAAGGAAAAGATTTCTAAATAATCACAGGCTGTTTTGATATACAAATAAACTTTGGTGTGTTTACTTTCATAAGAATATATTTTAATTACCAAAACATAAACATAAAAGTAAATGAAACAATTATCAATGAAGTGAACAGTTTTGCACATTCAAAACAGGTTTAAGACATGAACTATACAATAATGCTACATTATCACCAGATAATGTGGACAACTTTCAAGCCTAAGATATAAACTCTATATCAATGCTACAGTATCACAAATATGGAAAACCTGTCAATTCATAAAAGCCTGTGATACAAACTCTAGTCAAAGCTACAGTAATACAAAATAACATGAAAAATCTCAAAACAAGCCTATGGCATGAATTCTAATTAATACTACATTCTCACCAAGTAACACGGAAAACCTGTAAATTCAAAATAAGCCTATGACCTGAACTCTAAAAATGCTCTGTACCACCAAGTAGCATAAAAAGCCCTCCAAATTCATAACTAGCAAACATATTGCAAGGCTCTTATAAAATGCACACACAAAATTAAATAACAAATTTCCTATACATAAAAGATTAGATGGTAGCTTGATACCTGCTGTGTGCAAACAAAAATTATTTGATGTAAGATTAACATAAATCCCAGGTCATCTTTAGCATAGAAAAAACAAAAGGATATTGTAACCAGACAACATAATAAACGTATATGGTCACTCATGTACACATTCTGTTATTAAAAGAATTTGTAGTTCAATTAACCTTTGAATAATTTATTTCAAATATCCTTTTCTATTTCAGGGGTTTTCAAAAGCAATTACTTACATATCAGAAAGTAAAATGAGCAAATTTAGCAAAAGTGAAAACTAGCAGTAATATTTGTAGTGCTGTTATATAAATCATCTTTACATTTCTAATTTGCATTAGAACTTTAGTTCAAACACATTTTAACTTGAACTGTGTCACTAAAGATTTTCCTGTATGTTTAATTTGTCCTTGAATCTAGTATGAACAATGAAGATAAATCTTGAAGCTCAAACCAGCTGGCAAAATCAATATATGTGCTGCATCAATTTGCTATTAGAATCTTTGCAGCTGAACAACATCAACTCCAGTTTAAGAAGTTATAAGAATAGATTAGATTTAAGTCTGAAATGAAGAATCCAAATAGGATTGAACATCTGGTGGTTTAGAAGACTCCATATATAAAACAATCCATCTTAAAGTTTGCTGCTTATACGATTATTTGAAATTATCAAGGAGGAAGACATTAATCCCATCTTCATTATTTTTGATGAAAATATAAATAAAAGCAGTAATTGTAGTTTTCTTAGTCTTTAATTTAAAGAAAGAATTACTGTTCTCTAATTTGCCCAGATAAAAATACAACTTCCATTAAATACTAATAAAAACTTAAGTAGCTAATTGATTTTTACAAGTCTGCATTCTAATTATCTTATAGTTTGATCAATTTCATGGTTGATTCAATCACACTAAAAAATCTTACTCTCTGCCATGAGTAATCAGAAATATTTACACCAACAGTAATAATACAGCCAGTGAGTCACATAGTTTTAAAAAAAAATTAAACAATTATGTGATTCAAATCCTGCAATGATGATGTCAATAATCCTTAGAACAATTGTTAATTACATATTTTGTAAGATAACTAGAACATAAATAAACAAAACACAATAAAATGCAAACAAATGAAGTTAAACTGTAACTAATCTCAGTGATATAAATAAATTATAATTACTAATGTATTTGTATTCTGACTAGTATTACACACTTTGCAATTCAATACAACTAGAAAAGTATGGGTCAGTTGGAAAAAAAAAAATTAATAACTGAAATAGAACTGGAACATCCAAATGCAATGCCAATGCCTAGACTTTATGTATACAATTAAAATAAAACATAAAATAAGTAATAAAAAACAAAGAATGCCAGCAATTGGTATACTTGTGTTTTTAGCTTTGACTAGATTGAGCTTTTATTTCCTTTTAAACGCAGAAAAGGAATTATATTTTAATTATGTGATAAAGAACGAAAATGGTATTTGGTTAGTTTCTCAGACTACAGAGATTACACTCCAACAATTCATATCGAACAAATTTTCATGTTTGAACAATAATGGTATATTATAATTCAGTTGTATAGGACCCAAACTCTTTGTTCCTATATTTTAACTGTTAATATGCAACTGGCACCAGCACCAAGTTTTTATTCTACCTCTCCTCCTATCCTTTGAAAGAGGAAGTATATCAATGTAAGCAGTAGTGAAGCAGGAAAATAAAAAAAAAAATGGTGATCTTTTCATGCTGAAGTTGTTCAATCAATGACTAGAATGGTCTGCTATATATCTCAGTGACATTTAATGCAAGCTTGAAAACAAATCACTAATCATTAATAATGGAACACATCAAATGTACTAGTACAGACTTGGCAAAAAAAAAAAATAACTGATTGCATATGGAAATTGAAGACCCCAAACACACACACACACACACACATAAGCCCTTTATGGTTCAGTAGCAGGCTTTCTTTCTTTTATCTCCACAACATTCAAGATTTGCCCAAAAAGACTGTTGTATCAGTATATAGAAATATATTATAATCAGATTAATTAATATAAACATCCACAATAGCAAGAACAAGTCAAATAACAAGTTTGTTTGCCTGAATGAGGTACATTTTGTTTCACACATAACAAGCACGCAAGCATGTACACACACCACACATGAAATGTTTATTAAAAAATTGGATTAGTGTGTGTGGATTTCTCTCCTTTGTTTGATCAAATGTGCAGAACTTAGTTTCTATTTGTCCATAAATGCTTCAGTAAATAACTAGAGATTGTTGTTATATATATATATACACACACATCTAAATGTACAAAATATGAGAGTGTTGCAGTTTTCAGTATTCAAAATCTTTTAAATGCAGTTCATCTCATAATGTAGTTCATACTTCCAGTTATCTTAGGTTTATCATAATTAATAAAATTTCAGTAAACGGTCATAAGTATTTTATTTTCTGTATCAGCAACAGTTAGTTTCCTTTTTGCAAATGACATTCTGGAAAGTAACACCATTAATGGGAGAAGCCCCCCCCTCCTTTTTTTTCTTAATTAAAACATAGTACCCCAAAATATGAGTTTTACATTTTTGGCTGCGATGCGATATTTGACCCATTTTTGTTGCAACCTGTCAAAGTTTATGGATCTATAATAAAATTTAGAGAAAAACAACACAGTTCAAAAGACGAAACCTAGATCTTTACTTTCATATAAAAATGGTTAGTTGAGGTTTAATGTGAAGAAAACTGCTCTGGGGTAAATTTTAGCATTTGTTTGTGAGTTTTTGCCCGTAAAGCGGTGGTGTTGGGACTATCTGTTTTCAGAAAGCTTTTTTTTACTGGGACTAACAAAAGTAACATTGTTCCTAGCAATAGCAAAAGGTGTACACTTATTTAGTTATTCTCATTATACATATTTACTTTCAAGCAATACAATACTTTGTAATATTGAAAAGCGTTGTGCAAAAATGGCAGATGTAGTTCAGTACACAACATGGCACTTATGAAGCATCTATTTTGAATAAGTTTTGTGTTTATATTTATGTCCATGAACATATTACATATTGTTTAGTTGATAACTTGCCTTTGTATTTGCATTTTAAACAAGAGGATTCAATGTACAACACTTTCAATACAAGTATTAATATATTTCACAATAATTCTTGTATTAATCGTGTCTAACAATGCCTGGAGATTTTTAATAACAAAATTTTAACATAGTAAAAATAAAATTATATCAATATAGTAAAAGCTAAACTCTGCATTATTTTGTAATGATTAAATTTAGCTGTGCATTGATTTTCTATTCCCAACTCAGCTTTACACAAAGTTCTATCATGTCAGTCATGTTGTGTTCTGTCTTCACTAACAAGATGCATAAAACCCAAATTGACTAGTTTACTCAAAACGAATTCTGCACAACCCACTGGCTACAAGGCGCTTTCATTAATATGATGTTACAAACATCCTTAGCATTTCAGAGTTGAGAAATTAATTGTATAAACTAGGTCAGAGAATAAAATAATTCTCATCATGTTTATGTGGGAGCGTATGATTGAAGTACATTATCATTAATGCTTTCTCAGTATCTATATGCAGTAATTCCCAACCTTTTTATATCTAAAGATCATTTTCCCAACTGCTTGCAAGTTGTGACCACCAGCTGTACAATTACCGCTTACAAACATACTGGATAACAGTTTGGGAACCAGTGCTCTATAGCAGGGGTGCACAAACATTTTAGGCCAGAGGGCCAAATTTCCAATTGATAGTGTGTGGATGGCCGCAAGTCAGATTCTACATGGATGTCTAACAGAAAAAAACCCAACACAAATAATGAAACAGAGTCCTTTGGGGTTGCAAGACCTCTGTCTCGGGTCACATGCAGCCCGTGGTTTGTGCACCCCTGCTCTATAGGATAATGAAACACTCCATTTTACTGCCTGTAAAAAAAAAATAAACGAGGCAAACTGGTGATTAGGTCAAAGATCATTATTTTTAATTTATATAATGCATTTGATTACACAAGTAAGACTGGCTCTCCCTTTTACTGAAACTTAAAAATATGACTGTATGCCTTTCATACCAATGCAGTATACGCATGACCAAAAGGTGACAAAATGAGTTTAAGGTACACCAAATTCCACAGCTAGTACAATCAACAGACAGGTAAAAAAAATGGCACAAACTCTTAACACAATCTCTTGCATTTATAATTGTTAACATTTGCTTAAAACTAAAGTGCAAGAAAGCTATAATAAAATCAGGCCAGGCTTTAAATATTACTGCTGGACATGCCTGAAGACAAAAATATCAGGTACAGGAATTCCCCACTTAGCGCTCTATTCATTCTTGAAAACTTGAGCGCTTACTGTAAAAGCACTAAATGAACATTTATTTTCCATAAGAGTTAACAGAAATCAAATTCCCAAGTTTTAGAAAGCTGTATCAAAGTTAACTTAAAAGTTATTTAACCAAAAATCTAAAATAGTTCACAACATTTGTTAACTACATTACAAATAATTATCAAATATACACAGGTACCAATTGTTATGTTATATTTGCTCTTCAATCCACACTCTCAGTAAATATTCCATGTCAACCATGTGTTCATCTAGTTCTAGTAATTTGGATTGCACCAAGAGTGCCATAAGAATCCCTCTCTATTCTTGATAACTTTACACAAGCCTAATGATGTGACCACTTCATGCTGGCACTTTTCAGAGTCAAAACTTCTAATTTAACTTTGAGTGACAAACTCTTTCTTTGTTTCTTATTATTACAGACTGTCTGATTTACATACTTTGATGCCATTCTGAAGATTATTCACGTAAAACATATATAGAGAATACATATATAATCAAGGTTGTAATCTGATGCAAAATGGCCGAATTCATAAGTGATCATCATCACTGTCTTTATTATGCATATATGTCTCGAATCTGTGCACGACCAGCCCGAGTGTATATTTACAGTGCAGGGAATTCAGTGCTTAGCATAAGATCAAATTTTTTAAGTGTATAATGGTCATAAGGCATAAAATACAAAGAGAGTTATATAGAAAAAGCATTAACTGAACAGAATAAGACAGGAGAATTGTTGTATATTAAAATATAACAAAAGGACATAAGCATTTATCAACAGTTTGTGAATGAATAATTTCATATACAATGGAACGTAACAATTTAATTTTTATGTGCATATACATGTGGAACCAAAAATCTTACCACAATATAGACAAAACTGTGTTATAATGTATGCTCCAGCCTTGAGCATTTCCATTAATAATAACACTCAACAGCAATCATTAGTTACCACCTCACGCATGGTTCTGTTGTCTGTAAAACGAGCTTAAACACTGCCAATAGTTTTAAACTATCGGTGGATTTACATTGTTAACATTACAACTTTAGTTAAGACATGCAGAAAAGACATTTTTTTATGCAATGAAGTGAAAGTTACAAATGCTGTAAATGCAATGGTTTTGTTTTTTTAACATTTGATGCAATGCAGGCTTGTACAAACATTCATGCTGACTATATACAATTATCATGAAATGTAAAAAAAAAAAAAAAATAGATAGAGTAGAATAGAATAAAATAAAAATCTGTAGTAGACTAAACCATTTTTGGTAAATTATGCTATATATGAATTTGTATTATACTGGAGATTATCAATTTGGACAAAGTTTGTGTGTGTACATCATTAAGAGTTAAAAAGAATGAATCTGCAGGCTGCCACTAGAACCATAGCTTTAGAAGTTCTTAAATCATTCAGTGCCATGTGTACACATTTAGCTCACAAACTCAGTGGGGGTTGCATCTGTATAACACATACGTATGGCGTACTGGAAAATTATATGCATTGAACCTTTTTACTGAACCTATGATACATGAGTATATGTGAAGAGCAGCCCACTTTGACAAAGGCATTTTCCTTCAAACAAATATGTACATGCTGATCTTAAAAATGTATTTGTATAACATTATAACCACTGAACTAATTAAAGTTTATCAATGAATATCTATAAATACTGCCAAATAACTTGAGATTATACTGCAAATTGAGAAAAAGTATTCTGCACAAATCTAATAATGAAAAAATTGTACAGTACATGTTTATTACATTATTATTTTGATAAGAACTAAAATGGCATTAAGTAAGAATTCAGTAACTAAAGTAATATTATATAATAAGCAATCAAGTTTCCATAAAATTTTAAACAAAATGTCCTGTAAAAAGGTAAATCCCTGATATGCTATGACCATGCTGACCCATACATATAACCATCCTCATAATGGCCCTGTTGTATACCCAAGCTGGAAACCCAACATAACAATTAACATAATATGGCTATAGTGGTATAGCAATAAATCTGCTGATAAAAAAAAATCCCTAAAAATATAATCTTCTTCAAATCTTCATTTGTTATATCATCAGATGTCAATTTAATGCTTTTATTTATTGAACAATTATATTCCATTACTTAATTAATTGGATGATATCTTTTACTGTACAAGAAAAGAAAAAATGTATATAATTCTAAAAGATCTGTTTGACAAGTGTTTTACTTTTGTGCAGAAGTGAACAATATAAATCTAATAAAAGTGATTCCTTAAATGGTAATAAAAATAAATCTACTCATCAAAACAAATAAACAGTATTCAAATAAGCGTAATTTTTCTTTTAATGTTCAGAATTATTTATAAGTAATATTAACCCTAGTTCTTTTGGTCCTATATTCAATTACGCATTACAAGACAAGATAAGATGCTACATGATATAATGAGCATAAATATGAGCACACATTCCTTAAATGGTAATAAAAATAAATCTACTCATCAAAACAAATAAACATTATTCAGATAAGTACTAATTTTTCTTTTAATGCTCAGAATTATTTGTAAATATTATTAACCCTAGTTCTTTTAGCCCTATATTAATTACACGTGCACATGACAAATTAAGATGCTACATGATATAATGAGCATAAATATGTGCAAAGGATGCAATGAGAGAACTGGAGGGATGGGGGTTACTACAGAGCAGTGATTATTAGCAAAAATCGAGTATAATGTCAAGTTTTAGATTACTGTTGATTTTCACTCTATAAAATCTAAAAATCATAAACTCAACATGTTTTACACAAATCTTAACTTTTAGTTTATGACTTTATTGTGTCCAAAATATGGTACACAAAGCTCCTATAAGAACATCTTTCTCTTTGTAGTTGTTTTTCTCAAAATTGGAGTTTTACATTGTGTTGTCCCACTAAAAGAGAATCAACTCCATAATAAACGTACCTATTGCTGTGAAATTTTGCACTTTTTTGCCTCTATGTATGTCTTCAAAGTTATGTTCACGGATTTGTTCTATGTGATCATATTTTGATTGTTTAATGGTTTATTTGCATAACAATGGCAAATTTTAAAATGAATTCTTATGATAATACAAATTATGTTTTAATAAAGTGAAAATAGTATCAGCATACTTTTATAGATCTCATATTGAGGAATCTGATGGGGGGGGGGGGGGAATTTGTTCTGTTATAATTAGATAAAGAGGAGATATGATTTTAAATTCATTGTTTTTCAGTCACTTTACTGTTTCCGTGAAAAACTGTGGACAAAATGCTGCTTCACAAGACTCTTTTTGTACATTTTTGTGTATAACCAGGTCAAAGTTAATAGAAAATACCAATTTGGCTTTTTACAATCCTGGTTTTCTTTATACTTTAGTAACCCCCTTTAAGACAGCTGTTTAATAGAAGAAAATTTAAAAACAAAACAGATTACTCAGTATAAAAAAAGCTTAATATATGACCTTAAAATAGTGATTTTAAAAGATAAAACAACAAATATAATAAACTTCATTGTACATTACCCGTAGCTAAACAAAACTGAAAATAACTTTATCTCAACCTAAAATTTAACTAACATATAAAAGTAAATGGAGCACAAGGATTAGTTCATCTAACCATTTAACACTTTCATGAACACATAAACAAAAACAAGCAAACTACATCAGTACATGCAACATATTTCCTTTTACTGTTTGTCTGTCTGTATGCATTTGATTTACCACAATATCTAACAAAAATAGCATGCACACAAATACATGAAGATGCATCCACACCAGATTATGATTATGTCAACATAAATAATCAAACAACTGTGGAACATGAAAAGTAATAAATTTTGGAAACAAATATTAATAACAGTACTATCAGAATTAATCACTTAAATAATTCAATATAAACCTCTCCTTTTTTAAAACATAGAATCAAAGCTCAATAATTTTATATTAGGTTATGAAATGACAAAACATATTTCATCAGTTTGTTCAATATACAAAATGTCAATGAATATTTTCAATATATTATTACTAAATAAAGAGTACAGGTTTTAAAAGTGTCTAAACCATTATCTCCCTTAACTATAAGAATGGCGGGGCAAGGGGGGGTAGGACTAGGAGGTAGTTACTTTTACAGAAGAGTAATAATTTAATTGTTTAAATGTAATACTAATAGTTTTCAAATTCACACAACTTACATACCATAAAGCAAGATTAAGAGAGAGAACATTTATATTGTGAATTCCCACAAATAAAACAGACTAAATGTACTATCATCCATAAATACTGTTAAATGAGCAGAAGGCCTACTGAAGCTTCAATTTAATATTATCATTTAGTGCTTAATTACACATCTATACTATCTAGTATCTATAAAATCAGAAACATTTGTATACTGTTAAATGGGTTTATTGTGTTGTGTGCTTCTTGATTATAATGGGTTATGGTGAAAAAGTGTCTTAAACGGGCTTACAGTAATATGAACACGATCCTAATCATATGATGATATATTATGAAAAAATATTTTATTAAAAAATAATATCATAGTTATATATGTAATAATTTTAAAACTTTTCATCAGAGCATTTAAAATGCTGCTTGTCACTATGTTAATAATTGGAAGTAATTTTTATTACTCTGCAGAGGCTATTTTCATTAGTTGAAACATAATCACATTACATTGATTTACATTTAAATTTATCAATAAACAACACTAGTATGGCAGCTATGCTTGTATAATGATACAGGTGACATATTCATTCAGCAAGCAGCTTCGATGTTTACATTATATATACATAAGAGCACTATTGTCAAGGAATCCATCACTATATGTACTATACGTGAATCCGTGCTTTATACTGGTAAGTGTTAAAATACTGTGAGAAATTTAATTTTCGGTTATCCATTAAACACTGTACCTTTTGATCAGATTTCTATTCTGTGTACATATGGTATGTGTGTATCAGGTCACACACACACAAATTTAATGTTTGAGACCATATTTTTCAGCCTAAATTACTCTTTAGAGAACTGAAGCATCGGGAACTGCTTCATGCTATGACAGTTTGGGGATGGGATGGGGGGATGGGTGGGCAAAGTGAGATGTAGGGAGCATTTATTTGGTTTCCCTTATTATTGAATGTAAATTCTGCAAATACATATAATAATTAATATCCATGGAATATCATTCTGTCACAAAATAAAGGCATCTAAAGAGGTATAAACATTATGTTTTCTCGAGGGAATGAAAAGCTTCAAATTCTCTGTCCATGTATCAGATCAAAAGTCTTCTTTATGGCACCAGGCACCATGACCCTTAAATTCACGTGTGTGTGTGGGGGGGGGGGGGGAGGGGGAGAGGGAATGTATGAAGCAAGCATTTCAATGCTACTACTTTGCTACTGAAGTTAATTCCAAAGATAGATTATTTTGTTTCTAACAAATACAATGTTGTAGAAAAAAAATTATTCTTCATTATTAATATATAATAATATATATATCATTATATGTATATCTCATTCTCTGGGGAAGTATAGTATCATTTTGTTCAATGAAGTGCAAAAAATAGAGTGGATTAAATCTAATTATTTTACATGATAAAGTGTACAATAGGGCCTAATGCTCACATCAAAATATAAGAAAAGATAAAAAAAAAATATAAAAATGTTGATGCTACTGAAGTTTGAAATCTCTAAAAAGCACATTTCTGTTAAAAACTTATAAAGTTAAGATTTTACCAGAAAAAATGATTTTTTTTTAAACCAGGAAAAATAATTTAAAATAAGCAATATAATTATCTCATTACCACCAATATATTTTATTTATTAACCTAAATTATTAACTTAATCTGGATATATTTTTATTTAAAATAGGGTATAAAACTACAACTTTGTAATGCAGAAACTATATTAACAAAATTATTAGCCATCATAAAAGAAGCTTTACTTTTCTCATATAAACTTAAATGGACTAAGTTATTATGCTGCAAAGATAATATTAAGTAATAAACAACATATCTATTTAAATATTATGTTATCTTTGAATATAATAAGCCTAATAGTGATATTTCTATTCTTGAATGTAATTCACAGGTTTTTTTTATCAGAGCATTTATTATTATTATTTGAGTTAAAATGTGTCGAAACACTGCAAAGAAATTATAAAGTCTGAAAGGAATTGTATGATAAGAGGATAATGTGTTACATATAATGTTATTTTAAATTGTGTGTACACCTATGTGTATAAACAAAATGTCACAAAAGTGTAAGGGGGTCTGGTTATGTCAAAATAAATATAAAAGTAATAAAAAAATAGCATGATTCAGATTGTCAGACACATCAGCGATATATTTAGAAAACCCTGCACTGTCCCTAACACTATAAAAAGATGATAGATGCAACATTTTTTTAAATAGCAAATGTCTGAAGTGAAATTCTGAATGTCAGTATCATATCTTTCCTATAACAAAATGATTACGATTCAACAAGAGCATATTACCCAGACTTTTTAGCTACCATGTTCATTTACCATAAATTCAAGTTCTGTTTAAACAATATCACTATCTCCTTTGCTCTATTTCATCAAGCAAGCAATCTCTTTTCCCAATCCTAAAGATATCAGACAAATAAACTGTCACTTTTCAAAGTTTTAGGGATGAGTAAGATAAAATACACTATTAAGGAAACTATAATGTTGGCTCACAAAAAAAATTTCTTCAAGTTATTAAGAGAACACTAATATTTTATTCCTCTTTAAAAAAAAAAAGTTATCTACAGAAACAAAACCTTCTACAAGTGAATTGTATGCTGATGTGTTGACTAACAAAAAATATAATAGCAATCAGTGAATGCAATTAGCATATAATTCTATATTTAAATTTATTACAGTACTATTTATTCCCTATTTATGCATGACATTGACAAGAATATTTCTAAGCACCTCTATACATTGTTTCAGATTATAAAATGAAAATGGTCATTTGTTATTTAAAAGTTTTTAAATGAAAATTTTTTTTTAATGAAAAGGTTTTGAAAGGCTATCTTAGTTCTTGCAACTATTAATACATCAAACATCTATTACTAACTACATTCCTGATTAATTTTATAATTAGTAAATCATTTTGGTGAGAACAGAATAATTAATTTCAAAAATAAAAAGGAAGGGATTAAAACTCTTAAAGTAATCAATTCTAAACAATTTTATTGTTAATCTACTTAATTCCTAAAGCCAAAAGTATACCATAAAATGCAAAAGAGACTCCTCAAATTTCTTTATAAAATAAATTACAAAAAAATAATTTTATATTGATAAATTATTTAAGAAATCTGAAATTAAATAATTTATTTAATAATTTTAATAAAATAATTGTAAAAGATAGCTATTTTAAAAGATTTATTTGTTGGTATTTATTTAGTACTTGAGCTATGATAATCATAAAAAGAAAAACAACTCAGTTTTTTGATTATGGACAGGATAGAATGAAAATAATAATAATAATGTACAATACTTTAATTCTTAAACTTCAAATGAGGATCCAACAAAAATTTTCAAAAAATTAAATACGTGAACAAAGAATAGTGGAGAGTTTGAGTATACATTCAAAATTATTTTAACCTACTGTGCCATATTGATATTCTGTTGAACTTGAAGGATATATTCAAAGATAATGTTACATTGCTGAAAATGTTCCTACACTGAAGTTTATCTGGATGCTTAGAAAGTAAATAAAATGTTCATTTGTAAATTCCCTTTTCATTTTTTCTCTTTTGTAAGTATAGTTAATTGTTGTAAGTCGTTTTACAAGAGGATGCATTTTGTTTTTATTAATGTTAGTTTTCCTATGTTTAAGTTGCTTTGTATAAAAATGCCTTATATTTCAAATACTGGTCAAGTCGAGTATAAGTCAAAATCTAAAATTAAGGGCTGAACCCTAGTCCAAAATTCAGCATACAAATATAAATCGAAGGGTTGGCAATATATTGTGCTCCATAACTTATTGTAGGCCTATCCTACATTTACGATCAATGGCCTATACTAAATTTTAAACAGAAATATGATCTCTGCACTCGAAGAGCCATACAGAGTAGTTTCACATACTTTTCCAATTTGACCTGTCACAGTCTTGCCTAGCCAGTCCGAAATGTTGAAGCAAATATGCATGCTGTGAATATGTAATTGAAGTGTATGCTAATATTTTTATGCTCACAAATGATAATATAGGCTTTGTTGACAGTAGTAATTTACCGGTAATGATTATAAATTAGCAATTTATGATTTTACCCTAAATTATTGTCGGTAGACTTTGTGACTAGTCGAAGTCCAGTATTTGTTTCAAAAGATGAACGAATTTCTCAACCAATATTCGAGCATATACAGTATCTTGTATGCCTTGTGTATAATTAATTATTATAAGTGTTTTGGGCTTTTATAAAAGACTATGCACTTGATCAAGTTGATTAATGTTAAGTTACAAAGTCTGGTCCAATTGTGGGAAATAATTATCTGGCGAACATTTAGATGCATCTTGATTATTTGAGAATATACAAATGTATGGAATTGAAAATGAAATTTTAAAATGAAAGAAAAGATTATACACAAAAGAAAATGTAAATTAAAAATGATAAAAGCCAACTATACATTTGTGACAAATTAAATATGAAGAAAATCAACTACAGCTAAGATGATTAATGCAAGTTCAAATAATGCTATATTTGATTTAGTGCGAATTGTATAACAATAACAAGTCGCAATTATTGTGAACCAAAATTCAGTTAATGTGAGGCTAGCACATTTGCCATGGAGGTTAATAGGTTACTGTTCGGACTTTAGTTGCTGTTTTATATGTTGCTACATCAGTCAGCACTTGTTTATTTTCACATGTGCATGTGCTGCTGCCTGCTGAAATATATGTTAGTTTTTTGTGATTTGTTTTAATTGTTTTAAGAAGTGCCCTTAACAAAATGGACAAAAGGAAGATTCCTTAATATAAAAACTCTATGAATGCAAAGATGTGTTATTACATTAGAGCAAAATATTGATGTGACTAAGCAAAATGAACATGGGTAAAGCATACTGCATCTATCAGCATATGTATAAAAATTTCAAGAAAGGGAAAACAGTTCACCCTATGCTGTTTAAATATTTCAATAGACAATAAAGATGTTTTCATCAGTGTACGGTTATCTTTAGGAATGATATTTGGACATATTTATTTTGTTTTCTATAATTGCTCTTTGAATTTGTTAACAATAAATTTAAATTATAAGTATATAATTTCTATCATTTTCTATAATATTAATAAACATACTTATCTAAAAAATGTTCATTGCCTAGTGAGAAGAAGCAATTACCAAATTTTACATATAATTAGAACTGTGAATATTGTGAATTCAAATAATGTAACCATAGGAGGATCCATTATCCACACTAATCAAGACCTAGCTATATATCTTTGGGACAATCTCCCCCCAAATTACAGCCAATTCCATTCAATGTTCTTATAACCATTAATGGATTATCCAAGATAGTTAATAGATGAATGCAATATTCTGTTTTCATTTTAAAATGACCAAGCTAAAATAAATTCAGTTAATAGATACTTGTGATTTTCTACCTTCTCAATACTAGAGGTTTTTTAGCCAATAAAATTACTTTAAAATAATAACAATTTAAAGTGGTTTTTTAAAAAAGAAAAAGAAAAAGTAATAAGTCATATACTGATGATTAGACTGTCATTTTTCATTTCATGACATTCAAACTTATTTAAAGTCAAATATAATTAACTATATCATTTTTTTCAACGCAAGAACACTAATCATTCACACAACATGGTAAGAACAAATCCTACCTTCGCCAGCTTGTATCTGGAGGGGGAGATAAGTATGCAGATCCATATGGGGAGCAATCCACCTAAGCAGAGTCAAGGATTATAAGGCACGTTTTAATCCATATACTTCTAAATAATAAAATCTTACAAATTCATGTCTATTTAAACCAAACAAATTTTCCCCCTTTTTGAAAAGGACAAAGTGAAGAGTAGGTTTTAAACCATATATATATTTTTAAAAAGAAATCTGAACACTATGTTATATTATTATAACACTTTAAGTTTAACAGTATGGGAAAAAATTACAACCTATATAGGTAGTGCATAAAACAGAAAAATACATACATTTCAATGCAAAGTTTTATAACAGTAATAAAACTTCTGAGTAATTCAATCTAGGTTGAGTTATAAACATAATAATCACTTTTAACAAGTGTATAGATCCTGCTGATATGAATGAGGCAAATTGGAGAAGAGAGTCATGGATAATCAACATTAAATCAGTATTAATTATTACTATTAGCCTCTGGTTTTTGTTCAATAGATTTGACCATCACAACAACAACAAAATACTGCACATTCTTATTTTGTCCATTTGTCAAATGGTGCTGTGCTTTCTATGTACTTTATTTCCTTTTCTTAAACTGAAGTATTCAGACTTCTAAACTTATAATGCTGTCCTTAACACCAAGTCTTTTGTGGCAGTGCCTAATCTCAAAATTGATAGAAAAAATTCACAACAATGATTTATGAAAACCAACAGCATAATAGATGAAAAGTATCAGAAAGTGTAAAGGCATAATTAAGAAACCAAAACAAATTAAACTGGATTCCTAAAGACAAAGGATTTAATTAAAATATGCTGCATATCTGAAGAAAAGTGCTTGCAACAACACAGGACAAATTACACATATTGCAGAACTCTGAACTGACAGCTTACAACTACAAGACTTTTTTGTTGTGGAATCTACTCATAAACTGGGCAAATGAAATATGACCTAATTGAAAAATAAAAATTCAATGCTTTAAATCTTCAAAATGTCTGTAGTTTCCTGGCAAATTTAGTGAAATATTGCACAGATGTGTGACATTTCACTTAGGTCACTTGTCTGCTAAAATAAGATTGGCAATCATTTTAGCAAACATCATAATATTTGTATACAAAACAACAATCTCTAAAAATGAATGTTGTTTTAATGATGAATTAATTAATTGAGAATTGGAAACTTCTGGAAAAGATGAGGGGTAAAAGAAAAAGCAACTGTTTTGTAAATTGTATCTTCACTGATAATAAGTTACAGCCAATAATAATTATAACAGCCAATATAATTAAAATAAACATTCACTATACCCTTTATACAAACTTTATAATTCAACATATAAAGAAACAGTATGACTCATACCATGATAATAAATTACAGCCGATAATAATTATAACAGCCAATATAATTAAAATAAACATTCACTATACCCTTTATACAAACTTTATAATTCAACATATAAAGAAACAGTATGACTCATACCATAAAATATCTTTTTTAGCTTACACAGTGATCAATTAATTTTCTATGCAAGGATGAGATAAATGCATTGGTGGTAATTTGATGGTAATTACAAAAAAGAAAAAAAATCTTTTTCTATAAACTGATGAAGCATGCCAATTGTACAATATACAATTATCAAAAATATTAATACCGATAAAACTGTGTGCATTTATAACCATACTTTACAAAAGTGTTTCATCAAGGTGTGTGCATTTATGAAAGCAATGAGGAAAAAAGTCAGTATCATAAGTATAAATCAGACAAGATTAAAATACACTCAGAATAAGAATAATAAATATTTACTAGTAACTGCTGAACAAAATTATAATTTATAAGTTAAAACACTTAATATTTATCAACATATATACACATATTTGAATTATATTGCCTAATGCCTGCATGAAATTGTACTTTACTTCATTTTTAATGCAAAACAATTTTTTAAAAGCACATATTAATAATATGAACTAATGATGATCTACACATCAAAACTCAATTTCTGATTACTGAGACAAATTTTACCAAATTAATTACCACTACCATATTATCTGTTCAGCTGAATATTCTCTGAAATAGCAAAGAAAATATGCAGCCATGCTCAGTTTAAAACTAGTAGGTCTAATGAAAATAGGAAACAACATTAGGCCCTAATTATAGAATACTACAAAATACAAATTACAAGCCTGTAAAATTTTGTATAAAGCAATACAGATGTTTAATAGATTTTAAAGAAATATTCAAGTACAAACAACTGAACGGAACAACGTTCACCAAAACTAATAAATGTAATAATGAATCATAATTCAAAAGTATTTTAATTAGTGAATGCAATAATCAGAACAGGAAATGTGTGATAGAGGGAAAAGTTTTAATATGTGGTAGGGCACTAATTCAGCTTGAGTTATGTTAGGGCATATAATTTTAACTTTTATGTAATAATAGGTCGATAAACAGGGCATCAAATGATAAAAAATGTGATATAATACAACTTTACAAGCAAAAAGGATACTCGTTTATCTATAGGAAATGGTCTTGATCTATGCGGTCCAATTTGCCGAGATCTGTCACGGTGGATCCTGTCAGCGATGTTAGGTCTTCCTTGTTTTATGTCTTCAAGGTGTTGCAGTGCTGTCTGCAAAAACGACATCAGAACCAAAGAACAATATAGAATAATCCAAGAGTTGGCATTTTGCTGTCCTTGTCGTTTCCGTCAACGTTTTGTCAATGTTGGACACGACGCCATGTTGAGTACACGCGAGATCAGCTCGAGAACTAGGGCAAAGTGTACCTCACCTGCAAGTCGATGCCTTGATTGGCACCGATTTGGTTGACATTAGGCAACGATCCTCCTCGGTAGGCACCAAGACTTTGTGAGATTGGCAGATGCTGTTTCGCGTACACGACCTGCAATAAAAATCGAAGCAGTGTGACAGTATCTCAAGAGTGGCCTACCCTGTGTGAAAGCCAGCGATGAAGACTCATCCTGGAAGAGACAATTTTAAGGACTGACAAACCGTACGTACCGTCCGAGTTGCATTGTTCACTTCTTTCATAATAGCCTCAAAAGCTGCCGTTTCTTCAGCTTGCTTCTGATTGTGCAACGCTATTTTTTCACTAAACTTCCGTGGGTTCGCCATGATGGCTGAAAACGACAAGCTTGTTATGATTTTGGCCATGCAGGGGGTATTAGAGGTATACGAACCAATCAGCTTCTTTCGTATTGTCATGTGACATAAGATAGGTGGCAGCACAAACAGTTGGTCTAAGTATGGTGACAGAATTCTAAAAGCAGTTTTCGTGTTTGTTTTTTTTTAAAAAAAACAAACTTGGGGCGTTAATCGTATAGAACAGAATAAATAGAGCATATAATTTTGAAAGAGAATTGTTTTAAATGCATGCTTAAACAACTAAAACAAATCGGTAACAACCGATTTGTTAATTTTAAAGATAACACCGTTGAGAACAATCTTTTGCCTATTAGCAGACGAAATATTTGTTACAGCCTGCAGTCGTTAATTATGAATATATTATTTGTATTATGTTATGACTTTTGATTTTTCAAAATTTTGAGCTTTGTTTACAAAGGTATGTGCAAATATGTTATAAACCGTTACGAAATACAAAACAGAACAATGTTTAAAATAACCCTCATTTATCCTGCTTCAAGTTATCGTCTACTACAGATTGTGAATTTGTAATTCTCAGTCGGTGTTTCAAGTTTAGTTCTCTTTAGATTCCTCAACCAACAAACCCCAATCGACCCAAACCTCACAGCTGTATCTATGTCAAATTAGAAAAGGAGAGAGTGTTTGATTGTGTGCGCACGAGACAATCTTTTTTTTAATTTAATTTCTTAGACGGATTTACAGTGCTGTTCACTTGATAGTCCTGTCCGATGTCCATCGATTTCAGTGATTAAATGGCATATTATTTTAGCTAGCCACTCTCGTGCTCACAGTCACAGTAGCGTAAGCAATTGTCAAATGTGTAACTCGTCGACACCTGCCCGCCGGTGGTGTCCACACAAGTCGGTTATTTCAGTTCTCTGTACATTTTAATTCCATTGTCATTTGGTTGCGGCGAACCATCAACACACACACAGACACACACACACACAGGGCTTAATTTTCCTGGCTAAGCTTCCACTGAGTTACAGGCATGTATTATATTGACCACTCATTGTCATTTCAGAAGTCTTAGGAACCTCTTGGCTGCATCCCTATCACGACAGTTTCCGCTGAGTTACAGGCACTATTATATTGACCACACAATGCCATTTCAAAAGTTTTAGGAACATATTGGTCCCGGCCGCACCCTGTAACTGTTTGTTTGTTTACTTACTCCTTCATGCTAACTCAACGAAGACATACAAAAACGGCCGCTAGCCTATACAGACTCCGAATAAAACACATCTGACTAGCTCGGGATTAAAAGCTTAAAACCATTACATATAATTATTATTGAACTTGTATCTTGCACATTCAGTCGGCTTCGGACCGTGGTCACGAACGGCGGGTAAAATTAACAGCCAATCACTGACTTACTTGGGCTGCAGAAAGTGCGCGCGACGCGAGTCAGCTGGATCTGTGTATGTGTGTGTTTAGGAAGTAGACAGACAAACATGCGGTCATAATAAAGTCATGTACACTGACTATGACAGTGTCAAGCAGTGTTCAGTGAGTCTGTTACTTCATTGGAGGCGTCGGGGATTGGGGGGGGGGGGGATGTCGATGTGTATATGATCATGTCCAGTTAAAGTTAACCTTTCATTATACGCCCTGATTCACTGCAAAAATTTTGAAAACTTCACCCAAATACTGCTTAGAAAAAAAAAATAACCCGTCCACCTCCTTTTTAAAAATGCCCTACCCCCTTTCAAAAAACTATTTTAAAAAATAGCTGTTGCAGTTTTTCCCCAATAACTAATCAAAGTGTCATTTGGTCATGCATACAAGCCTACATAAAACACTGGTTTCAAATTGACCCCGTGAGTCACTGAATGAGAAACAGCGTACTGTGTAAAGAGGAGACCCCAAGCCTGTTTCCCCCCCCCCCAACAACCACCCGCCTACCCACATCTTTCCATTATTGTAGAGGTTTACAAGAAGTCCGTTCCTTCAACACTTTGTTAATGTTAAAGAGTTACAAGAGGCCCTTTACCTCAACACTTGTTACAGGTTTAGAAACCCATTACTTCAACAATTGTTACAGGTTTACAAAAGGCCCGCTACTTCGACACTTGAAGATTTACAAGAAACCCTTTACCTCAACACATGTACGTTTATATGAATTCAATACTTATTTTAGGTTTACAAGAAATCCGTTAGACTTATTTCAACACTTGTTACAGGTTTACAAGAAGTCCGTTACTTCAGCACTTATTACAGGTTTACAAGAACTCCATTACTTCAATGCTTGTTATAGGTTTGCAAGCATCCACTGCCGGATTACTATTAAGCAGAGTAGGCATCGGCCTACGAACCCCACGCCTTTGGGGGGGGGGGCGCAACAATGGGTCAAAGTAATATTGAATTGATTTGAACTTGAAAGAAAATTACAATCAAACTTTCGTAAATTGTTTCCAAAAGATGAAAGACTTTATAGAGAAAATACTGTAATAATGTAATGTACCCATTAACAACTTAAGTACATAAACCTTAGACATCAGGTTCACATTTGTACAATTTGTCTCTTAAAAGCTCATCTTCTGTCAGTTTGTAAAAAAAATGTCGGTGCAACCTACGTAGCCTACTTGTAAATGTGTAATGTACAGTAGTGATGGTCATCTCCATCTAGTGGCCGGCATGCACACTACTTAGACTACTTAGTTCAATGTTGTCCCACTAGAGGGCGCACACTACTTAGATACTTAGTTCAATCTTATCCCACTAGAGTGCGCGCACGAGAAACCTCCAGAAACGAAGTTTTCTATGAGTCAGTGTGTCGCGAGTTCCCGCCGACTCCAGATCCTAGTAGAATATTTGCGAGTAGAAGCTTCAAGAACACCTGATGTGTGTATTAGTAAGTTAGCTTTTCTGAGTTAAAATGAAGTTCGATTAACTTCAGATTTTTAATTTCTACCATAGCAGAGCAAATCTATCTTGTTCAGGCAGTTTTACTCATTTTTTTGGCTGAGACTTAAGAATTCTTTCATTTTCTTGAATAAAGCATAAATATTGTTTGTCTTCACTCTTTTGTGCAGAATGTCGGCGCCTGAAAAAAAGAGGTACCAAAGCAGTGCAGAAAAATGAAAATAACAGCAAGAGAAAGCGAAGAAGCGTGATGAACAAATAAAAAAGACAGACTTTTCCAACTTGGCTTTACTGGTAAGTCAACAGAGGATCAACCTGAGGCCTCTTCAAGTACATCTGCCAGCAAAGTGATGGCGGTAGACCTTTTCCATGAACAGATTGCTGAGGATGAGGATAGGGTTCAAATAATGGATGCAGCTGAAACTGAGCCGGAAGTTTTGCTTTTGGGGGACCAGAATATCAAAATGACATTGGGTTATGGCGAAATATTACCAATGAAGTGCAGGATTGGTGTAATAAAGACCCTGTGGAAAGTCAACACTTTGATGGTGATGTTTGGTGTAATATAAATAGACCTGTGGAAAGTCAACACTTTGATGGTGATTTTTCAGCTTCAAGCAGGCAGTATGATGATCGTAAAAGAAATTCTTCCTATTCTATGATCTTTCGAAAACAAGTAAGTGGTGAACAAATCAAAAGAGAATGGCTCATGTACTCTCCGTCTACAGGAAATGTGTAATGTTTCCCATGCGTCCTATTTGGTGAAACACTTAAAGGCCGAACTCAATCTTCAGATGGATTTTCTGATTGGAAGAATGCCTCACAGAGAATGAAAATGCACAAGGACAGTGCAACACATCGGGCATGTGTACAGACAGTGATCAGTAGACGATACACACACAGTGCAACACATCGGGCATGTGTACAGACAGTGATCAGTAGACGATACACACACAGTGCAACACATCGGGCATGTGTACAGACAGTGATCAGTAGACGATACACACACAGTGCAACACATCGGGCATGTGTACAGACAGTGATCAGTAGACGATACACACACGGTCGAATTGACAGCTATTTGGAAATTCAGTTCAACAAAGAAAAATAATATTGGATCAAAGTTCTGCAAAGAGTAGTGTCGGTGATCAAATTCCTCTCATGGATTAAGCTTTTTGCGGTGATACAGAACTCCTTGGGTTCTCAATGGCAATTATTTGGGAATTTTAGAGTTAATTGCAAAGTATGACCCTTTTCTAAGCTCTCATGTAGCCAAATATGGTAATCAAGGTCAGGGAAAACCTTCTATTTTTCTTCCGCAATTTGCGAAGAAGTAATCGAAATAATGAGAAATAAGGTTTTGAAAGTTATTGTAAAGGAAATCCAGGAAGCCAAGTACTTTTCTTTGAGCGTTGATTTGACACCAGATACATCTCACATTGACCAACTGACTGAGTGCTTAGATATGTTGGAGTGTCAGATGGTGAAGTGGTAGAACGTTTTCTCACATTGACCAACTGACTGAGTGCTTAGATATGTTGGAGTGTCAGATGGTGAAGTGGTAGAACGTTTTCTCACATTGACCAACTGACTGAGTGCTTAGATATGTTGGAGTGTCAGATGGTGAAGTGGTAGAACGTTTTCTCACATTCATCCCCATAGCAAGCCACACTGGAGAATTCTTGCCACCACTGTTTTGACCTTAAACAAATGCGACAATGACATTAAAAAAAACCCTGAGAGGAAAGTCTTATGACAATGCAGCAAACATGTCAGAGTGCTAAATTGGTCTTCAAGCGCGTACTGCCAAGATAAATCAGCTTGCACAGTACATTCCTTGCTCAGCACACTCACTCAATTTGGTTGAAGTATGTGTTGGAGAAAGCTGAGTTTGGTTGGAGTATGTGTTGGAGAAAGCTGCTTTGGAGCAATCTCATTTTTCGGGCTTGTGCAAGCAATGTACAACTTTTTCTCTGCATCAACCGTTAGGTTCGAATATTGTGAGAACAAAGATGGCGAACGTCAGCAAATATAACTGAGTGGGGGTCAGGAGTCAACTTGGCAGTGTACGGGTATATTGGTGTAACAGTTGCAGATATGCATATATTGATTATAATAATCACTGACCCATACTCTGCATCGGCACTTGTAAATGTCTTGTATCACAACTAATTACCAATAGCTGATATAATTCATTATTACTAAGTCACCCCAGGGTACAGTGGTGATAAAGTACCAGAGTTAAAATAACTCAGATAAAGAATATGCTAGAACTTGCTGATGCAATCCAAACCACTTCCAAGCAGATGAGTATTTTTTTCTGACTAATAGTCTCATACTAGCTCATAACAATTTCATCCAATGGGGATAGACTGAAAGTGACATTAAGATGTTTATACTCTAATCACTTTGATTTTAACCTAACTTAAGTCCATAAAGGCAATCATTAGCTTATGGTAAGTTAACTGACTGATAAAGAAAGAATGGACTGATTATCCACTGTGTGCTTTGTGAACACATCAAAAATTCTGGAACAGTTGTGTAATGTGTCTAGAAGAAATACATTGTTGGTGGCCATCGTCTAATAAGTAAGAAAGTGACTTGCCTCAAACCACATGATTGTGAACACATACCAGCAATGCTGCCATCATTGGAAAGATTATTTACATTAACTATAATTATCTCTCTAAAGCTCCACTCTCATTTCTATGATGAAACTATATCTATGAACTTGGTTATATATGTCAATGTTCTTTTGATTAATTTCATTTACTGTATAGTTGATTGTTGATTTAATAAATTTATTGTTAAACTTATTAACCTTCTTGTACATATATTAAAACCTTAGGGTGGAGTAATAGTGGGTGGATGGCAGCTCATTAAATATAAATAAAAGACGGGTTTTTATTACTCCTTTAGTAAGAAGTTTCCACCTGCAGAAGTATTGTGTGACAGTAAAATGTCTGTCTTATTATTGTGGAAGCGAGAGAACTTTCACTTCTCTGTGTGAAATTCGAAATGCGATTAACAGATTTGAAAAATGTTATGTTAAAGATTGTGTAGTAATATATTATAAAATTATCAATGCAGCAATTGAGTCATTGATTTTCCGGTTTCTATTCCGAAAAAAAAGTGTTGATTTCTGAGTATGTTTCTTCATGGGCACATCCGATTCTTTCGTATTTGACTCCAGTATGTTAGTCTTTGTTCATCAGTATTTAGATTTTGCAATTTTTTTGTACTAGTAAAAGGAAAATCAAACAAATATTTTATTATAAGATCGAGCATTTCAACTCTTTCATTTAGAAAAGCAGCAACGGCACCTAAAATAGCATTTTAAAAAATCGATTTAGAATTTTCTTCTCCATTCAGTGATGATTTAACCCTTTCAAAGTCAAACAAACGTTACTGCTCCACTCAGTGATTTATTAACACCTTCAGAGTCAAACAAACGTTACCGTTCCACTCAGTAATGTATTAACACCTCCATAGTCAAAAAACGTTACCACTCCAAGTGATGTATTAACACCTTCATATCTGTCCACTCAGTGATACATTAGCACCTTCATATCTCTCCACTCAGTGATGTATTACCACTTTCATATCTCTCTACTCAGTGATGTGTTAACAATTCACAAAGCCACACAAACCTTACCTCTCCACTCAGTGATATATTAACACCCTCACAAATTTAAACAAATATTACCTCTTCGCTTAGTGATGTATTAACACCTTCAAGTCAAACAACTGTTTCCTCTCAGAACAAGAATCCCTTTCAAATAACAAACAATGATGAATTTTTTCATATAATGGCTTATATAGCCCACACTCATCCTCAACCAAAAGTAGACTGAATGTAAACCTACCTTCTAGAAAGGCTGACCCTTTTCCTCGGCCTGGAGCATACCTGAATACTCCACTCACTACAAACTTACCAGTCAAAGTGTAGCTCAGCAGTGCAAATGAATGTACCAGAAACTCACGTGTAAACCATCAATCAAATGCAGCTGACCATTGAGGCCACAAGTATTTTGGCTCCCAGCTTTAATAAGTTAGAATGATATTACTAATCCTTATTGCTGGCTATCAATGCAGCAGGAAATCATTCTCTCTATATATATTACTACCAAAGTATGTGATTTTGCTTGCCTAACTAATATTATATTCATGTTTATCTCTTGACATTAACTATATTTTATATTACATGTATCATATTTTGCTTATGATATTAAAATGTATGATGATTATGTAAGTAAGAGTGTTCTGTCAGAGAACACATGAGGACAAATTCTTAGCCCAAGTGTATTTTACTGGAAGATCAACACTTTATCATGAGACCTTATCAGAGACATTGGTAGACAAGTATTGAGCTGTGAAACAATGCCAGAACAGAACCACTTTATCTTGGATGTTAACTTTGAGGAGTATTGTACTGCAAAGCAACACCAGAGCAGAATGACCCACATGCCAAAGACATGTGCATATGCTAATAAAATTCACTGGGACCCAAGATGACATGTCAGATGAACTAAAGTTATGTATTTATAAAGTCAACAACCACACATTTTCAGTCCAATACAATCAAATTCACTCGAACATTAATCAAAGTACTTTTAGAGTTCACTCAGAAACATTCAGTGTTCTTTTATAGTTCACTCTACAAATGAACCAAATAACTACTATAGTCCCATAGGACTCAAACGAATATTCTCTTATGACACCAGATGGTCATGATTATGATTAAATATATTTTTTAAAAACCCTCTAACTGTAACTGTTGAACTATGTGCTAAATGTAACCTTGATGTCTTGTTTTATTTCTTGTTGAATACATTTATTGCTGATACTTAGACCACTCATGTTAATATGACCCACTTACATGTTATATGTTGTAGTCTGTCATCAGTTTTTACTTACTATTCTGGATTATGTATCATGGGGCTAGAGCTATCACCCTTCTATTCTACATTAGCTATCATTCATCTTTCTAACACGTGTGGCCAGCCAGGTGTATTTTGGGGATTAGTCTAAGGTTACGGGTGGCCCGGGATGATGGAGAATTAGCATCTTGCCCCACTCCCAGCAAAAAGTCATATTATTAACAAACGTTATTAGTCAAACAAACGTTACTTTTCCACTCATTGATGTATTAACCCTTCAGAGTTAAACAAACGTTACTTCTCTACTCATTGATGTAATAACCCTTCATAGTCAAACGCTACCTCACCACTCACAGTGATGTATTAACCCTTCATAGTCAAACGCTACCTCACCACTCAGTGATGTAATAACCCTTCATAGTCAAACGCTACCTCCCCACTCAGTGATGTAATAACCCTTCATAGTCAAACGCTACCTCCCCACTCAGTGATGTAATAACCCTTCATAGTCAAACGCTACCTCACCACTCAGTGATGTAATAACCCTTCATAGTCAAACGCTACCTCACCACTCAGTGATGTAATAACCCTTCATAGTCAAACGCTACCTCCCCACTCAGTGATGTAATAACCCTTCATAGTCAAACGCTACCTCCCCACTCAGTGATGTAATAACCCTTCATAGTCAAACGCTACCTCCCCACTCAGTGATGTAATAACCCTTCATAGTCAAACGCTACCTCACCACTCAGTGATGTATTAACCCTTCATTGTCAAACGCTACCTCACCACTCAGTGATGTAGTAATACCTTCTCGTGTTCATACTTGAGGAATAAATATGTTGGTCTCAGTTTTAGAGCAATTTCTTCAGTAGACTTGGTGAGCGTTTAAATAATAAAATTAATTAATTAATAAACACTCAAACACTGCACGCCAGATTTTCTGTTCATTTTTAATGAAGAATTTTTGAGAATGTCGATAGTAGCATTGGCATTCGAATAGACTGCAAGAATTTTCTATTTCTGTATTTTAACAGACTGCAAGAGATTTCTATTTCTGTATTTTAACAGACTGCAAGAGTCTTCTATTTCTGTATTTTAACAGACTGCAAGAGTCTTCTATTTCTGTATTTTAACAGACTGCAAGAGTCTTCTATTTCTGTATTTTAACAGACTGCAAGAGTCTTCTATTTCTGTATTTTAACAGACTGCAAGAGTCTTCTATTTCTGTATTTTAACAGACTGCAAGAGTCTTCTATTTCTGTATTTTAACAGACTACAAGAGTTTTCTATTTCTGTATTCCAACAGACTGCAAGATCATTCTATTTCTGTATTTTAATAGACTGCAAGAATCCTCTATTTCTGCATTCCAATAGACTGCAAGAGTCTTCTATTTCTGCATTCCAATAGATTGCAAAAGTCTTCTATTTCTGTATTCCAAAAGACTGAAAGTGCCTTCTATTTCTGTATCCCAATAGACAGCAAAAGTCTTCTATTTCTGTATCCCAATAGACAGCAAAAGTCTTCTATTTCTGTATCCCAATAGACAGCAAAAGTCTTCTATTTCTGTATTCCAAAAGACTGAAAGTGCCTTCTATTTCTGTATCCCAATAGACAGCAAAAGTCTTCTATTTCTGTATTCCAAAAGACAGAGTCTTACAGTTCTCCAAACATTTAAGATGTGGAGATGCATCATATTTTGTTAGTTACTGCATTTTTTTCAATCTGAGCACTCAGCAAATGATAACAAATATTTTTCAAGTGGAAAATACCTTCAACAAAAGTACTGAATTATTTTGAACAAAGTAAACAAACCAACTTCCGGAAAGAAATTTCCGCTATTACCAAGACGTTTAATATGGTACCAGCATTAAACTTGAGATCTCTGTAATCAGCAGGAGAATTGAATTCTTTAACCGGAGTCGGTCAGTAAAATTTACGTTCATCCTTTTTATAAAGTCAGATCCGACCGTACATTTCATTTATTTGAGTTGCTTACATTTTTCAGACAAGAGTATGCCTATAGTTCGTGACCGAATCCATAAAACTACTCTGATTAAATATTTAAAAAATACTAATTTTAAATTCATTAGTATGTTTGGTATTTGAAATACTTTACTTTTTCAAAATCCATTTATAAATACAGTCACTTCTCATTTTTTAGTAAGGTCACCCGTAAAATGATTTTTGAGCGGCAAGGTAACATAACAGGAAAAGGTTCAGTTTTAGCAGACATCCTTTGTGCGAGCTTTAATGTTTATCTAAGTGGTTGTCTTAACACATCTGACGCACTATTTCGTCAAGAGCTATCGGAGAACAATACTGTGCCTAGATCACAGAGAGTAGTTTGAGTATGGTTTGAGAGTGTTTGAGTATTGTTTGAACGTTGTTTGAGTGGTTTTGTGTGTGTGTGTGTGGTGTGCTTTAGAGAGGTTTGGGAATGGTTTGAACGTGGTGATATGAGTGTGGTTTGTCTGAGCGTGTTTCAGAGTGGCTTGGGAATGGTTTGCCTGTGGTTTGAGTGGGGGGTTTTTCCAGCCTGTTTTTTGAGAGGTTTAAGTAGTGTGGTTTGAGAATGATCTTGGGAGAGATTTGAGTGTGGTTTGCGTGGGCTGGTGTCGATAGAGAAAGTGCATAGTGTTTATAAATAAAAATAATTACGAAACGGGAAAGAAAACAAAAATGTGCAATCCAATACCTAGGTAAGCAGTAGTCAACGGCTAGCAATTTAGTACGCCAATGGAGTGGAACCAATTATAGGTACAAACAAACAAAACGGGCTAAAAAAATCAGTTGACACCAACAACACAAGTGAACTGGACTAGAATCTAGAATGCTTTCTCTCTACAGAAGGACACAATTTATGTCCTGTCAGTTAACAATGACCTGAATGAGAACACAGGCGTTTGCCAATGACGTCAGTACGCGAGGCGATAACTGAACACATCTGCCAGCAATACCACGTAAATCATGGCCTCAACATCTGGACATGGCAAAAGGTGTGAGGGATTGCATTTTCCACATTTTTTTCTTTTTATCAGGCAGAAGAGTGGATAAGGGACTGACAAATAACTACCCATATTTCAAAGCATTGTAGGCTTGCACTGATAATACAAAGGGTGACAAAATCGGACTTTATAATTATGTTTTTACTCTCAAGACCGACAAGCATCAGGCACGTGACATTTCCTTTGGTGTGTTTGGGGGGGGGGGGGGAAGGGGATGGAATTGTTACTTAGGGAAAATAATCATTGGTTCCCATCTGAATCTTGTCTGGGCCGATAGCCAGATGATGCACTTTCGATACTGCTGAAGGTGGAATGTCAACTCTGTGGCGGCCTGAAACATGCAGAACAAGTAAACAGCCTATCAAAATACTTCCAAAGTTAGAAAATCAAAGCACAAACAACACCACAATTTATAAATTTAATACTATATATGAGATGCATGAATAAAAGAAATATTGTTGGTATTAGTTATTTCATTTTCACTTTCGGTACTGCTCAGTCGTTGAACTGATTTTAAACTACGAGAATCAGTCCGAGCTTTCTTTGAAAGAACAGTCGCTTTAGTTCAGGTGTTTACAACTAGTCACGCACCACTTAGCATCCTTGACAGAGAAAAATGATTTAGGGACGACACGTACTTAAGGAACGTAACTCCGCCATTTCTCAACATCCTCACAAAGTCGCGTCATCAGGTCGGTCGTTGCCCGGGAGCGACGCTTCGTGGCCTAGCGTCCACACGTCTCGTCAGCGTTAGGATCAATTAAAAAAAATATATTAATCAGTTGAGTTATTTGTTTGTTTAAGGTGTGTAATTAATACATTATTTGATCATAACGATTTTCACCAGTCAACACAATATTGTTCGATTTGTAGAGCCGTGTTCTTAGGGCGGTCACTCAGTGTCATGCGCGAACTGGGGGTGTCCCCGAGCCTTCACGCAGGGTGCGTGTCGCAAGATTGAGTGTAACTAACACAGCCAGTAGACGCCGAAACTAAAAGATTCCCTACAGCAGTCAGTTGCAAAATAGACTCCATGACGCTAACAATGAAAAATAAAATTACTGGCAACTGAAAAGCATGGATCAGTTTATTATTATTGACAAATTTAAATACAGAAGTCTTTTTAATAGTTTACTACAATACTCGTTTTTATATATACAGAATCTCTGCATAGTGCGCACGAGTTGTGGTTTAAATCCAGACTGACAGCATTTAACAAGAAATTTAATTCATAGATTAATGGGTAGGCTACAACTTCAGTAAGCAGACTATAGTACAGAAAGCAGCACACTTGTCTCTTGTCACAATAACGTGGGGTCTGATCTTAACTCGTGTGAACAGCACACTTGCCTCTTATTTCAGAATATAGAGTCTGATCTCAACTCGAGTGAACAGTACACTTGCCTCTTATCTCAATAACATGGGGTCTGATCTTAATTCGTATGAACAGCACACTTACCTCTTATCTCAATAACATGGGGTCTGATCTCAACTCGCGTGAACAGAACACTTGCCTCTTACCTCAGTAACATGGGGTCTGATCTCAACTCGCGTGAACAGAACACTTACCTCAGTAACATGGGGTCTGATCTCAACTCGTGTGAACAGAACACTTACCTCTTACCTCAGTAACATGGGGTCTGATATCAGCTCGCGTGAACAGAACACTTGCCTCTTACCTCAGTAACATTGGGTCTGATATCAACTCGTGTGAACAGTCTGCAGGTGAACGTTACTCGATCTCTAGCTCGAGATGGGGGAAAAATCCTAAAGTGATCATTAACTATTCCCTAACAGTCTAACTGAAGGTGGTGGACTTTCTATATAGTAGCCTGTTGGATGAGACGATTAATGAAGTATCGTGTGCTACAAGCCGCACATGCTAAAAGGTCCCAGGAATGAACAATCGGAAATAGTGGCCGCTTCCCAAACACTACTCTACTGGAGTCTACCAACCAAACATCCATCTAGAAAGTCTACCTAGCAAACAAGCGTCTAGAAATTCTACCTACCCCATACCCATCTAGGAAGTCTACCTACCAAATACCCATCAAGAAAGTTTACCAAAATCCGTTTAGAAAGTCTAAGAAACATTCATTAAAAAAATCTACCATTCTTCTAGAAAGCCTAACAAAAACAGCCGTCTAGAAAATCTACCATTCTTCTAGAAAGCCTACCAAAATACCCGTTTAGAAAGTTAACCATATAGAAAATTTATCAAACGCCCATCTAGGATATTTACCAAACATCTAGCTAAAAAAATTACCTAACATTCATCTAGAACGTTTACCTACAAACACCAATCTTGGAAGTCTATAAAATATTCATCTATAAAGTCTCCCAAACACCCATCTAGAAGGTCTATCAACCATCATCTAGAAAGTTTATAAAACATTCACCTATAAAGTCTACCAAACATTTATCTAGAAAGTTTACCAAACACCCAATCTAGAAAGTCTGTTAAACATCCATCTAGAAAGTCTACAAACATCCATCTAGAAAGTCTATCAAACATTCAGTCTAGATAGTGAATCAAACATTCATCTTGAAAACTACCTACCAAAAAAACCTTTCATCTAGAAAGTCTATAAAACAACCATCTACAAAAAGTCTACCTAACATTTATCTAGAAATTCTACCAAACACACATCTACCATTCATCTAGAAATTCTACCATTAGGGAAGTTCACAGATCTAAAAACCATTCATGGCCTATAACAGTCTTTTATTTGGTGTGCCACTGTCCCAGATGGCAGGCTAATGGCCACTATATCACTCTCTTTCAGGACGTAAATCTCTCCCCTGGTGCTTGCGACCATTTGCGAAAGTTGGAAGAAGGTATGGAATTAAAAACAAATAAACCCAATTGTATTCAAAGACTTGAATGTGTGCTGTATAATATGAACTAAACGCTGACGTAAAGTTTGATTTGATTGGTACAGGTAAAAGAATGGTTTGATTTTATTGGCTAAGCAACTTTAAACACTTCGTTTGTTTCAAGAAATTCAGAGAAACAATGCAAAAAAGTTTCTAGGTGAAAAAAGAGTTTTGCTAAAATCAAATTGGAATTGGGCATTAAGTAAACATAAATTAATTCTGATGGTTTTCACGACAGGTCCTATTGAGTGTCAACCAGCATGACGTATCTTGTGCCAGCACGCTGAACACTGAAGTTACGTCGTCATGATTGTGAACTACAATGCAGCTTGAATTTGATCAGACTATTTTTGTGTTCATGTTGAGAAACTCGGAGAGATTGTATTTAAATGTTGTTAAACTTTTATTAATTGTTCAGTCTTGAGTATCTGTTCATTCAACGTAACTTGTTTTGTTTGTTATCATAATTTATAGTGAAAGTCCACAATTACGCCTTGTTATCTGTCCATCTATGTATCTATTTTATAAAATCTATTTCTCAGTTTAAATAAATGATTGGTGGCCATGAGTCAAATTGGGAGTGTATCAGTTACAATATGCATATTTAACCAGTGGTCCATACTCTGCATAAGTTTTATTTCATTAACTAATTGCTCATAATTATTTGGTACAATCCATTATTACGTCACCTCAGTGTACTGCAGTGACAATGGACGACAGACTTGTGGACTGATGACATAGTCTGGTGGACTAAGTGTGCTGTAAAGGCAGGCTAAATAGAAAATTGTGCTATTGCATATACTTAGTGTAATTTGATTTAGAAATGTTAATACATTCTGTCTGTCTTGCAAATACACACAGAGAATTAATCTCATAACTACTAAATAATGCTGAAATTGTGTCCGTATGTCCACAATTCAGAATTGCAGGGGGATGAAATCATATAAGGAGGCAGGGTTTACTCCCAAGAAGGATATAAGAGGGATCAGGGGTCAAGTTGGGCTAATATTATGATCATTAAGATTCATGGATGCAGGGAGAGAGCTAGGAAGGACAATGGGGATGGTAGGGCTGCCCTAGATTCCCTGAGGCAAAATATTAAGAAATAAAATTATTATTTAATATCAATTGTTTTTGATAACTGGTAGAAACTTAACCAGAATTTTCTGCTAGTCAATTTTTTTTTTAAAAATTAGAAGCTAAAGTTTACCCACAACACACAAATTAAAATAATAAAATCACTCTCAGTCAGAAATGTTTCCAAATCTGAACAAAATAAAATTCACTCTCAAATTTATATCGCATTAAACGGGATTTTATTCTGTAAATATAAATATTTTTAAAACAATTTTTGAACATTACCAAAGATGTCATATTAATGGACTTGCTAAGTGACACAACCTGTTAATCAATGTAAGATGGTAGATTAATAAATAGAAAATGATGACTTTATTTAACTCCTTTCATTTCAAACAAGACCATAGAATCCAAGTACCATTAAAAAACAGCAATGGTTATAGTAGAAAGCATTAGTAATCTATTAATTATCTGCAACACACAAAACATGTATTTGAATGCAATTGTGTTACATGAGTGTCTTGTGTGAAACTTCAAATATATAGTGACAATGAGATCATTATATCTGAGTTGCATGCAATATCAAGACAATGAGGAATAAAGCTTTTTTATTTTATGAAAAGAATTGTAATACAATAAGAATACAGGAAACCACACTGTGCAAAAGAAATTACTAAAATGAAATAGCACAAAACTTCAGCACCCTTAAAACAATATTATTATTATTATGACAGTTAACATTATATGAATATATATATATATAAACTGTATCTGAATCTTGAAACAAAAAAAGCATCTTTTAAATATGTACAAATACTTAAAAAGAATTAAATACAACTAAAAATATTCATCTATTATGGTCTTGTTTGACAGCAGGTTTCAGAACTACGACTATATGAGCTGACAATGGTGTAAACAGTGACAACCCTGAGGAAATGTCTCACTTCAAAGAGCAGACTAGAACAAGTGCTTGCATTCCTCTGACTGCATTTAAGTAAAGAGATACAAGCTGATTCTTGATTATTCAGGCTTTTGAAGGGAAAGTGTGCTATGGATAATTCCAAATGAATCACAATGCAAATACAAAAAAACGTACAGCATGCAATTACTGAGATGTACAGTGCAACTTAGAATATATAACTAGTAATCCACAATATTTCTTCACAGGACATGGTGAAATAATGTGTTAATAGTTCAGAGGTTCAATTAAAAAGTGTTACTCAATATTTGATTTAATCATTACAGCTTCACTTAAATGATGGAACTCTACAAAATAATTATGGGCTGTCCACAAATGTCATTTTGTTGGGAGTAATCTCATCCTGTCCTTCCCTCATCACACTGAATGTAGGTTATATGTCTGATGTTCCACGCACACACATACACTTTAAATATGCAATGATTTAGTTTAAATAAATGGATCAAGTTTATTTATATAAATGGAATGTGCAGAAACATTTGTAATAGAATAAGTTAATGGTTTATAAAAAAAACATTTATTATTATATTTCCTAGAATATTTGTAATTATGTATGTCTCATACAATTAATTGCTTTTAAAAAAATTAAAACATGAATTTATGTTGTAAATAATCAGTACATGTATATAACCAAAATTTGGAATTTAAGACTATGTTTTTCTTTCTTTCTTTTTTTTTTTTTTAACAAAGAGTGATTTTGCTACATTTATTCCTAATTGGGGGAACAGTGATTTTGACTGGCTATAATACTTAGTACTACTATCTGCCTACAAGGTCAAAGTCCCTCAAATTTTCTATACTAAAATCTTACTACTTTTTCTGCCATAAGCAGGTCTATACTCAAATTTATATACATATAGTTTTCAAATTCAAATTCTGTTTATCCATCTGTGCGAAATGCTAAAGCACCCAAGGACTAAACCTTCGAGCACGAGTTTTTCCCCCAATTCTATGTATTCACCTTTGTGAAACTCTAAAGCGTCCTTGACCTTCGAGCATCTGGGAGTTTTATGGAGTGAGCTGGTATTTTCACATGGCCAGGTTTATGTTGCATTGTTATGTTCATGAAACAGAGACAACATTAAAGTACTCATCAAAAAAGCAGACAATCATAGTTATTTGCTAAATGATGCTCAAATTTTCACTCACAATGTGACTTATAATCAAACACATGTGAGTTTTGGGGAGTAAGCCGGTATTTTCACATGGTCGGCTTTATGTTGCATTGTCGTGTTCAGGAAACAGAAAACAAAAGTACTCATTAAAAAAACAATGATCAAGGTAATTTGCTAAATGATGCTTGAATTTTCACTCACAATGTGACTTATAATCAAACACATGTGAGTTTTGGGGAGTAAGCCGGTATTTTCACATGGTCGGCTTTATGTTGCATTGTCGTGTTCAGGAAACAGAAAACATAAAAGTACTCATTAAAAAAAAACAATGATCAAGGTAATTTGCTAAATGGTGCTTGAATTTTCACTCGCAATGACTTACAATCAAGACTTCCAATAAACAAATTCATTTATGTTACCAGCAATGCATTCATTTTAATTTTCCATCCGTCATATAATATGCCCACCATACTCTAGTATATTTATAAAAATAGTGCACTTTACAAGTTTCATCCTCAATAAAATGACTTTGACTAGTGAAGCAATTGGCACTCAGCTGCACATTATATCTTACACCTATAACACTTGAAGAAAGAAAAGAGAAACAAATAAAGTCTGAAAACTGAAAAAAAGATGTCAAAACACTCAAAAATAAACATGAGAAGAAAAGTGCAAAATCCAGTCACTTAAATCTATTTACTGATACTGAATGAATACTGCTGTCTTATTTACATGTACTTTATTTAACTGATTACCTAGGTTGGGTTTCTTCCCCCATTTGTTAAAATAGGTGATCATCATTATTATTTTAAATAATATGCAAAAATTAAAGAAAGTAAAATATATTCTTATTAGATCTAATGAAATAGTGTTGATCATTTCTATTTTGTTAATTCAACATTTTTTAATTTCTCTACTAATAATGTCTCATTTTAGTTGTAATAATATAAAATAAACAATAAGACAAAGCAATGTGAAAAATAAACATTTGTATTCACAAGAATGGTAATGAAATCATTTTAGCTTGCTATACAGTAGCTTAAGATGTATTTCTTTTAAAGCATATTTTATGCTTGCTTTTTAAAAAAATTAATAGCAGAAATTAAAACTGAAGGCCAAGAAAACAATCCACTAAATTACCTTTTTTTTCATTGCAGTTAAGATCTAGAAAGTGGTTTTGTTTCTATTAAAGATCATATTAATTTTTAGTTTTATTAATACATAGTTATATGCTCAATGTTTGCTACTAATAATATATTTTGTAATGTAAAATTTGTGTAACTACTCAGAAAGATTGTATTATTGATATGATGGTATATATGTGTGTGTAAAAGTATTATTATTTTTTTAATGTGCATTTTAAAAGATTCAACCTTTTAAAAGGTCGGTGTTTATTGAGGAAGATAATAAATAGTTATACCATGTTTTCATTAAATTTTTTTTTATTATCAAGGCAGTAGATATTATTTTTAAAAATGTATTCTACTTATATACTTTAACCAACATTATGCAAATTGGTAACAATTTCTCTGGTTTCATTACAGTGTGCAGAAGAGAGACAAGATGAACCTTATAAAAGTCTGAGCAAATAAAAAAAACTTTACTTTTTTCTAATAGTAACAATATCCTTTCCAACCACAGGGCCTTGAATTCTTTGGCAGAATAAATAGGGATTTGACCCTGTTTGGACAAAAATAGAGGTAGTCTGAGTGCATCAAATGTACACTGGACACTTACCAAGATGTCAAAACTATTGTTTTAATTATAAAATACTTGCTGGTTTGTTCACTTAATTTATTATTTGTATTTTTTTTTATTTAACTCCACTTCTTTCATATTTATGATTTAGTCTAATGCTTTTCAAATGCATATTTCTGATAAAATATTGCTATTACTAAGATATTAAGAAATGGTTAAGTATTCAGAAAACATCATTTCTGTGAACACAACGAAAATAATAAAAGGATATATATATTAACAACAAAAATCAATATAATTATAAATACAAAAATAATTTATTTAGTTATAAACACATGAAATCAAATTTGTGCTTAACATTAAAAACAATGTTTTAAAAAAATGAAACAAAAAAGCACAAGAGCAAAAAGGAAAACTGAGACAACACTGGATATATGAAAACAGTTATACAATTTAAATAAACATATCAAAATAGCTATAAGATTCACTATCTAATTAATGAAAGATTCCTATTCTCACAGCTGCTCAAAACAGAATTTGTAGGTAAATGGTCTCTGTGTATATATATAAACCAGCCTGAGGATTAAGTTCCTAATCTACATCAACATAATGTGGAATATTTCAAATGTTAAGACCATAATTCTGTGAAAGGAATGGGTTATGTTGTAGGCACTTAAGATGGAAATATATCTGCAACCTGATAGGCACATGCTACTCTAATATGTATACATTTAAATATGTTATCAAACCAGTTGTAACAGTACACTACTAACTTTAAGTGTAATCAGCCATTTTAACAGCCATTCAAATGCAGATTAAGCCTCTCATGAAAGGCATACATTGAGAATTCATTTAGAACTTTATGATCTGTCCCCAAAAATATGTTCAAAATACCTTAAATAGTCTTCATGCATAGCCACCCTTCTGCTTAATACTACATAAATAGCTCAGTAAAACTTCTTCCATTGTTAAACTTTATACACAGTATTCTCAAAAGTAATGTCGACTTGATGGGCATAAAACTCAAAAAAAAAAGAATCAATAACTGATAAATATTGCTGGTTCTTTTGTTTTGTATTCTTAATGAAAAGCATAGTGCTTAAGATTTTGACATTTAGTCTGAGGCTGAAAAATGGAAAAGAGTGCTCTGCAGTTGTGTACACATCTACCATCTTGACAGCATACTTCAATCAGGTGCTATTTTCTTGACAGTAGACTTGCCAGTTTGCAAAGTCCAAGTTGCTAATTTAGAAGAGGCATACAAGAGATAAGTATGTGGATAGTTGAGGCGCTGCTATTTCTTGTTCAAGAAGCAAGCTTATATTTATTCTTCATGTTTATATTTTATACACACACACAAACTGAATGAAAAATATAAAATGGTATAGAGCACAGTGACTAAAAAGAAGAGTCTGGATTTTATAAGGCAGGGTTGACAAAAGTAAAACAAGAAAAGTTGTGACTATAAGTTTTAAAGGAACATAATACATTTACAAAAAAGAAGAAATATTTCCCCTTTTGGAAAAGGTCTTTAATTATGCACAAGAATTTATATAACAAATGTTAAAATTAAAGATATTATTGTTGCATACTTTTATGAATATAGTGATCTGCATTAACATCTAAATGTTAGTGCATGCGTATGTTAAATTTATATTATACATTTAGAGCTATGTATGAGTAACTCGTGTCAGAGATGTTGTTCAGAGTTATATTAAATAATGAACAGAATGAGATAGAAACATCAACCAAACTATTTTATTAGTTTTACAGGAATTTAGCTGCATATTGCATTTTCATCAGCAAAAAACAGAATAAATTAAGTAATTCAGATAAGCGCTATTGAATAATCAAAATGAAATATGAACACACAAGTACAGTCCATACGTGTGGGGTCTAGTCTCTCCATTACTTGCTTTTGGTTAGCCAGTTATGTAGTGTGTACTCTCTCCTTTCATTGTTTTTGGCTGAACAATTATTGTTTTTAAGAGAACAGGCTGAAAACCTGTCTTCTCATTCTTTCACTTAGTCATTTTCAGTTGCAGAATTAATGTTTAGAAACAGGTCAGAATGAAAATTTGTATATCAATTTTCTCACCCAATTATTTTTAGCTGCACAAATAATGTACTAAAACAGGTTGGGTTGAAATCTTGTGAGAGCCCAGTGCATGGCCCAGATAGCTAGAGGTCGCATGTAACCCAGTGAACGGTATGAGCAATCTGTAGTGTATGCTTCTGGTGTTTGAAACTGTAGCCCAAGCTTTTCCCAGCACATATGATATGCACCCCATGCTGTTTTGAATCCTTCTTCCACCATACCCTGTTGGGAGAGATAACATTATGAATCAAAAAAATATTCACTGCAAGACAAACATCTTTACAGTTTAATCTTTTTTGTAACTCTCTGCATTTTTCATAACAGCAGTATAGCAAAAACATCCATCCATCCATCCATCTACATATCTTTTCATATTTTTTCCCCTCTGAAAGTATGCATGGAAGCTTCCTTTAATTAGTGAGTCTTCAAAAGTGTTTCTTGACCAATTTATCACAAGTTCTTATTTAGGTAACAGGACAGATAACTTAAAAAAAATAGAGCACACCACCTTTTCTCTGGTGACAGTATCCATTAGAAAAAAAAATCTATCAATAAATAAATGAAATATTTTACACCGTCTGTGAACAATTCTTACTAATATTTTTTATTCTAAAAGTGTTCATAGAGATATACATTTTCACTGTACATTTTGAATATGTTATGTTAAGGTTCTGAATAAACCAAATAAAATAGCAGTACCACTAGCATGATAATGTAACAAATATTTAAGAACTTAGAGTTTTCAGTCTAGATGTGTTCACAGAGCTTAGAAGTAACTGTCTCTTTTGCAGCTGAAGACAATCTGAAGTTCTTGAATCATACCATTTGAATCATGTTGGCAGCGAGTGCATATGTCACACCTGTCCAAAACTCTTCAGACTGTGGAGAGCTAAGGTCTTTGCTCCCATCAGGCATTGTGCCATTGATGGCACCCATATTACCATTGCCATACTTCATTACATTGTTTTTATATATAGCTTTCAGTGCACTCTTCACATGATTTGGTGGAAACAACTGCAAGAATATATATAAAACCAAATAAATTATAAAATATGCATATGATGTTAGTAATCTGTCATTTGATGGGGAATTTTCACACTATATAAATTTTCATAGCATCTGCAACTTTAATTGAAACACTATTTATAATTTGTATGAAGTGGATATTGCATACTGCTTATCACTGGAAGTGAGGTACCGAATAAAGGAGAGTTGTGCATGGTGGCAGATTTGTTGGCTGGTGTTAGGTACTTTCTTTTATTAGTGGAGCGAGCACTTGTTTTGTATTAAATGGTGCAACCAAGGCCAGTAAACGTTGGCAGTGTTTAATGCAGTGCACATATCTGGGCACACAACGGGGACTGTTTTACCAGGCTGGCAGAGGTAGGTGCAGGAAAGTCATAAATAGTATTAGCTCAAGGTGAATATGATTGGATTGACAGTGAGTCTAGTAGAGATATGCATGGTTCCAAGAGGAAACAAAAGTAACAGTAGAATTTTATCCTATACTCTTTTCCAACCATAAGCATTTGAGATTGGGTCCCTCCCTATCTGTACACGGAACAGTAAACGTATTTGCTATATGAGATAAGGACATCTTTGTGCTGTGTGAATGGTTAGATTTTATTAAGATGCTATGTTTTGTTTTGAACATGTTTAACCTTTATTTCTTTCAGAGGCCTATACCAAACTTGGTACTTATTAATGGAGTAATTGACAGGACACTGAGGCTCTGCGATTACTTGTTTCTGGGTTTTGTTTTCATCTTTGGTTTCAATGTGGGCTTTGGATGCCTGTTTCTGATGTGATGACTCATGATGTCCTACTGAGCATCTACCAGCAAGCTGTATTTCACTCCAGCTCAGTGAGATAAGTCGTGATTGCAAACAGTGACTATAGTGTGGCTTGAATTTTGCTGTTTGGGCTTTATAATGAAAATTAGGACCTAATGTATTGCTTATTCTTCCTAAATATTGTTAATCTTTTCTTTTATTAAAATTCTTTTTATTAACTGTTCAATTTTACATATTTGTTAGTGAAATGTAATTTGAAGTGATGGTCTAATGATTAAGTCTTGTTCTCTTTTCACCTGTTTACATTTGTTGTACATCTATTTCATATAATCCATTTCTCAGCTTAGTAAATGAGTGTGAGGGCCGTGAGTCAACTTGGCGGCATATCAGTATATTGGTGTAACACTTGCAGATATGCATATGTAACCAGTGACCCATACTCTGCATCATCACTTGTAGATGTTTTGTATCACAACTAATTAGCAATATTTGATTTAAGTCATTATTACAAAGTCACCCCAGAGTACAGCAGCAACATAATCTACTTCTGGTGATATATACAGAGAGCACAAAATATATATACACCTATATAAGAAGACTTTTTTGTATGGTAGTGTAGTTAGGTTTACTGGCACAATTTTTTTCAGCATCATTTTCTCACAAATTCGTTGTGAAAAGATAATGTGACTAATAGCATGCATTATTCACTTAAATATTTTTTTTTAGTACTAATGTAGTATATTTTGTATCCCATAACATGTTCTATGGTTGTTTCATATGCAGTACTTGTGTTTTCACAGAAGAGTACATTCCTTATTCCATAACATGGTTGTTTCACATGCCTTGAATGTGCTTGAAAAATCTAAAATTAAGCCAATTATATGTATTAGTTTTATTATTTTATATATCTGTATAGAAATTAAGATATAAGATAACAAATGTGCCTGACATGACATCAATTTTTAAACAAAACTTTGCTTCCAATAAAATGGATGACATTGTAAAGAAGAAATAAAAGAGGAAAAACTTCACCACATCATCTTCTAGTCCAGAGGCTTTCAGAAACCAGTGCCCTGCAAGTTGGTCTGCCATGATGCTGTCATGGTGACCATTACTGCTGGTGTCGAAGTCATAGTAATGGCCTGGAAAATAAATTACATAACTGCAGCAATACTTATTTTACATAATATAATACTTGGAAGCATGAAGTAATATCAGAAATAATGAGAATGTATGCGTAACTTAACCTTGGTCAGCTCTAGATACTTCACAATTAACCATGATAATTTTATCTACAAAAATAAATTAATAAAACAATACATTTTAATAGTCCATAACCTATGCAAGCAAGTATTTAATTGATACTGACAATAGGTAAGAGTATAATTTTTCAAATGTGACTTTTTTGTTTTAAATAAAGAAAAAAGTATTCTATCAGGTCTTATTAGTCATCTGTAAACTGGCTGTTTTAAAGGTCTCAATTTTCTAGAGTTATATAAGCATAATTTATCTTCATTCATGTAACCATAGCAACAAAAGTCACTACAGCATTCCCTTCAATACAAACACTTTACATCAAAGGAAATATTAAAAATATCAGAAGGCAGTTAATTAGTAATTAAAAATTACAAGATGCTACTTAATATTTAAAATTATAATGAAGACAAAATATATGTAACATTAGAGACCAATCACAATTTAAGAAGCACTCAAACAATGAACACAAATGTATTAAGAAAATACAATGTTTCTGATGAAGTGCTTTCCCTGCCATTTTTACTTAATGGATATTCATTATAAGTAAAGTGAGATACCTATTTGGGTATGCAGCAACATGATAGCAAACTGGGGTATGCAATATGATAGCAAAGTGGAGTATTTTGCAATGTGGTCATATAGGGAATCTGTTGTTAATGGAAATAAATGAATAATGAAGAGTATATAATCAATGTGAGTAAATAAGTTTCCAAAATAATTTGCAATCATTTCTGCTGATCAGGATCCAAGCTACCTAGAGAAAACTAATACTGAAACTCAGTCTCAAAAAAGATGACTTTTACTTTAAAGACATTTTCAAACAGTAAGAAAAGCTCAGTTACTCCCCTTCTGTCACTCAGTTTTGTTTGTAAACGCGTGTTTGTAAACACATTCTGGCATCATAATAATGTTATGGTTCAGATTAAACTGAATTTGATAAAATAGCAGTACTATTGGTATAATGATTAGACAAATATATAAGAACTGAGAGTTTTCAGAATAGATGTGTTCAAAGAGCTACAAATTTTATTCTGAATATATGTTATGGTTCTGATTAAACCAAATTAAACCTAATCGTATAAATATATAAAATTATATATTTTATGAACATTACTTGTACAACACTCTCATTGCTGTAAATTATTGATCATATTCACATTTCATATTCATGCCCTTATGACTGGATACTGTAAAGCATGTAAAGCTTTATGGAAATGAAGCTCTTGATGATGTCCCTAACACTACCTCAACTCTATCATTATCATTTCTTTATTCTTCTATCAAAAAAAGCAAACGGACTGCCCCTGAGCAATACATGGTTTTACAGAACTGAGAACAAAATTCAAAATTGTGTGTATAAATTATAAAACAGCACTAACCATTCCACAGCTTCTCTTCGAAGGATTGTGTTCCTTTATGAAGAATTGCAGAATAGTACTCCTTGTCTGCAGTCAGACCCAGTTCACTGGCCATTTCCACTTGCATGCGTAAAGCTGCCAGCCACATGCCTGAACAGTAGGCACTGAATAAAGGATGACACATTTAAAATACTTATTGAATCAGAGTACATATGTGAAACTAGCTTGAGTATGCAAATTATCAAAACTGTTAAAGTTACAGTTACTGAATGAATACTGCTCATGGAGGAATACATTTCAAAGTATTAATACAGATTGAAAAGTACTTTGGTGCCTCTCATAAATTTCCTTAGCAAAAATCAGTTTTTGTATATGGCATCTGCTCTCAGTTATGAATAACACACCTTGTGGAACCAATTCTGATATAATCAACAGAACAGTCTCAAAACAGTATGTCTGAAGGACAACAACAACAAAAAAAAAAAACAGCAAAAAAACCAAAAAAAAACCTACAAGAAAAGTTATTTTAAGGACAGAAACAAAAGTCCACTAAATAACTCGGAGAAATACTTCGGGCACCTTCCTGTTTCCAGCATTTTGGTAACTTTCATTCCAACTGTAGCAGTAAAAGTGATGACTAAATAAATATCTTCTTAATCTTAACCCTGTTATGTTGTAATTATGAATAAATGACAAGAAAATCTATACCTACAAAAATGATTTTCCTCAATATCTACCAGACTAGCATAAAGTGGGAAAATATGCACAAGATAATATTATATATATAAGCTGAAAATCTAGGGGTCTTATCCTAAAAAGGGGGAGATAAATAGAAATTTTACTCAAAGCAAAATCCCAAAAGTAATGCCTGCTCTTTTAATAATCCTATGGGCAAAGCACAGGCTGAAAATTCTGGGAAGACAAAGAGGGCCTCTAATAGGATCATTTGCTAAGTACTTAAAAAAAAGATTTTGCATACAATAATTTCTTTTTCCTATCATACCACCATACTACCATACTGTTGGAGAAAAACAAATAGGAACTGGGTATTTCCCTGATCAGGCACTCACATCTTTAACCCGTACACCGACGGTCATGTTTGACGCTTAACGATAACTGAATGGGTCAGTGTGCTAAAAAATTTAAAGCGACTGTAATTATCAATGGATTTTAAAAATTTAAATTACTACCTATTATAGACATACTAAGGAATCTTAAAAGTATTTTTTAAATTTTTTTCGAATTCAAAAACAAAGAAATAATACAAAGATTTCTGATCTTTTTGTTGAACTTGGGAACATTTTCACCGTTTTTTTTTTTTTACTAGTCTACTAAATAATTAAAAGCAAGCATAATTCGTACAATTCTAAAATGATTTTCAAAATAAATATTATGGGGGACATTTTAAAAATATTTATTTAATTTTTTAACGTTTGCTTATTATTATTTTAAATTCAAAAATAAATAAATAAATAAAAAGTTTTCTTACCTTTTTCTTGTGTTGACCTTCGTCAATTTGTTAGATGTTTCCTTGAATAAAATCCGAAAGAAAACGATTTTTGTTGATTGCCATTTGAATATATGGTATAAATAATAATTTATCTTGTGTAAATAAATATTATTCTGGGGAAATTGGTTGATTTTGAACAAAACGAAAGAGTCATATGAAAACCACGAGGGTTCGGTTTGAGACTGATCGGTTTTTTTTTTTTTATTATCAAATGGTCACATCCAAAAATTCAGTAGGCCTGTCGAATTTCATCTACAATATATTAAATTAATTTACACAATAAAGTTCTTTAGGTAGGATCAGGCAATCAACTAAAAATCGTGTTTGAAACGTGCAATGTATAATTCCAAACCGGTTCAAAATGGCGGCTCAGCTTCTTTTCAAGCGAGGGGTGACTCGGGATTTCTGAACTTTGTAATGGAAAATACCTTTCTAAAATTAGTTAGCCAATGATAAAATTAGAGCAGATTGGCTGCTGAACACAAACATATCTTTCTCCTTGACCTTGATTGGTATTTATTTAAAAGTGGCTATCGATAAAAATAGTATCATAACGACGTCATAACGACGTCCACGAGGGTTCGGTTTGAGAGCGATCGGTTTTTATTTTTTATTATCAAATGGTCACATCCAAAAATTCAGTAGGCCTGTCGAATTTCATCTACAATATCTTAAATTTATTTACACAATTAAGTTCGTTAGGTAGGATCAAGCAAACAACTGAAAATGGTCCTTGAAACGAGCCATGTGTAGTACAAACTTCGGTTCAAAATGGCGGTTCAGCTTCGATAAACGTGAGGTGTCTGGGGATTTCCGAACTTTGTAATGGAAAAAACCTTTCTAAAAATAGTTAACCAATGATAAAATTAGAGCAGATTGGCTGCTGAACCCAAACATATCGTCTGCTTGACTTGATTGTTATTTTTTTTAAGTGGCTATCGATGTGCGCACGCGCATGCCTTATAAGGTCGCGTTGCGGTGAACGGGTTAATGTTGTAGTCAGAATAATAAAGTCTAACTACAAATATCTCTAACTCTTAAGGCCATGTACAGAATGTTATATGGGGAAAAGTCATAAAAGCAAAAAAAAATTTTTGAGATTATTTCATATTTACATTCTTAAATATATTCTCTTTCTGGATTTTATATTTTAGAAGTGAAAAAAGTAGAAATTTTGCATTAATAAGCAGTTTTTCTAACCTAATTGTGTTCAAAAAAGTATTTCCAAAGTCTAAAATTCACTGAAACATGTTTCCACACTGATTGGCGCATTACTATCACTAAAAATAGTACACATGGCATAGTATATGGAGAGAATTATCTCCCCTAATAGAAAATCATATGGTCAACATTACATTACCACTTCATGTGCACATGGCTTGAGAAACCTTGACCCCACTAGAGTACATATTATTAACTGTTATTTTGAATCATGGGATAAACATTTTGCAAGTTGCAATCTGATTAGTTAAACTGTTGGTAACCCATAGAAACATGCCAAATCCGAGAATTTTCAAAATGGCTGCCACACTATTTCTGTTGTTACCGATCTTTCTAGCGCAGACGAAATGAGTTAACAGCAATGTCGCTTGAAAAATGAAAATTGTCTAGTCGTGAGAAAGCAAGATTAGCAGTTAGATCTTGATGGAATAAGCAAAATGAAGTGCAGGATATGCACATAGGCCCTAGCAATACCAAGAGGTTCGCTGCAGACAATGTGCTTTCAGCCTCCCAACCCCTCAAACCACTCACTTCAGAAAGAACTGCTTTTACTGGCTCTAGCCACATTGTCTTATGCTGAAGTTCATCTTGCGGATTTGAATGCAGTTTCTCCTGCTGCCATCACCCACATATCCACAGCCAGAAAAACTCTTCTGGACATTTGTACTGATATTAGCAGTACCACATCGATGGTTGGTGATGAAATGCAGCATCCAGATTTGCCTGCTGTACTCATGACTGCCCTCAACTTATCCACATTCTGAAGGAAATTAAATTTGCTTGAACCAAAGACAGCCGCTGCTGACACCATTTTAGACAAAGAAAATATCAGGTGCATCGCTGAATGCTTTGTTTTCATCAGCTGCATGTTCTAAATTTAAAAACGTTAGAAGTTTGAGAGTGAGTGTGGAGACAGTCAAGAGAGTTGTAGTCAATGCACGTTTAGACAGACTCAGATGTCATGTTCTAGGCAAGGGTATAGTTGTAGTGTTAATGTGGGGTTTGATGTAAATGATGCAATGGTTATGTGTTTTAATGAACTGGGAATGGGGCAGGAAGCATTAGGAAATTTTTCAGCTATGATAAACATACCTTCCATGCATGCTAAATCATATAACAGGCTTTCAAAGAAAGTTTCATAGCAAACACTGCAGTTGCTGAAACTGTTTTATGGTGGTGGTGGGGATGATGATGTTGATATGAGTTATAACATTGATGATTTAAACAATACTGATGGTTATATTGTTCTTGATGATGATGAATGTGGCAAAGCTAGTCCACTTGACATCATGGTTTCCTTTGATGGAACATGGCATAAGTGTGAATTTACTTCTAATTATGGGGTGGGAGCAGTGACTGATGTTCTGACAGGTTTAGTTCTAGATTTTGAGGTATTTTTTAAATATTGCCAGACGTGCAAAAAGTAAAAAAATAAATATGACTGATGAAGAGAGGGCATATTGGAAAGAACTCAAGTTTTACACTGTCAGAATAGTACCCATGTTCTACACTGTTAGAATAGTACCCAAGTTTTAGACTGTCAGAATAGTACTAATGTTCTACACTGTCAGAATAATACCCAAGTTTTACAATGTCAGAATAGTATCCAAGTTTTACACTGTCAGAATAGTATCTAAGTTCTACACTGGTACAGAATAGTAAGAATAGTACACAAGTTCTACCATCAGAATTGTAGTCAAGATTTACACTGTCAGAATGGTACCCATGTTTTACACTGTCTGAGTAGTACCCGAGTTCTACACAGTCCGAATGGTACCCAAGCTTTACACTGTCGGAGTAGTACCTACCTAATGAGTTTATTATTATGCAGGGCACAGTGTATACAACACAGTGTGTACAAAACATGAATGAATGAAAAACTTAAAATGTTAATATGTGTATATTCAAAATGCCTAATGCTGCGAAAAGCTAGTGAACAACTAGTTTTTGGAACTATACCTTGCACCAGTCATCACCCAAGCATCAAATGTCTGGTCTGCAAAGCCACTGTTTTCTATCAGTCCATCATTGTCTTTGTCCCAAGAGACTGCCTTTTCAATCACAGCCTGAATGAAATAAGATCAAATTCAGGTAAATGCAGTCATATGTTGTAAATTGAGGTTAACTGAAAGGATACTGCAAACACAAACCTAGTAATAAGAGCTAAAACAAATCACTAAAACCAAAGACAAATCTTTATTAATTAAAAACATATGACTAACATGAGTTAATAACTTATAAAGCTTTAAGCATGCTGAATAATCATCATGTGGATTATGAATAGTAAAAAATACTGCTGGAGTTTTCAACATTTCTTTCAAATGCTAGAATTAAGAAAATATTAAAGCTGTGAGTTTGTTTTGATTAGAGTAATCATGAATGATTAAAAATTTATTGTTATGTATACTGATCTGCTTTTGTTTTTAACTAAATCAACATTCATTGTCTTTGAAGGATACTGAAGCCTGTTAAAGAGGCTCTGATAAACAGAAATGGTAGTGGATTTTCATGGTTTTTTGCAGGATACTGATGCCTGTGAAAAGGGTTTTTGGAGAAGAATGATACCAATGAAAGACAATGATACTCATGAAAGAGGTATTTGATACAGGACATTGACACTTGTGAAATAGATTTTTGTAGAAAGACAATGATACTCAATTTCTTACATAGCCAAATGAATGAAATGGCTCCAATTTTGTGGCCTTCAAAATTTGGGGAATTTGGGTGACTCCCTTATAACTTGTTTTAGCCAAGAAGATAAAGTTTGACTATAAATATCTCTAACTCTAGAAGAGATGGGTAAAAAAGTTTAGATTTATTTTTCTCTATGAGGTTGGGATCTAAACAGATACATTTTTAGTGCTGTAAGGCATTATCATTTTAAAAATAGGCGAAGTAAAGATAATAACATACTGAATATTTATAAACTATTCTTTGCCACAAAGAATGGATCTGTTACAAATATAGTAATTCATCACTAAAGAAATAATTTTTGAGGGATTTCCCATACAAGCATGCATTTCACTAAATTTGCACCAGAAAAAAATGTCAATTTTAAGTCAGTGATCATATTTATCTCCAACAGATGAAAGAAGTCCAAATTAAAATAGTTCAAAATTATTCCCAGTTAGGAACATTTGGGACAGAATAGACTTTAATCCCTCTGGCAGTAGCTTTGTCTCCCCTCTCCTCTCCTGATTTTGTCAATGGTCATCACCCCAAAATTGCACCCTTAGAGAATTTCAGCAGTGTTCAAGGCATGATAACCAAATGACCACTGCTTCAAGGGAGGTAACAAGACTATTTTGCTACACCACTGTAATATTTTAGTTTTAATATTTAATATTATGAAAAGACGATTTCTACTTAAATATGGTTTAGTCAGTGCTTTATGTGAAAATATTCTCAAGTGAGAAACCTGTATTAATGAACATTACGTCCTTAAACAAAAGTTGTGAGAAAACAGATCACAAGTGGTTTGTGTTAGACATACAACTGTTAATAGTGAAGAGTACTTCAGAAATTATTAAATCTTTTTAGAAAACATAGACACTATTTGTTTCATGGCCAGGACATATACCATTTGTTCTTTACTATTTTTCATCTCCATTGAGCATATAATTACTGAGCTTTAACAAACTGGAGTAGTCAAAAACTTGCGATTATAATTAGTAACTGCATCTACTAACTGTTTTTTAATGCTAGCAGCAGTCAAAAACTTACTATTTAATCAGAACTTTTTTGTTTCTATAATGTATAACAAATTATATAAACTAAGACTGGAAATATACAAAATAATTCATATTTCTTAAATGTAATATTAAATAGAGTTTTGCTAGGAGAAAAAATAATCCTAACATTTTCACATAATAATCAGTTTGCATTTTAAAATTTATCCAACAAAAGTTGGACATTCCTATCACAATAAAAGCAAAAGGGAAAAGTGTCAGAAAAAACACAAATCACCCCCAAATAATCAACATCTGATAGTACAGGTTGTTGTATCTACTAGCTTAAAACACAACTAATCAACAAATGAAACAGGTTGTTTTATCTACTACACTAGGAATAAACAATAAGCAAATGAAAACAGATTGTTTATCTACCAGACTATAACACAAGAGAAGCCCTGACATACTGTATCCCACATCCTAATCTTAGACAGCAGCATTGCCAAAATCCTTCACACTACCTGGAAAAGAAAAAAAACCCCATAAAAAAACTTCTAAGACACCATCCAGAAAGCCTAAACAAAGGAATGGAAAAGTGAATTGGCAAGTAGAATGTTAAAGATGAAAAGAGTCACTGACATTATGCAGCCACACACTGTTAAAGCAGCTTAACAAACAGCAGACAAAGAGCATATGCCATCTGCTATGCATATCTCAGCTTTAATGCTGACAAAGATACTGACACAGAAGTAATATCTCACAGAATTTGCCAATCAGAAACACACTTCAGCATACTTTGTTTGAAGATGTTAAGCACTGTGACTTTCGTGGGAAGGCTGTTATCACAGAAATAAAGGCTGACAGTGAAAACAGAAGGTAAATGACTGGTGATGAGGTAAATGAACATGAAAATGTATGCACTCTGACCTTGCAGCATGGGTAGAGGTCTGCTAAGTATTGTTTGTTCTTAACAGCACTGTAATCCCGATAAGTTTGCAGCACAAATTTCAGGTTTAAGTCTTTCCAGTCGCCTGTAGGGTGGATAACATAGGCATTCACACGCTTCCAGGGTTCATCCTCTATGCATGGAAATAAAGAAATGGATCCTCTTTTTATAGCAATATAAAAATTTAAAAGAAAAAATTTATGGCTGCTCTTTGATTAACAGTGCATACCAATTGTATCATAACTAATTACATATATTTGATATAATTCATTATTACAAAGTCACCCCAGGGTATAGCGGCGACATACTGATAATATCAAATGTCAGACAAAGCTATACTGATAGCACGAAAACAAATATCAGACAAAGCCATACTGATAATATCAAAACAAACATCATGTTCATAGTCATAATTTTTTCCCCATAAAGAATTAACATCTGTGACATTTCCATCAAATTTTGCCTATCATCACTCTATGAGCCTCTAGAACTCCATAAAGATCTTCTTTTCCACTCCCAACTGGTTATATGCTCATTACAGAATCATGAACAAGGTCTCCTTATTTTGCTAGGTCCACTGTCATTATTCTCCAGTCTTAGCCAGTCTACATTCCACCTCAATAAATGCGATCTTTATGTGATTATTCTCATAATCTGAGTGTTTTCATCTCAAAACCAAAACATGTGATCAACGTCCTTTCTTGTATAAGGGCTCTGTTACCTGGAATGAACTACTTTTGGAATTTAGATATAGTCGCACCTTAACACCTTTAACAAAAGCTCTTAAATACATCTTTCATATATACATCAGTGTTTACTTTAATCACTTTCAGTTTTTCTTTATTTCATACCAGGTCCATATATCATTTTGTTCTAAGTTACATCTCCATCCATGCTAATCAATAATTGTTGTTTCCCCCCAAACATCTATATACCTTTTGTTTCCTATTTTATAATTTAATATCTTAATTGATCTGCATTAGAATTTGTAAGATAAAACTTGTAAGGTATCAATAATAAACAGAACAATCATCCGAGAGTTTCTTCAGCATTTTTATATGGCTATATTGTATAACTGGGTATTTTATCAATAGCATGAATAGCTTTTCACATACTCATTAGATTGTCAATATATCTACATTAATTACCTGGTCTCCAATATATTGCAGTATAGAGTTAGCTTTTTACATGCCTATTTCATCACTCATTAGGTTGTCTATATAGCTACATTAATTACTGGTCTCCAATCTATTGCAGTACAGGTTTTGTAGCTTTTTACACATCTATTTCTATGTTCTACAAAGGGTCATGATTTTATGACTGTATTTATTACCTGGGTCTCCAATGTCATGTGGTACAGTGTTAGCTGATTTTCGCATGCCTATTTCACCACTCATTAGAAACTGGGTTTGATGATTATCTTCTCCAATCACAGCATCCGCTGAAATTGTGAAATGTTATTTTTCTAAATTTGAGAAGTGGTTATGGGATAAATCACACTAACATTTGGTTCCTTTAACTTGCATAATATTATTAATGCATATTTTAGAATGCTACAAAACTGCCATCTAGTCAACAAATGCTATAATTTTAAAAAGGGCCTAGTCTACAACTGTTATCAAGTGTGAGATTTACAACTGCTAAATAGTCTAAAATTTTTATACAATTCTACATGTTAAAAAGTGTATGTCTACAATGACTAGACCCCATCTACTATAAAGACTAATCCACAACTGATATAATAACTGTAGCCAATAAATAATATTAATTGTTAAAAACGTACTTGATTAATATTTTATAAAAAGAAAGAGACAGTTTCATATTAATTTTAAAAATGCATCAATACATTATCTAAAATGAAAATGAACAAGAAAGAAAGATTGCAAAAATCACCCTGTTGTTAATATCTGAAAGAATACTTTGATTCAAGGGTGGATGTTACAGGAAAGTTAATAGTAAGGCCTAGGTATTTTGACTAAGAAAAGAGGAAAAGGATACTTACAAATATCATATTGCAAGGAAAGTTGAAGGTATGGCCAGAGCATAATAAATGCAAATGAAGCATAGTGATGAACATCATATGTATTATACATCCGGTACTCATGGCCTGTTAGAGAAATATTTTAAAATAAAATAATCTGTTTTCTCACTTCTCAGCAGATTTACATGCTAAAGGAACAGTTGTATACTCAGGTCTATACAAACTCACCAGCAATTGTAAAGCATATCTAGACCATTAGAATGGAAATCAAAGTTTGTTGGAGATGCCAATCTTTGCAAGATAAAGCTTAGAAACTGGCAGAGAGACCAGGAAGGGATTTAGTTTCTTTTTATATTAGCAAAAGATAGACCTTTTGGATACACTTTACTGCAAGAGTTGTTATATTTCATCAACTGCTATTCACCTAGAAGTTTATCAAAAGATGGCAGAGGCCAGTTCATTCATTTGCAACACAGTAACCAAATGAATCATATGACCATATGTTACAAAGTTAATATTAATCAAAATCAACTTTCATATGCTTGGTTGCGTATAATAAATAATAATAATAACAAAAACATACATCTTTTAAAGAATTATATTTATAATAATGCCAATTATTAATTGTCAAACAGTAGTTACACAAGTACGAGAATGTACTGATTTGTGCCATTAAAGTAATTTTTTATTTTAATTAGCATTTCTCATCATTATACATATATATTAGTCATACAAGAAAACAACAAAACAGTGTAATAAAGACCTAACTGGTTATAACCTTAGGTCTGAAGAGGATCAGATCAATTATTATCAGCTGCAACACAGTAACCAAAAAAACAAGCATCACATGGAAAAGAAGCAAAATGCATCATACATGTAATTCAAACCACAACTGAAACTCTCTTAGGCAATATAAAAACTGTGTGGAAATTATATGAAAAATAAATATGAAAAAAAGATGTTTACTGAAAAGTAGGCTGGTCTTGGGAGAGAAAAAAATAATTGAAAAAAAGATGACAATGGCAGTCAATCTCTGGTGCCATTGCAGCTGTTAAATCTGTGGCTGGCACCCAGTAGTAGCCTCAAAAAAAGAGAGGAATTGAGGACGTTTATATCTTGGCAGTTGATATCTAGCACAACATCTTTAAAGAACTTTGTCTCACTTTGGCAAAGTTTAGAACATTTGTTAGATTCAAGTTTGGACTCTTACAAGTAGGGGAGTTGTCTCATTTGGCAACTATGATGGAAAACACTATTTTCTTTCCATATATATTATTGTGGTCATATACACTCACCTTCCAGATAGGCAAACTTGCCATAATCTCTCACAAGCTGATGAGGGGATTCCTGGCTGATGTCTTTTATAAGGTCTAACCAAACTGTACCTCCATCACTGACGAAGTACAACTCGTTAAACAATGCGGATTTATACCAGGCAGGCAGTCCTCTGCAGTGAAGATAAAATTAAATTTGCATTATTACAGCTATTAATATACGCTTATATTGCAATGAAATTTCTTGACAATCATAATTAGAACTTGGTTTGATTTATAAAAGGAACTTTTATTACTTGTTCTGAAGTACAGGATTCTGCCATTCTTCAATATTTTGCTCCCAGAGAGAATAGTTGCTGAAACCATGAGTACACAGCTTGGGTCCTGCATTTCCTGTTGTGCCAAACCATCTGGCATACCTCCTGAAAAATAAGAATAAAAAATATAAATACATAATTCCCCAAACACCAATTTAAAATAAGAATTAACATATAAATAAATGATTCTCCTCAACACTAAACTTAACATAAGGCAAAGTGTGGCCACAAGTGTGGGTGCATATGCATTTTGAGGTGCAGAAAATGTTAAATTTTTAAAATTAAATTTGATGGTTATATGGATTGAATGTTCAGTTTATGGGACTGGCTCTAACAATTACTTAAGTGGAATTCAAGCCTGTGGATTCCAGAATTGACCCTGCATAGATTAATCTTACCTGGCATACTTGTTCTCTCCACCTCCAAAGTGAACCAGAGGCATATCCCATGCCAGGCAAAATTCAAGTTGTCTGCTTGAACCCTTTGGAATACGAGTGCTGGCACACACTGCTGCAGCAATCTCTTGTCCTTTGCCAGTCTTAGAAGTTTTTTCTATTTGAGAATAGAAAAACATCATGAAACCACCATATATAAATTACAAGAAAAATATGTAACTTATTCAATATGCTAACAACAAGATTGAAAGTTGTTGAAAAAATAACAGTTCATATTTCAATTAAATTTAAGGTGTTTTTTTACAATCCATTTCTGGTCTTGACTCAGTCATGTTTTAACTTTAAAGAAACCTTAATTTAGATGGATCCATTGCATAATCTTTAACAGATCCTTTAAATTGTTGGGTAAATTATTATGGTTTAATTTTGCTTCAATGAGACTGAAGCTTTAAAGTAGGGATATTCAGATTTACGTTGTGATTTGTTGTAATCTTAAATTATTCTCCCAGGTTATAGAATATCACTGATGCTTTGGTAATTTAGAAATGTTTGATTTTCAAGAATTCCTAAATCAAGCGAATTATATCTCCTGGCACTTTATAAAACTAGAAAATTATGCAATTCAAAATAGCACAAATTCAGTGTAAAAAGTTAAGGTTGTATATATGCTGTATCACTTAGAGGGAATTGTAACAAGAAAGAAAAATATACATGTACAAATCTTTTAATAATTAACATTTTCTTACATCAAGATAAGAAATTGTTTGAAAATGTAACCTTAGTTTCAGATACTTCAATACACACTTAATGTGGTAAATCAGCAAATTATTTGAGGGAAAAAGCTAACAAATAACTTTATTATTCTTATGCTCAAGATGAATTTTCTTTTGGGCTTTTATTAACCGATTCACAGAAATCTGATCAGAGATCATGGCTAACATACAAATTTTGATGTCACTTATTATGAATAGTCCAGCTACAACTATCACTCAGATACAATGTACCTATGAGTCTCCACATTAACTTTCCAGTTAATTATTTTATTAAATGTATAGACACTTAGTTATTTGTGCTTAATATGTATATCTGATTCCAGGTGGTAATTATTTGAAATGACTAATTTAATTATTTTAAAAGTTTATCATTTATAATATTTTTGGATTATTTTCAAATTTAAAAGGTATTTTCTATATGTACATATGCATGCATGGCATATATTGAGAAGGATGTACAGTATTTATCCCCCCTGCGAACTGGTTTGAGTAGAACAGCACAGATTGTCAAAGATTCCTAATGGACATTTTGCTAAAATACTGTGCATTTTAATTTTTATCTATAAAATACACACTATGAGTGCAAACACTTAAATTCTTAATATTATTTTCCATTTAAATCTCTTATGAAATGGACACCATCTACTGTACAATGCATGAACCTTAAATGGTGAACAAACAATTAAATGGTACATAATAAGAGTTTTAATACTTTACACCAAATACTCTTTCAAACTCTTATCCATTTTTGAATAACATACCATTTGAATTACCAAGGCAGCCATTTGTGGTTAGACTGTTCCACAGATTGTCCCCAGAACTATTGGGATCAAAGGCCGTGTGGTGAGTCACAGACACATCTTTCTGTAAGTCACATATCTACATTATTAACTACATCAGTACATAATATAAATATATTTATATACACACACATCACAGTGCACTATAGAGGGTAAAAACAATTTACTTTTATAAAATTTTTTCTTTTAATGAAGATGAGAATATATCAGACTTTTCTTCTTTTAGAGGCACAATTTCCATTGAACAGTACATCAATAAAACACTACATGCAAATAAAACAAATGCAAAACAATCCAAATTTAAATGGAAATTAAAATTTACCATTGTAAACTTAATTCGAAATTTTAAAATTGCATTTCTGATAAGGTAGCAGTGTAAATTTGTATTTACTTTACATTACTATGATCAAGAATACCAACTGTCTTGACTAACCACAAATGTATTGACTAGACCTTAAACAAAACTTGAGCAGTTTGACCACATTCACCTTATTAACTGAAGAGTATATTACATAGTAGTTTTCAATGCTACAAGGTTACAGCCAGCTTAAATGATATATTTTTGTGAATAAACTGTTTGAACAAATGTGTAGAATGGAGGAAAAAAAATCAGTAAAAGAGATATTTTATTATTAAAAAAAAAAAAAAAAATGTAAAATCATGTGCAGCTTTGTTACAACTGTAAGTTCTCATCTCCATAGTAACAGAAATCTATGGACTATTATAACTATTGGAGAAGAAACAAGATGTCAATATGCATCATGTCGTAATAAATTAAAGAGGAAAAACTATAAAATACTGGACTGCAATAGATTGTGTACAATTCATTAAAGACAAAAATTACAATTCAATAATTATCATAAATAATTTTTTTTTCTGAGTTAATATTTCCTATACAGATAACACCTAATTGTCTTGGAACAATTTATAATTTATTTTATAAATAATAAATCACCTGAAATTAATGATTTATTTTACAAATATTTACTAAAATCACCTAACAGAGTTCTGAAAAATAAAATAAAAATTACATTGATAGCAGCTGCTATATTGTAGGAACATGGTAGGCCACCAAATGACTGGTGTATGGTTACACCAGAAGCAGATTCATTCCCCTGAAGACCATCACCAGCAAGCTTGTCTTGAGGGCTCCAACAGTGGAAAGGCTCATTCCAGCACCCTCCATCTTTATCTGCATGAATTCCTTGTCCATTTTTAAAGGTAAAGGTGATGCTAGCTTCTACTGTTTCATCACCCAGGTTTTCAATTTTCCACACAAATACGACTACTGGAAGGCTAGTTTCCTGAAAAAAACCAGATAGCTAACACTAAGAGAACTTTTACTCCAGATACTGCATGTGTTACATCACTATTAAGTATTACACTGTAACACATTCAAATTTGGTATTATATCATATGCTAAATGAAATCATTTACAACAGACAGTAGCTCTAATGGTGATATTTAATACTTTGATTGAAAATCAAAATTAAAATACTTAAGTTCTAAGTTATAAATTAGTGACATCTATCAAAGAACTTTAAAAAATTAAATTCAGAGTGTAGATATTATATATATATATATACACACACACACACTAGTGGTGCCAATGGGTACCCATTGTTGTGCTAATACCTGGGTAGTAAAATTGAGAACCGGTACCCATTGTAATGCAGCCTTTATGTCTATATACGATTTAGCACACACACCCTCCAGTCACACTTGCATCCCACCTGTAAATGGTGGCATGCTAAATCGTGCCAGCTGCGTGTTGGCTTATGTGCTGAACAGCTACTGAACCTAGATCTAATTATTTACAACACAGATCACTATCACCATAGCTCGCGCAATTTCATTTTGCTTGTGCTCGTTAACAAGTGCTGCATGTTATTGATGTTAATAAGACTTCAGTAAACAAACATGTCAGTATTTTAATGCCAAGAAATTAAATAATAACATTGTAATATTTTTAATATGGGGAAGACATCGTCTGTGTGGAGTCACACCAAGCGACTGGATAGTGACACGGCGAAATGCAATCTGTGCGATGAAATTCTATCGGCGAAGGGTGATTGAACTTGATGCCCTATTTTTAAATACTTTATTGTTGTTAACATTTTATTTAGTTTTAGTTTACTTCAGTTTATGTAATGATTGATAATATTAAAAATAAAAGTTTGCATTGTACATATAAAGATCATAACTAATAGTAAGTCACTAGATGTATACCTTTTTTTTTAATCTACTGTGTGAAATAGAGTGCATGCTTAATGGTTAAGTAGCTTTGTGTAGAGATCGCGAGTTGTGATGGAGATTATACTAATTTTCGACTCAGCATTTTAGAAAAAATTGACAGCCCTAATACACACATCAGATAAATAAGTAATATTCAGGTGCTTTCACAAAGTTGAAGAAGTCAACAACTTGTAAATATAAAGTTATTTTAGTGTCAAAAAATTATACACAAACAAAAGCTCACTTAATATACAAGACAACCACATGATGCAAATGTTGGCCTAAATGTTAGTCCTTAATGTGGAACACTGATAACTCTATACTGTCAGAATTATAATTCATCACATATGGGTCTTTAAGCAATAAACAGAATTCTTTAAAATTTATATTTTCTTATTCCAGCTTAATATTTTTCATTTATGTTAGACTATACACAGATTTAATGAAAACAGGTGCCATATTACTGGCATATAGATGGTCTTCACTGTAAAACAAAGTAACGTAGCAAAAACACATGAATGATGATATTCCTATTATTTGAATTAGAAATAAAATTGATGTTCAAATAGAACCTCAAAGTCACAAACAACAAAAATATATTTACCTATTTTTAATTTATAAAAAAATTCTTACTTTATATTCATGAGGATACACAGGTGAAATCTGACGACATATAAGCTGTACAGAGTGCTCAGGGATTTCATATACAGTCCAAGCACGAGGATACAGTGAGTGGTAACTTGCATGCTCACCTGGAAAACCCCACTTCCATGCTTTAAGTGCTTTTCCCTTTTTCTTTATGGATGAAAGTACTTGCTGATACACAGTCTTACCATTTTTTCGCAAGGTCAGAATAAACTGTAGATACAATTGCAAACTTAGAATACTTTAATTAGCAAAAAGTACAGAATTCAATGATTAATCTAAGGACACAATATTCACATTTTTTTAAATTCTCAAGGTTTTATTAAAAGAGCAACAAACAATAATAATTATCACGCGACCTGGTCAAATTACTTTTTCATTGTCATTATAACTATTTTGTAAATGTGATAATTTATTTTTTTTATAATTAACATTCCAAATTCTCTTTGGGGAAATGCAGGTGAACTGACCTGATTGGCTTCAACTTCTTTATAATGATAAATGCCTGGTGACATCTGGAAGCGACAAAACTCTCCACGATACCCTCGGCCAATGGTACCACATCCAATACCACCTACTGGACACCCTTCAATAACAAGAGTAATACTACATAGAAAGACGTTATCAATTAAAGAGATTATGTGACAATACTGTAAAACATTCTAATGCACAAGGCTATAATGAAAATGAATTAATTAATTTTTCTGAGTAAACTGAATCAAAATATTTCACTGCCTTTAACAATAATAATTAAATGAATGAAAATCAAAATAAGAGAATGCATCAAAAGTAACATGAGACTAAAAAATATGAATGTGGAAAGCACAATGAATTGTTTAAACAATTTCAATTTGAAATTAATTCCATCTATGATCTTTAAAATAAATGTCTCTTTAGTACACTGACTGAATATAAATGACTAACTTTGCAATGATCTTTATAAAGGTAATCAATTAATTAAAACTCAATTCAAGTGAAGCAAAAAGACCATATACAATAAAATGCCACTATAAATCATTAATTAACTCCACTGAAAATTCAGATGTAACAAGATCATAAAATGGCTGCTCTTTTTTCTTGAAAATCACATTAAAAATAAAAATCTTTGAGGACAAATTCTGTCATGTTCGTTTCAGGCAATAGTGATGTCACTGTGTTGTCAAGGTGGGGAAAGATTACTGATAAAGCTAACTACCTTACTGCTTTGTTACAGTCTTGGCCTTTCATGACTTTTAAATGATGACTGTTATTTTACTTTGAATAATGCTTAGCCTATTTTAGAAGTAGTACTGCATGAAAAATCTTGAGTTTTGTATTTCTTTTATTTTATTTCATCATGCATCATTCTTTTCTTTTCCCCTACCCCATGGGTGTGAGTTGTGGATGGCTGACTAACCAATGTGTGAGAGGAAACCCATAGATCAATAAATTTGAATTTATATTTTGAGAATTTTCCTGTCTATGGTTTTGAAAGAGTGGTTGTGGTCGTTGTTACACATGTCGTCTGTGCTGTCTACACTTCACCCTTACCCGTATGCAATCATACATGCAAACATGTCGGCATTATGTGACCTACATGGTATTCTGTGTGTGGATTTGTAATAACATCTATGCAAGTCTACGTGGCGTCGACTAGCCACCCCCCCTTTTCTTCGGAGAGAAGGGTACAGGTGACAATCCTAATAGTGATACATTAATAATTATTAATATCAATATTAGCAAAATAAGCCATCATCTTAATTACTATTCAGTATTAGATAACAGACTCTGAAAAAGAAATAATAAAATTCGCTATATAAAAGTGAAATTATCAATAAAAAAATTTACCATATATTGATTTATGACTCATCTGGTTCAGATGATCAATAAATGGCCGTCGGCGTTGTCGCTTTTTGGAAAGCCAAAATCGAAGGTATCTATTACAAGTAAACAATTACAATATTATCAACTTTGTATGATATATATATTATTAAAGCTTTATTCCAATCAATTACAGTTCTATTAAGTTGACAAATTATAAATAATGGATTACTTTTGCAAAAACTAAAGTTCTCATTCAATTTTCTCTCTCCACATATAGAAATGATTTATTTATAATTTTATTTATAATTTATTTATTTATAATTTTATTATAAGAATGTTTTACAATTCCTACAATCATTAGCAATTTAGAATTTATTAATAGAAATATAATTAATTGTTTATTTAATTATATTATTTGTAGTACTACTACTATAAATTATTAAATAATAATTACTTTGATAAAAATAAGAGCCAGAAGCAAAATAACTTAGTGGATTATATCAAATACAATTAGACAATGAAACATAAGAGTGAATCAGACAATGAAATAGGTCAAGAAAATAGGCATTAGCAAACATTCTTTTTCTAGCTTCCTTTGTCTTTTCTTTCTTCTTTCCCACCTCCACCCCTTTTCTTTGTTTGGAGTAAGAATATTCTGGTCTTGAATATCATGCTGTGCACATATACAAAATGTACAAATAACCCCCCACATTAGTATAAATACTATGCACATCACTTTCAAACTCAAGTAAAACAAAAAAAATAGTTCAACATACATTGAAACCTTGCTATAAATAACTGGGGCCATAAAATCGGATCGCATGAATGCAGGGTTTTACAATATTTTACTTTTTTCCGAGAACATGTAGTGATGTACACGTATTCATAATTTCATGTTTAATATAAAACAAAAAGCAGGCTATTATTGGACAAATATTAAATGGAATACATTATTAAGATATAGATTCAAAATAATGGATGGATAATATATTTATGTTATTACCTTGTGTTAAATAGTTTTATTAATTTTTATTTATTTGTATGATACTACATTTTGACTGATAGTGATAATACTAAATAGTATTAATACCCTGACTGACGTTATATCATGAACAGACCTAGTGTATCATTAGCAACATCATATACTATATAGTGCCATCATGCCATGCAGTTCATCCATAATGCATGTAATTCCATTGAAAAATCGCACACATAGATTAAAAATATTCAATAATTTTGTCACAGATCATTGTGTCTGAATTCAATATATATTATATAGTATGAACAGAGTATTGAAACCATTTACTTATTTATTTATTTACTTACCCTCCTATGATATTTACCATGATATCGAACTGTCTTACTGTCAAGAACCTGATGAAATTGTTAAATCTCGGATTGTTTTATATTAAAAATCATGCATGAACTCTTCCCCAAAATGATAATAAAACGTTTTAATTTTTACACACTATTTCTCATACTTAAAAAATAATTTTTTACTGGTACCTGTACGAAAAAAATATATGTACATGAATTTCAAATTTCAGGAACCATGCCAAGATCATATTACATATATATTCAATTCATACATGATCTCATCCCCAAAATGAAGTTAAATATTTTTATACTCTTTTTTTTAAACGTACTTTGAAAAATAATTTCATGTGTGAATGAATATACAAAATTTTGGGAGCCATGCCACGACAGCATTATATCCAAATTTGCACCATCATAGGATTCCACTGTATATCACTATATGAAACTGAAAGGAGAGCTTTCTTTTATCTCACCTTTTGACTTTTTCTTTCTTTATTAAATTTATCCATTTCATTTTCAACATCTATGTATATGTCCATTGGTAGTATTTGTCTCGTTATACTATGATTTCTGTTTCATAAGTGCGTGGTCTTGTTCATTTCTAGAATAGTCTTATACAAACTACTAACTAGCCATTATGCCTCATAAAGAAAGAAAAGAATTACATTTTGCCTAAACCTCCAGCCACATTATATTTATTCAGTTATTGATATAGCAAGGTAAGGATAATTTTTATAAGCTAAAGGTTTGGTTGAAGCAAAACTGAATGACTTAACTGTCTGTGAGTGTGAAGAATGTTTTATTTTACACGATAAATGACAAATTACTCTTGAATTAGTTGAAAGCAAATCAAAACAATATAGTAAGATAATCTTAACTGAAAAGTTAAATCTTAAATATATTATAATATATATAATATATATTCATCTGGCAAGTCAAAAACATCGTCGAACTAAGCTTTGTCACCGAAACCGATATATATGCATAACTATTTTTCTAACTGTTCCCTGGTTTAATAGTTGATTTAGCATTTACACTCATTCGCGCTGGCAGTGGCAATCAATTTGTCTAAAACCCTGAACTAGACCCTATTAAACTTATAGTATTAATTTTAATACGTGCACTATTTATACAATTAAAGAGTTATTTTACAACGACACTGTCCTTATCAACCAATTTCACAATCACGCACACACATGCATAGTGTTTTATATTCTCACCTAACGCTCAGACCGACGTACTGGGGAATTTGCTTCAGTCGCGGTTTAGTGAAAGGCACACAATGGACTGGACAATCATAATTCAGCTTCACTCTCCATCCATAATCGGGAACTCCGGGAATGTGCTCTTGAGGTGTCGTAGTACTTTCTTCATCAGTGTCGCAAGCCATGATATGCTAACTATAAGAACAGAGTTTTATCTTAAATTCAAATATCTTTTGATACTTAATGACAGATTACCTTTTACAACTATTTCCTAGCTAAGCGACAACATGACTAGCAGGGTCGTTGGGAGTGACGAATAAACCAATTTTACCAAGAACCAAAATGCTCTTGCAAAAATCATTAGACAAATGACCAATATATTATGTTAAAATTACATCAGATAAATATACAACTGATTAAATATAAGCTAAACTTTATTAATTAAAGTAGTAAATTTATGTAAATGTATATATTTCGATACATATATAAATTTTGTTTAGCGACATCACATTTTGATGACGTCTTTCTCACTTTGCAGACGCCTTAACAAATAATGCAGTAAATATAATAAAAAATGCAGCCACATCAGTAACGCCAGGACAAAGCTCTTAGGAAGAGCTTGTTTCTTTATTTTGGTCATAACTAAAGGTAGGCTTTAATTGCTTAATACATTAAATAATACGTTGAGTTAAAAGATTATCGTTGTACATACATAGAAATCAATTGTTTCACTACTAATTTTCTTACTTAGTTACTAGTTACATATTGGTACAAATTTTGAATGCCAGGGACACACACACACACACATTAAAACATTAGTAATAATTTAAATTAAATAAAATATACGAACAGTTTTGGGTGAATTAAATACATGGCTTTATTATATACTCATCAAATCTGAAATTATTTTGTATATATAAGCGTTGACATATCGTTCAGTTCCAAATAAAATGACAAAAGTTTTGACATTTTAAAACATTTGATAGATATGAAACCATAAACATACATTGGAGTTAACCTTTCTTCTAAATAGTCTTTTACTTAAAAAAAGTTCTTTAGGGAACATTATATATTTTACTATATTTCATTTTATTTTCTTGATGAAGATTATTTAACTGAACATCATAATTTGTTTTTAGTCTTATATTTTATAAAGTTATAGATGCATTAGATGCATTAAAAAAATATATATATTGGCACAAAATGTCCACCTCCACAAAAAAAATTACTCCCTCTCCATTTTCCACATGCATGCACACACACAGAGAACACACTCATAGTCATACACACTCATACACATGCACACATGCACACACACACACACACACACACACACACACACACACACACACACACACACACACACACACACACACACACATGATCTCTCTCTTTCTCTCTTCTGCTCAGAGAACTGCTTGTTGCCAGCTGTTGAGTCTTGCCAAAACTTGAGCATGTGTATATTTTTCAGATATCAAGTACAATTTTTTATTTTTGGAAGGAAGAAATATTGAAAGGAAGTAGGAACTCAAGCACTCTGAGGGCTACAGGGGCAGTAGTTACACCACTGATATACTGAAATTTATGTTGCACTTGGTATTTATTCCAATGGAAAGAAAAATAAAATAGAATCATGAATAATGAAAAATTATTTAAGTAAATCCCAAAGTACTTATAAGCTAGGTTTTAAAATGATTGATTCTGCTGGTAATGTCAGGCTAACCTAGACTTAAGAAATAAACCATGAGGACAGTTCAGATTCACCTTGGCCTGTTACACCTAGATAGGTGGTGGAGTATAATATAAATTAGTTTATGACTTATAAATTAAACATTTAAAAGCTTATTTTTCAATAAGTTTCTTACAAAATTAAGAGATGTAGTTTGGTTTGTGAAATTAGTTAATACTTGTAGTTATCTCTTACATTTTTTTACTAAATTTTGTAGCCCTCTATTTTATATTGTATGCCCATTCTTTTTGTTTCTTAAATACATGTACTGTTTCTCACTACAATGTATTAATTCTGTAAAGAGCAATATTTAGGTAACTTTCAGTTGTGACAAAATATTTATCATCTTCCACAGTTTCTTGTTAGACTATTTTAAATTTCTCTTTTCTGTTCTTTAAAAAAAGCATTATTTAGTTAAAACACCACCTGGGCAGAAGATGATAGAAGTGTCAGCAAGTTTGCCCCGTGGTCCTGTCTTTCTGGCTGGAGAAACTCTTCATTGTCACATTGTTTTCACAAATATCTCCAGAGACAATGAGTATGTGTGTGTGTTTTATAAAATCATAAATGGAACCAATAATTTATAATACTAATTAATGCATAAACATTTCTAACAGCAGCATATGGCTTATTCTTGCCCACACTGGAATGGTATTCTGATGGAAGTGTCAGACTGATTTCTTCTGTAGGAAATGTACAAATACTGTATGTTAATACTTTCATATAGCTAATATTAATATTTTAAATTATGGTTTGCCTGGTAAAAATGAGGATGTTAATGGTGTGATAAGGAAGGGTGAGGCTGTTAATATGATCCATTTATGGAAAGGGTGACGGGATATACAATTTTATCTTTCATGACTATCTGACAAATAAAATCATACTTAAAAAAGAGAGTATGTCAGGTAGTTAATTCTACAAAATAATGTCAGATTTCAACATTTCACCTCAAGCTTTAATTTGTAGAGATTTTTAATTTCTAAGTTACCGGTATCCTGCTGTGCCCTTGCTATTTTATATAATTTGCCATACATTTCATTTGATCAGTTTCTTTGTCTAGTTTTGTTGTCTCCATTGTGCATCATTTAACATATACTTAGTGACTACATTGTTCTTATTTCATTAATTTTCCATCACAGAGTTAATTTTATTTTACTTTGTTTCAAAAAAAAAAAGTGTTTACTTGCTTATCTCCTTGAATTCCCCTTGGAACAAAGGGCCTTTAAAAAAAAAAGTGTAATGAGAACATTTTAAATATATACACAAAGAAACTTTTTTACATGTATCATTTTGAAATATTCTATATACAAAGTATATAAATTTATTTACATTTTTATTTTCTTTTAATTAATACAGAGGATAATTCAGGAGAAACAGTTTGAGCAACGAAAGAAAAGAAGTAAAATTTAAGGTTGATTTCTAGCAATATCTCATTAATATTGTTGAAAAATATTTTATATTTCTAAGATTAGTAAAAGTTTAAATCAGAATTGGTTTTATTTGCAAACTGCCACAATCTAAAGGTCTTTACTCTAATTGCTAAATGTATGAGAATGGGGGAAAAAATTAGAGACTGATTAATTTAAATAATAAATCTCATAAAAAAATACAAGAATCATAATGACATAGCATTTCTTTATTAATTTAATATCATAATTCATTTTTATCACTTGTTTTTAAATATATATCTGTTTGCATGTTTGTTTTTGTTGTCTGTACTGCAGTCTAGAGGTTGACACTATAGCGTGGTCTAGTGTTCAAATCATTTGCCAGTGTTCAGTTAGTGAAGCAAGAGTCCAGTTGCCAAGGACACAAGTACTTTCAACAGAAGATGCCTCCATTACAGGTTGTGACACATCTTTTGTCCCAAATAAAGGTGAGAAAGAAATGAGAGTTGTCAAAAGAGACATCTGATGTTACTTTATGTGGAATCATTCTAGTATGTGTGCTTGCAGATCAGATTGCAGTTTCTCTAAATAATATTCTTAAATGTTTTTAATTTTTGTGCTTATTTGTAATTATATTGATCAATAATATACTTTACCAACAATATTTCCCTTTACTACATATTAGCTTTGGTACTCCCCATTGATTTGTTTTATGTATTTGATAGGAGTTGATCTTAACAGTATATTGACAATTAACTTGACCCTACCTTACTTTAGAACTGTTAACTGTTTCTTTCACTGTACCAAATAACAATAATTTGCAATATTAAGGAATAACCTATTAATTAAACTAAGGAAATGTATTCAGACACTCTTAATATACAGTAAAAAATCACAATCATTAATTTAGAGTAGACACAAAAAAAAGAAACTTTTAGGCAATAAACATTAGCTTCAACAAAATAAACACTTACTTACACCCACTCTAATTGAAATTACATTTTATTATTTTTTCTGTTATTGTAATTCTGCAGTATTGTGATGTTGTGTTTGTCTTAAAGGGCATATTCTGAAAATGTTGTTATGATGATAGTGATATACTTCAGTTATCAACTTGTTTTAAGGTGCCTTTTAATTTTAACTTAAAGCTCTTTTAGTGAAAACAGTGAATTTTAGAAGTAAAAAAAACAACTCTCTCAATACTCTATATATACTGTTTCTGATGAAAAGTCTAATTTAATCTTTTCTTCAGCTATACACGGAATAGATATACACTTGTACCTTGGACTAATTCTGAAGTTACACTTCACAGGTCACATTTTATCATAGCTTTTCATAGGAAAGTCCATATAGCATTCTATGTGGTTTTGAAGGTGCACATCACAGGTCACATTTTATCATAGCTTTTCATAGGAAAGTCCATATAGCATTCTATGTGGACTTGTTTTGAAGGTCCACATCACACTGATCACAGGTCACATTTTATCATAGCTATTCATAGGAAAGTCCATATGGTATTCTATGTGGACTCAATCTGAAGGTCCACTTCACAGGTCACATTTTATCATAGCATTCTATGTGGACTCATTATGAAGGTCTATGTCACATATCACATTTCACCATAGTCCATGTGGCATTCAACATGGACTCATTGTGAAGGTCCACTTCACTGGGCACATGTCATCATAGATTTTTATAGGAAAGTCCATGTGGCATTCAGCATAATAAACACTTTCACTGAAATTGATCATTTATTGGCTCTCAGGCAAAGATGCTAACTTTGTATACAGAAAGTCATGGGTTTCAGTCCAGCCTTGGTTATATGGATTTTTATCAGTCAATCCTCATCCAAGTTGTTTTCTGCTAACTTCAAATATTGCTTTACTATATCAAAAATTTTAAAATGTTCTATCCATCTATCCATCCAATCCCTTTCCATCCATTCATCCATTATTCTTGCCAACCTTTGGGGCACCACGGATGACCTGACAACCAGTTTCCTCCATTCCATTCTGTTCTCTGATAATCTTACTGTATTGCTCAGTTTCAGTCTTGTCCACTCCCATCCTCTTCTTCGCCCTCCTTGCACAGTAACTTGCATGATTGTCTTGGCAAGCCCTGTTGATCGTGTGACATGCCCATACCATTTCATTTTGCGTTTTTTCACAGTGGCCAATAGCTCATCATAGGGCCCAGGGGCTTGTCTAATTCTGTTTTTCAAAATATTACATTATGCTAACTCTTGAAGTAATCTTATTTTGTATACATTTAGATATCCATTTGATCAGGCACTTTGACAATGAGCTCTTTGATGTTTAATTCATGTTTACGACACTGTTCCTCACCAAGATTTGTCATTTACTGATTTGGATCTCTCAGTGTATTTAGTTTCTTTATTATGTGAAACAAAACTCAAACTGAATGGCACTTGCTTTTGTTCTACTACATTATAAATCATTTCAGTTTTTATTTAGGTTTTCATAACCACAATTTTGTTCTTTAAAATTTGAAATAAAAGAAAAATTATGGAAATGCTTTTATGTTTTTAATGAACATACTCTAGAATGCTTAGCACGAAACTTGATTTGCACACTTGCGCATTTAGAATGTATTAATTTTGTTATGAATGCATTCTGAGTTTATTACAAGCTATTTTTATACTCTGTTGCTTCTTTTTGTTGTGCAGTTATTTGGATATCAAAGTAAGACTTTAAGAATATCATAATTCATATGCATATTCAGTGTTTAGAAGTTAAATATGTAATCATTGCAATTTCAGGGGAGAGAGGCCTCACAGTTTTGAGCACAAAACCCAAGATTTTGTTTTGTGATTTGAAGCTCCAGCCTGGAGAATCCAGAGCATGTATGTGCAGTGCCAATTTGTATTTCTTAATTGAGTAATGCATGTTAAAGTGATCATAAACTGTATTTCGTATTTGAGTAATGCTTACTAAAGTGATTATAATCTGTGTTTTGTATTATGAAATGTTCATTACTATTCTAAAATATTTCTTTAATAATGCTCATGGAATTGATTTTCCTCTGTATTTTTATTTGAGTAATGCTTACTGAAAAGGTTTTACTTTGTATTTTTTGAGTAATACTCATTGAAGCAATGTTATTCAGTATTTTTTTAGTAATGCTCGTTGTAGTGATTTTGCTGTGTATTTCTTATTTTAGTAATTCTTATTGAAGAGATTTCTTATTTGAGTAATGCTTACTGAAGTGATTTTTCTCTGATTTCTCATTTGATCATTGCTCTATGAAGAAATTTTACTCTTGTCTTGTTTATTTAGGTAATGTTCATGGAAATGATAATTGTATAGTTTAAATTATTTGAATGCATATATCAATTCTTTAATATTAGAATAAAAACAAAGTGATGTTTACAAAGGAAAATATTGTGAATTCTTACTCTGCTAGTCTGGGAGACTGTAGTAGTTAGACTGACTTACAATTCATTTACATAGGGCATTCATGTGCATCTCTTCTTATTTTACTCAGGCCAAATATTTCAAAGAGATTAACAGAAGTAATTGTTGCCACGGACTGTCAGTTTGATAGCCATCTTTCATCACTGATGTTTGAGATTTAAGGTTGACTGGAGAAATTGAAAGTGATCTATACTTATGAGATGTATATTTTCTGTCTGTCTAGTTGTGTTTAGCGTAATCAGGCACTGTCAGTGCAAGAGTCTCTGTTTAGTTGTGACTGAATAGTTTAGGTAAGCAGGCACTGTCATGCAAGGGTCACTGTTTAGTTGTGACTGAATAGTCTACAATAAGCAGTCACTGTCAGTGCAAGGCTCTCTGTTTAGATGTGACTGAATAGTCTAAGATAAGGCAGGCACTGTCATTGCAAAGGGAGCTAATGAAGAAATATGTTTGTACGTGTTGTGCACTTCAAGACACTCAAGCCAAAATTTGTAGATGTATCTGGGTGAAGATGACAATGTGAATGTGGATTTGTGCTGAGCAGTGTTATACATCCACTCTACAGTTCCACTCTCTTATTTCTTTATGTAACGAAATTTTGCATATTTAAAAAAATTCTCATGAAGCATCCATTAGAGAAAGAAAGTTGAAAACTATTAGAATTCTTATACATATATTCTTTATTTTCTCTTGTAAGATTCTGTAATTGTTTATAATAGTCCACAGATATATACTTATGTTTTGAAATTCTTTAGAATAATTTAATTGAAGGCCAATATGCTTAAAAATTGTGGAGGTTTTTTTTTTTGTTTTTAGTGTAACAAACCAGAACACTATTTCAATAGTATAAGTGAAACCACTTCCTCCAGTAAGGGTGTGATAGAGTAAATTTGCCTATCCCTATTTCTAAAACTTAATAATTATATATTGTTACCAATGTTAATGTGACCCGACCTTGGGCACTGCTTATGATGAGATTTTTTTGTAAGTGCCAAAGTTGGAGTAAACAACTCAGGTGGAGATTATGCTAGAATTTGCTGATGCAATCCAAACCAGTTTCAAGTGGATGAGTATTTTTTTTTTGACTAATAGCCTCACACTTATTCGTAACAACTTCATCCAGTGGGGATGGACCAAAAGTTATTTTGTTGAAGAAAGTTCTACATTCTAATCACTTTGATTTTGACATAACTCTAGTCCAGTCATAAAGGCAATTGTTAGCTTATGGTAAGTTAACTGATTGATAAAGAAAAAGTGGACTTAGTAAGCTTTCTCCAATCAATAATGTTCAATGGGTATATGTGAAACTCCAGATGAAGTCTGATTGAGGACCACTGATGAAAAAGGATATAGTTATGATAATTATGATATTTATATCATAATTATATCATAATTACTAATCGTAGGATATATTAATTTGTAAGTATTATATCCTACGAAATATTGTTGCACATTTAGAATTAATATCAGTGCTAAAGTATTCATATTAAAATAATGAATGCTTCTGACTAGAGTTTTGTCTGTTAAAATTTTAATTTACATATACATTTGAAAATGGCAGAAGTTAAAAATGACTATATAGTTCAAGGTTTTGCTGAATCTAATAATGGAAGTTAAGTTTGGTTTATTTTCAGTTGAATTTGAAGATGCAATCCCAGCAGATGCACCACCCTCATTCCGTGGCCAGGCAGTAAAATACTCCTATAAATTCATAATTGGTACACAGCGGCCTGGATCTCCAACAAAACTTCTTCGCATTCCATTCAGAGTTATGGTGATGCCTGGTTAGTCTTGAGTTTGTCTTGAGATTTTTTATTTTTAATATTAACAAAAACATTTCTTGTGCATATTTCTTAGTATGATTCATTTGAGGGGTATTTAGCAAATGAGACTGAGGAATGTAGTTTTCCTGCTTATTAAAAGAAAATAGATTCTATTTGTTGAAACCTTTCAAATCTTGTACACCCTAGATTTTTTTAAATAATGTAAAATATTCTGTAGTTTATACACCTCTAGATTTTTAAAAATAATGTAAAATATTCTGTAAAAGAATGATTCAGGTGGTAGTGGGTGCATGTATATAGTCTTAATCTTCATGAAAAAGCCTTATTTTACAAATATCCATACAGATTTACACAATATTAAGTAAATTCTATTATTTAAAAACATGTTAGATAGAGATGGACCATTTTTAAGGTTGTTTAAAAAGAAACACCAACATACATATAATGTATGTGCACATTGAAATTATTATTATTATTTTTATTATTTTATTATTGACATATCAAATAAAGCATCAAGAAATGTGTTTAACATCTCACATCATGATAGCTAATGTATTAAACAGTTTTTGTAAGTTACTAATAAATATGCATTTTCCATGGCTGTTTTTCTTAAATACCTCACATATATAAAGTTAGCAATTCACTGACTTAGGTGATAATTGTGATTAAATAAATCTTTCAAAGATGAAAAACCATATCCGTATAATTATAAAAGTATGTAATAAATACATGTATTGGTAAGGTTGCAATTTTAATTATATCCAATTTTGCTTATTTAAAATGATTGTGATTTTTATTAAACTGAAAGTACAAATAGCAATATATTCTTCTTGTTTAATTAGTACTAAGTAGTTTCACATAAACTACACTCAACCTAAGTGAAGTGCACATTCACATGATATCACCTGTGATCTCAAGTAAGACAAGAGGACATGTAATTTTTTTGGTTTACTTGTTTTATTATTTTTGTAATTGTTATTTAGAAAAATTAAGTAGTAAAATAAAGCAAAGTAAATGGAAAAGAACTATTGGGGCATATTACATGACACTTCACCCACTCAAGTTATATTTGCATTTTAATATTAAAACATAAGTTTATGTTATTAAAATTTGAAAAGCAGTGTAATTTATGGAGAGTATGTTAAAATTCAAAGTTATACTAATTTAGAATTATTGGAAAATTTAAAAATTAAAAAACTTTTAAAGAAAGTGTTAAAAGATACCAAATTTTCATTTTCTAGTGAAGATGAATTAGAATAATCTTAAACTGACCCTAAAGGCTCTGTTATTGGGTGAAGAATCCAACTTATTTGACTTTCTAGAAACAAAATTATAGGTTCCTTTGGTTTGTCTTGAATTAAGGGACATAACACAAGCCATACTTCTGAATGGTGCAGATCATCTGGTAAAAAGCTAAAATATTTAGATAACATCACAACTTTATAATAATTTCATAAGTAAATTATGAAAACAGTTGAATACATTTATCTTGAATCATCATTGCAAACCACCACACAAATAGGATTGAAAAGTGTTGATGTTAGTAAGAACCCTACCCCCACCACACTTCATTTTATTATCCTAAATTATAACAGATTCAGCAGACAATCTAAACTATCACTGACAACAAAATTAGACATCTCTGACTTAGTGCCAACAACAATATAAAATAAATAAAAATATCACTTTCGAGTCCTATTCTAGCAATTTCTAAAGAGAGTAAGTTGAAAAACTAATATTTGAAAAGAAAGATATTGTTTTGTTCGGATGGAATGTGACTGCAAAATGAAGGAATAGTAGATCCATGGGTTTCTGACTTAGCAAGCTTACACTAGTTTAATCATTAAGGATTAAATCATAACTATATATGCAGTTTTGTGTTCCTTCTTCCATTGGACTTTTGGTTGTGTCTTGTGGTTTTTCTGGTTTAGATTTAGTGGCACTTGGGATGATAGGCTTGTTCAACTTGGTCAGCCTTGGAATGAGATGTACATTAGTGTCTTGGAAGAATCAGGGTGAATAACTCATGATCTTCATTGAATATATTGAATATAATTTTCTTTAGCATTGATTTCTTACTAAATTAAAATGTAAATTAAAGGAAGAATCATCACAAGAATCAGTTTTGTTATTATTTTATTTAGTTGAATACAAAAATTTGTATATTAATCTTCTTTGAAATTAACTGCTTTCTTCCACCCAGATTATATATGGCAAAACCTCTTTTTCTTTTAATTTAATTTTAATTTCTTTTAAATAATTTAATTTCAGCAGTGAATTTTTCTAAACTATGAACTTTTACATTGTTATAAATTGTTGTGCAGCTATCTATATTAGTTCATTAAAAAATGAGTAGGTTTTATTCTTTTCATTGTTATTAATAACTGCGCTTTCCTGATGAAAGCTAGTTCACTTTAATTTTATTATTTAGTTTTCTGCTTATTGTCAGCAGCATTAAGACTAATAATTGAAATGAATAAGTATTTTATAGAATTAGTAGCAGATATACTAGCTTCATTGTCAATAGTGATGAATAGTTATTACCATGAATATGCAGTTCTAGCAGTATTGTCAAGCTTAGGGAATAAGGGGAATAACTGCAAGAAATTTTACCTATTGAAGGGTATGATTTGTTAGATGTTGCCATTGGAACTAACATTGTACAATTTCATTTGTCAATTTCTAGGAATGAATGACATAAGTGTTTACAATGAGACTGATGAGATCAGACCTAGCAATCCATTTTTGCACAACCAGAGGAAAGAGAATTCAGTGTTGGACATCGCTCTCCAGGTCATGGCCACGGTTACTGCTAGAAAAGCTCCACGTATGTCAATTTATTATTTGTTCTATATTATTCTTAATTTATGGCCTAATTTAATGATTATATCTTTTCATTTTTGGCCTCATTATCTAATGTTTCTTTCTTCACTGAATGCTATAAATTGTGTTTACAATTAGAACTTAAAATTATTTAAATTCTATGCTTCTGCAATGACATTTCTCAAATACTGTGAGTGATGAAGTGTCTCATGGATTTCTAAAATCTTTTTTCTTTTTTAAAAAAAAAGTTCTGCCCTTTAACTTTTAACTACCAGTATCATTTCTGTAATAGAACTGGTCAGTACTACACCAGAATAAAACTTTTAAGAGATAAAGTTCAACAATAGCTGCCTGTTGGTATCCTTTAATTGGTATCCACTCAGTATGTGTACAGAATTACCAGTACTATACAGACATCATTATGTTGTACAGAATTATCAGTACTATTCAGACATCAATTATGTTGTACAGAATTACCAGTACTATTCAGACATCAGTTATATTGTACAGAAATACAAGTACTATACAGACATTATTATGTTGTACAGAATTATCAGTACTATACAGACATCAGTTATGTTGTACAGAATTACCAGTACTATACAGACATCAATATGATGTACATAATTACTAGTACTTTACATACATCAATATGTTGTACAGAATTACCAGTACTACACTGGTATCAATATGTTGAACAGAATTATCAATACTGTACTGATGTCAACAATCAAGAGGCCAAACTTAGCAATCACTTGTGTTTCTTGCACACTTGAACATACTGATTAAGCTTATTAAGAAAATTTGGGCATTTATGAGGACATCAAAGGGATTTTGAGGAAGGCAGATCAATTCTTTCATTGACGTCCTTGAATTTATCTCCCTCAAAGGCATGTTAGTATCATCAGGCTGACTTCTCATTTGGACATATTTATAGGTAGTCTTAAAGTCTTAGAGGATGGGTTTTTATAACTTAAAAAATATTTTTTTATTTAGCAGTTCTTTAAACAATTTGTTATAATTAATAGTCATTCCTGTTGATATTTATAATGTGAACTACATTAATATCTGTTCATCAGATATAAAATTATTTTTAAAGATATTATTTAAAACAAATCACCTTAATTAAAATGTTTAATTCTACTCTGCCTTATTTATTTATTTTTTCTTCAGACTCCTATAACATCACCAATGCTAAAGGTAAAGTTGCAAAATTCTTGCTGTTTAAGCAGGCCTACAAACTGGGTGAAGACATAGTTGGCATGTTTGACTTTTCTGAAGGAACAGTACCTTGTGTACAGGTGCGTCATTTAGCATTTGATCTACTTTGAAGTCAGTCTTTTGAAAGGACAACTATCATCGATTTACATTATTGTTTTTCATACATTGACTTGATCCTAACTGTGAGAGTCAGTATAAATAATAGCAAATAAGTTTGAAATTGAAAGGCATTTACAACCTTCTTGTTTGTTTTGTCATACTTTTCATTAGGTGTATGGCTGTAGCTGTAATTTTTTTCATTTTGACAGCATTAAATATATAATTAGTATATAATTATATATTTTTAAAATTAGATTTTAAGGTTTGTTACTGATTAAAAACATTTTAGCATGTGTTAAATTAAATTTAGATTGCAGTTTTCTGCTGTTTACAATGCATTTTTAGCATGTATATGTAAAATTTAGATTTGCGGAGTGTGGTATTGTTTAAAATTCATTTATAGCAAGCTTCATTTAAATTTAATTTTGCAGGGTTTGCTATTGTTTAATATTCATTTTTAATATGCATTAGTTATGATTTAGTTTGCATGGTTTGCATTAATTTTGTGGATTCTTTGCTTAATCTCTCATACATTTAAGTTTTGTAGATTATTTGCTTAATCTCTCATACATTTAAGTTTTGTGGATTCTTTGCTTAATCTCTCATACATTTAAGTTTTGTGGATTCTTTGCTTAATCTCTCATACATTTAAGAATTGTGGATTATTTGCTAAGTCTCCCATACATTTAAGTTTTGTGGATTATTTGCTTAATCTCTCATACATTTAAGTTTTGTGGATTATTTGCTAAGTCTCCCATACATTTAAGTTTTGTGGATTATTTGCTTAATCTCTCATACATTTAAATTTTGTGGATTATTTGCTAAGTCTCCCATACATTTAAGTTGTGTGATTGTCCATTTTAAAGTTCTGGAGGATTATTTATTTAGCTCTACTGACATATGTAATGTCATCAAATTAAAATGCCATTTCTTGAATATAAATTATGAAATAAAAGAAGGTCAATTTAAGTTATTAAACTAACGGTTAACTCATTCTAAATGTACTCTTGTCTCCATTGCTGCAAAGCTAGGATGCATTTTATTCATCACATTAGTCTTACTATTCTTTTGCAGAATAGAAAATAATATACACTGTACTTTTATTGACAGTCTGTATATTACTCTTGTTTACCTATGTAATGGTACCAGTAACAAATAAATCAATGTTAAATTACACTTTAATTGTTTAAAAATTACATTTGCATATTGCATTTAATATTTACATTGTTCATTTTGAAGCTCTAATCTGTGGAGCAGAACATTTTTCTGCCTGCCATCAGGAGTCCATTACTAAACATGTTCTTAGTTTGGTTATAAATTTAGTTTTCTTTTGACGTTCTTTTTTCTTTCACTAATTATAGCCCTATGGATTTGCAGTTTTCAGTGACATTGCAGAGTGAAGAACAGATATCAGGAGAATGCCGAAGGAAAGCTGGTCAGGGTTCTGCTATCACATCCTATGTCAAGCATCAAGAGATGTGTTTGCACACAGAACGTACTCATATAAACTTACCTATTCCTCTGACTGCTACACCTGCCTTCATGACAGATATTGGTGAGTTATGGTTCTTATTTTTGGTTCTTATTTCCATCATTGTTTTAACTCTCTTCCGATGTCAGAATTTTGCTCCTCTTTACACACTGGGTTTATTTAGAACATATTTCTGCCTAGGTTCTGAAGTGTATATATACTTGTCATATGTCATTTTAAAGGAAATTGAAAGGGCTTTAATACAAATACTGTTGTAAATATATTGTTGCAGATTTGTACATTCTACTAATTTAAATATGAGGATTTGTTTAATTGTTTTGACAAAAGCCCAGATTTTACATTTTGACAAAGATGAAAAATAGAAGATAAGATGGGTAATGGAAAAACAAGTGCTATATTATTGAAATATAACAATATCTGCAACAGAAAAACCAAATATCAGGTAAATGTGACAGTAAATAATGAATTGACATATCTTTAAGTACTACTACTAGTACCAGCAAATTTGCCAGTTTATTTTTATAAAAGTAAGATATTTCAGTATTCAAATTCAAGGTTGTTTAAAATGTATTTACAAACTGACTTACAGATAAAAATTACAATTCAGATATATATTTATTGTATGCTATATACTCAAATTTTTCTTTGAACAAATTAATATGTCTAATCATGATGTACCATGCAAACTTAATAGGTGACCATGTTTATGAAAAGCAGAAAGAAAGTTTATTTGAAAGCATAAGAAAATGCCACTAACTTTACGTCTAACACATATTTTTCTCTCAATTTGCATAGTTTGATATCACAATTACATTTTTCATTGAACATCAGTAAACTCAGGATCCTTAGCATGTGAGAAATAAGTGGTAGTTTTGTAGCAACAGGTACATTATCCTGCAAACCTATATTCCCCAGCTCCCAAATTAACTCTTCTGTAAAATCAACTTGCCCATATCTAGCTGGTCTTTTTAGTTCTATATCTGGATTTTTCTCTTTAATTTCAAATAAAATAGAAATAAATAACTTATGCAATATCTAAAAAATGAAAAAAAAACCAATGTTATCCAGAACTTACTTGTTTTTCTCAAAACATATTTATTTACTAACTACTTACTTTTATCCACCCATCCCATGTATTGATTATAGTCCTTAACAAACTGGTGCTCTACCCGTTGTTCTCTGAAATTTGCATTCACTTTAGTTTTTCTCTTAGCATAAGCATGTCTACTAGCACTCAAAATGGTTGACATAAGTGATATAGTTTTGTTATCTCTCCATGTGTTCAACTTGACTGAAGTAGTTTTTTAAATTTTCTTTTTACATTTTCATATTAATGTATGTATATAACATTCTCACTTTACAAAATTTATCATGTGGGTCCTCAGTTTGTGAATATGATACTGTAAAAAAATCCCATAATAACTTTGAGCATGTCTTTAAACATAAAGGTTTCTGCCACAACACCATTATAAAGAGATTTTCTTGACCATCAACTATTAACTATCATCTCTTAGAACTGGAAGAAGTCCTCCATGGTAACAATAACCCCACAAAATTGATAAAATTTGTCCACACTAACGTCATACCACCCTTTGAAAACAGTTGGCTTGCTCTTCCCATTAAAACTAGCATTTTTATTTGTATACTCTCACAGGTAGCCCACTAAGTCTACTGTAAATTAAAATTTTAAAAGTAAGTGGGCCTCAAATACTGTCTGGCTCCTTCTTTAGTCTTAACCTCAAACAATTGTAACCCTAGTACACATTCAGATAAAAAAGGGGGTAAGGGAGTAGGGATGCCCACATCCTTAACCGTAGACCATAAAATATAAAAACCCTTTGATTTACAACTATCTCCTTTCAAAAACATAATTGGAAAACAACAAATTAAAGAAACAGTCTAACATAACTCTAAGTCATGAAGAAAACATGTTTATATAGCAGTACAAGTAAGCAGGTAAACAAAAACTGAAAGACCGTCACTAGCTCCATATAGCAACCATTGTTATGGAATGAAACAGTGAAATTTTGGAACTTCATGTGAAAATTTCTTCAAAAACCTATATTATTCTAACTTAAAATAAGTAATTTTGCAACTGGAAGTATAAAAATTAAGTGCAAGGAATAAAAACTTAAAAATTGACCTTTACAGATACTATAGAAAATTTATGTACAAGAAATGAATTAACCTTTCTCCATTTGGAGCATTCCCGATCAGATCTGGAGCAAATAATATCTTCTCCAGACTGAAGAAAGGTTTCCTTCATCAGTAGGCATCACTTCCACCTAAATCCAGCTCAGTATCAGGTTCATAATCAGAATCAGAATTAATTAGAACGATTTTTGTGAAGCAAGTGTATTACTGTAATTCATAAAAAATTCAAGATGGCGATCAAGTATGTATCCTTTGTTTATGATTTTTAATATGAGATTATGAACATGAATTAATAAAATATAACTTTTTAAAAGATTAGTTACAAAAATTAACATATAATTTTAATATACAACTCGTTTTTAAAGTAAAATGTTTAAAAACTAATATTGAAGCATAATGTATTAATATTTCATCGTGAAGCATTCCTCACACTTTAAGAAAATAACTTGCTTTAAACACCTGGAGCTAATTGGTGTCAGAATTCCATAATAATACAGATACACATCTTTATTCTGTAGTTTCCAAGCATTCAAAACAGATAGAGAACTAAAGTTATGGAGGAGATTTCCTTGATAAATTTCAGTGAAATATATATATTTTTTAAAGTGAATAATGTCTATGACATCATCTGCTGTGAAATTAGTGAACTGTGTTCAGTTTAGTGATGGCAGAACTTTTCATTGAGTGACGGTAGAGCCATCATACAATTTACTCAGTATTCTATTGTCAGCCACACCCTTACCCAGAGTAGATAGTTCAGTGCCCTGTTGGATTTTGAGTTTCTGGTCTGGTGGATGTAACATTTTGGTGGAAGAGTTTCCAGTGCATATGATTACTATGTGATCTGATGTATGCAAGGCCCATAACTGGAATGCAAAGGGTGGGGTATGCTTGATGAGGCAGGCCTGAAAAAAACCAGAGCTGATTCCATCAGCTCCTCCCATGCTTCATCCACTGCTTCCTCTGTACAACACTGCATACATGTCTCTAGTCAGTCCATGGATATAGGGGACAAAATAAATCCCAGTGAGGGGTGTAGTGTGTTTGGTAAGTCAGATAAGAATGATATCTAAGCTGGTCCCATCAGCTCCTCCCATGCTCCAACCACTGTTCCTGGTTTTTGTTTAGCAAGGCGTGCATGTCTCTGTCTGTCCTGAAGTTTAGGGGACAGAACAAATACCTGTCACTGGTAGTGAAGTGTGCATGCATGTGCGCATGTGTGTGTGGTAAATGCTTAGTAATTATAAAAAAAAAACAACTTATTATGCTTCAGAAAACAAATTTTGATGTCTATGATCAGAGCAGTCAGTCTGTTTGAGTCTTCTTTTGAAAATTTGAAACCCTTTTTTTCTTCTCACATTGTTTGTTTTCTGTTTTCACTTTAGAAATATATCAGTATATAAATATTAGAATACAATATTATTTTCTCTAACATTTTTTCTTTAAGTTTGCCAACGATGGAGACTGCACTTTGAGTTTGTGACGTCATTAACACCATTGTCGACGCCGGAACAAACTATGAGAGACACTTTGGAAGGGGGTCAATGGAGGGGACCAGCTACATTGGATGTTGAGACCATGGTGTGGGACTTGCCTATCAAAATTTTTCCCTGTAATCCACTTCATGCTTCCTCTGTAACTTTGCTCAAAACAGATTGTACAATTCAGGTGTAATGTTGACTGTACAATTCAGGTGTAATTTTGGCTGTACATTGTAGGAGTAATGTTGGCTCTACAGTTTAGGTATAATGTTAATTGTACAGTTTATGTGTAATGTTGACTGTACAATTCAGGTGTAATGTTGACTGTACAATTCAGGTGTAATGTTGACTGTACAATTCAGGTGTAATGTTGACTGAACAATTCAGGTGTAATATTGGCTGTACAATTCATGTGTAATGTTGGCTGTACATTCAGGTGTAATGTTGGCTGTACACTGGGTCCGTACAGGGTCATGAAATCCAGGGTTTTGGAAAGTCTAAAGTTTAAAAATAATGAGTATCAAAACAGAGAGAATCAGAAAGAACAGTTTGCATTGATTATCAAAATTTTACCTCAGTTATCTTATCTATCTCTGATTGGATGCCTTTTCTTAACACTTACAGTTTTGAGCTCTGATTGGTTAAACAAATCAGCTCTGTTCTTACTTTGTGCTGCCATATTTTGCATGCACTGTCAGTTTTTGAGTGATTTTATTTTTTTTAAAAAAAATGCCTGGAAATGCCTGAAAAGTGCCACTTTAGCAAAAAGAGGCTGTCATTATATGACTACAAGATTGGATATCAGAACATCCAACTCTCTGAACCAAGGCTACTTGCACAGTGTGTGTAAAATCATTGGATGTGTCAAACATGGGTGAAGCTGCATTGAAAAGTCACATGAAAGGAGCAAAACATGTAGCCTACTAAAGGCATGAAAATTGACTCTAAATCACCGTCAAATATCAGAATTTTGTAAACCAAGCTGTAGTTTTGCTGATAATATTTGGACTACCAATCCTGCAATGACGCATTCTAATACCAGTGCCTGCAGTGTCACCAGTATCAATGGCTCAGTTTTAGACAGCATAAGTCATGATTCACCTATTTCTTCACTTTCACCAGCAGAAATTCTGTGGACATTAAAAATCGTTACCTCACATTATTCCTTCACAAGCACACAAGACAGCCCATGGCTTTTCAAAACAATGTAAAATTACTGATAAAATGACATTGAGTGAAAGTGTGTTTACTTTTCAACATTGTTTACATTTTTGACAGTCTGCCTTCAACATTGTTTTAATATATCAATCAACTATTTTGTGAACCTAAATAGCTATTAAAGTGTAGAGAAATGTTTCTTTTGGTAAGTACTGGTTAAATATTTACGTGTCTGAATGTCCCAGAAAATGTATGAAAAAGCCATGGAAAAGTCTTGTAATTTCAAATTCACGAGCCTGTATGGACCCTTTGTAGAGTTTATGTGTAATGTTGACTGTACATTATCTACATGAATGTAAAAGACTTACAGAATTGTTTATTTTTAAACAAAGTTCAGAAATAGTTTTATTTGCATATGATTGAAAGATGTTTAAATACTGGTGTTGAAATTCAACACTGTATTTATTTGCAAATGTTTATGCACTGCTATGGAAGTTTGCCCAATAATATATTACAAACAGTAGACAGTAATGAAGAAACAGACAGTAGATAAAGGTTTTACTAGAAAATCAATCTATGCTTGAGTTAAAAAAAATATGGTTAGTTATGACTATAGAGGTCTGACACATTTTATTACACATGAAGTTTCATTTTTGCTTTGGATGTGTGAATGTATAAAATTGCCCACTAGTCATATTTATGCATTTTAAATAACACTCATTTTTGCTTTCTGTTCATTGAAGTTCAGTGTAAATTTCTTGCTAAATAAAAGACAACAAAACTCCACATTATTATCATAAATATTTTACATGAGTACCAATGTAATGAATATTGTGACATTTAAATTTATTGGAATTGAGAAATTTAGCTTGACTATGTGTGTGTAATAGCACTCAAGGTTATCTTTTTAAGTGGAAGAGATACATATATTTACTATTACTATATTACTTGCATTTTCCTTTGTAGTTCCCAATTTCTAGTACTTGATCTTTTGACTTAAAAAATATTTCTAATGCAGTATTATTTATTTTTGTAAAAAGGAGAAATATGTATATTTGTGGTTTTGATGTTTTTGCCTACAGCAGATTGGAGCCAATATGATATTTAATGCAGTCACTGGATATATAGTTGCTAATATAGGGTAGTGGTAACTTGGCATCATGTTCATTTGTGAAACAGCCAAACATTAAGAAAGTCTTTAATTGAACTGTTATCTGGAGCTGACCAGTACCATTATTAATATGCTTATTCAGTCCTTTGAGTGTAAAATAGGCTGGTTGTAAAACATAGCAAATATGTTTTATAATTTTCCATCACGTCAAGTGTTTATAAATTATGTTCACAATTATGTCTTATTTCAATGCTTTTAAAATTTTGAATATGCAATCTGTGTTCTTTGTTATACCTTCTGTTTGTATGTTTATTTTACCATACTTTATTTTATGTTTATTTTACCATACTTTATTTTATGTTTATTTTACCATACTTTATTTTATTTTTATTTTACCATACTTTATTTTATGTTTATTTTACCATACTTTATTTTATGTTTATTTCACTGTACTTTATTTTATGTTTATTTTACGGTACTTTATTTTATGTTTATTTTACCATACTTTATTTTATGTTTATTTTACCGTACTTTATTTTATGTTCATTTTACCATACTTTATTTTATGTTTATTTTGCTGTACTTGTATTTTATATTTTATTTTTATTTTACCATACTTTATTTTATATTTTATGTTTATTTTATCGTATTTTATTTTATATTTTATGTTTATTTTACCGTACTTTATTTTATATACTTTGCTGTTTTTTGTCCTCTTCCATTATACATACTTTCCTGTATTAATTTTTTGTGTGAACAGTAAATACAGTGGACTCATGATATTAATTAGATGTAATGATGACTGTTCAGTTTAGGTGTAATGTTGACTGTACAATTCAGGTGTAATGTTGGCTGTACAATTCAGGTGTAATGTTGGCTGTATAATTCAGATACAATGTTGGCTGTACAATTCAGGTGTAGAAATGTATAACACAAAAATGAAAACATCAAAGAGTTTAATAAATAAATGAAGATAAAACTTTAGTTAGTAAGACAGGCATAATTTGCCCATGACTCCATGACAAACTCCATGCTCTGTAGCATCTAGGAAACAAATAAGAATAATGGTAAATTGATAAGTACATAGAAATAATATTTTATGTTAATAAATAGATTACCATATTTTAGGAGAATAATGAAATGGAAGCTGAAAGAGAAGACTAATAACTCCAATTCATAATAATAATAAATAGGAAGAAGAGAGATAAGGTAGGTGATCATTTTATTTGAATAATAAATGAGAAAGTGAGAGATACAAGGGAGATGAGTATTTTATTTGAATAATGAATAGGAAAGAGAGACAATTAGATGAATACTTTACCTGAATAATAAAAGAGAGAGGAGTACTAGAATAATAAATAGGAGAGATACAAGATAGATAATAATAAATAGTAAAATGTCTGTACTAGAACAAAAATAGGAAAGATAAACTAGGTAGATTATGTGCTTTGCTATAAGAAATCACATGATTTAAAGACAAGTTACATGACCATATTTTACTAGACTAACAAGCAGGACAGAGACAAAAGATGAATGGCCATCTTTTAGCTAGAACAATTAACAATTGATTATTGAACAGGGCAGGCAAGTAAATTATATTAGTAACAAAGATAATGAACAGGACAATGTAGATAATATACTTTACTAGAATAATGAATAGCTGGGCAGGCAAGATAGATAACATATTTTACTAGAATAATGAACAGGTCAGACAATGTTAATGACATACTTAAAGAATGAACAGTTGGACAGACAAAGATATATTTTACTAAAATAATGACAAGATGGACAGACAAGGTAGTTGATATACTAAAATAATGAATGGGTAGACGACATAAGTAGATGACATAAATGGAAAATGAATAACAAACGTGACCAATGCCATCCTTTATTTGAATAATGAACAGGCCAGAGAATACAGATAGATGATGGATATTTATACAAAAAATGTTAATATCGACAGAGGGTCATACTTTACTAGAATAATGAAAAGAAGGACTAAAAGACATGATAGATGATTGTACTTTATTAGAATAATTATTACAATATACAGATAACCATACTTGAAAAAATAAATAGGAAAGAGAAAGATGATGACCCTACTTCACTAGATTAATGAATGCAAAAGACATATAACTGTAATTGCTAGAATAATGAACAGGTTATAATTTACTAGACTGTATTAAATAAGAGGTCAGAAAGTCAAGAGAGACAACCACAATTTACTAGAAGACCGTGGTTTACTAGAATGTATTTATCAGGAAGATGGAAATTGACTTTACGAGAGTATTGAATAGGAGGTCAGAAGTCATGACAGATGACCATAATTTACTAGAACGAATTTGGCCAGAGGCAAGACAGAGGCCATATTTCACTAGATTAAAAAATAGTAGGACAGACCATTCTTTTTTAGAATTATAAAGAAAAAGACAGAAAGAGTAGATAGGTGCTTGCACTAAACAGGAATAATGAGTAAAAGGTTAGAGAAATGAGATGGATGATGTACCAGGCTTTACTAATAATGAATAGGACAGAGACAAAATGGAGACTGCACTTTATCAGAATAATGTAAGAATATGGCAGACAAAACAGGACAGAAAGTGTACTTTACTAGAATAATGAAAATAAGACAGACTTTACTAGAATAACAACAGAACAGATGAGATAGAGGCTGTACTTCACTAGAATATTCAATAGGTCACCTGGAAGGACAAGAGAGATTTCCCTAATTTTAATAGAATATTGAATCGAATGCCACAGTGACCGTAATCAAAAGGAAAGGTAAGAAAGATGAGACAGAGATAATACTTTATTAGCATTAACGAGGGACAAGACAGGCCGTTTAGTAGAATACTGAATAGGAGAAGAGAGATGAGTGTAGTAAGAAACACAAAGTAGAGATGTACTTTAGGAGAATATTGAAGAGGGGGACAGAAAGGTAGGATCAGTGACCTAATTTACTAGAATAATGAAGAAGACAGAAAGGTAGGATCAGTGACCTAATTTACTAGAATAATGAAGAGGACAGAAAGGTAGGATCAGTGACCTAATTTACTAGAATAATGAAGAGGGGTACAGAAAGATAGGATCAGTGACCTAATATACTAGAATAATGAAGAGGACATAAAGGTAGGATCAATGACATAATTTATTAGAATAACGAAGAGGAGGACATATAGGATTACTGACCCTAGTTTAGTAAAATAATGAGGAGGGGCACAGAAAGGTAGGTTCAGTGAATCCTAATTTACAAGAATAATGAGGAGGACAGAGAGGTAGGATTATTGACTGTAGTTTACTAGATTGGTGACTAAGAAGATCAAGGACAGAGAGACATGCTCACAATAAACCAGCACAAATATCACTCTAAGACTTAGACTAAGAAGATCAAGGACAGAGAGACATGCTCACAATAAACCAGCACAAATAATCACTCTAAGACTAAGAAGATCAAGGACAGAGAGACATGCTCACAATAAACCAGCACAAATAATCACTCTCACATCGATAGAGACGTTGCCACCAAGTTTAGTTTGGACGCCATTTCTCTAATAATATTTTTAAATGTTCAATTACAACACTATCCAATTTACGTAAGTTATTACCACACCATAAGAAATAGCTTTAAATTCCCGCATTTTGTCTCCAGCAGGAGACCAAATCTGAGCAAAAGCTTCTTAATTACAGCTTTAATCCAAAATGAAATTAATAATAATTTGGTACTTTCTTGAATTTGTTGCTTAAGGGGAGACAAGTCTAGACCTCGTGCGCCGAGAGGGGTATATATTTATCAATGTACACATTTTAGTGATTCAAAAATTTCTTGAGACAAAATCAATATGTATCAGGGATTGGGAAAATAATTGCCTCAGGAGGTTACTCATAATGTGTCAGCTTCGAGGGCACATCCTCTGTTTATGACACCTCATAAAAATATTCCAGACCTTCATGCAAGGATTCGGGAATATCACTCCTTCCCTGATACCACTTCCAAAGAGTTGTCCCTCAAAATCACGATGCTTGTACAACATTTACCACTGGGCTACCTTTATTAGAGCCAGACTTGTACAACATTACTATTGGACTGTGTTTATTAGAGCCAGACTTGTACAGCATTACTATTGGGCTACCTTTATTAGAGCCAGACTTGTACAGCATTACTATTGGGCTACCTTTATTAGAGCCAGACTTGTACAGCATTACTATTGGGCTACCTTTATTAGAGCCAGACTTGTACAACATTACTATTGGGCTACCTTTATTAGAGCCAGACTTGTACAGCATTACTATTGGGCTACCTTTATTAGAGCCAGACTTGTACAACATTACTATTGGGCTACCTTTATTAGAGCCAGACTTGTACAGCATTACTATTGGGCTACCTTTATTAGAGCCAGACTTGTACAGCATTACTATTGGACTGTGTTCATTAGAGCCAGACTTGTACAGCATTACTATTGGACTGTGTTCATTAGAGCCAGACTTGTAAAACATGTAAAAACAATACTTGAAATTAACGTTCTTCATGCTCCACGGCGTGTTATTACAGTGATCCGCACCATTCTGTTTTCGTGTTTGGCAGTGATGTGCCAGTGCAACGTCTTTGTTACAGTCCTGAACCGATGCCAGATTTATCTCTATTGAAGTGTGTAAACAGCTACCTTTATCATTTGCTCCTCCTAGCTGTTGCCAGGTAACCTCACGGAAATCATGTCTGCAGACCATTTGATGGATGTGACTTGACGACTCACTGTCTACTTCCAATACAGAGACGTGCTACACATGAGTAACTTATCGACGAGCATTCACCATTCCACTGACTGATTTTTCCTAAATAAAAAACAAAGGAAAACAACATTATTTACATACGCGAATTATTTCATTTAGAGAATGTACATTAGTAAATTCATTCTCTAAATGAAATGTCTTCGTAAAATTGGAACTGTAGCGCAACCACCGGGTCATTAAAAGTGTGTTCGTTGGCTTAAATTCTGAAAACAACTGACTTTTATTTGACATGCGATACCCCTGCCTGTTAATAATTTATGACTAAAAGAAACAATCAATTTACTTTTCCATTTCAGCATGAATATTCGGTGTAGGCACTGTCTTTTTGACGACTAGCTTTCAGGAATTAATTTCTAGTAAATTAACCTCACACACATCATTAGAGGAAATGCAGCTATCAATGTATTATGAAGCCCCTGAATGACTCAAGAATTTGATGGCATGAGAGAATAATCTGTGCTACGCATTTTATTATTATTGTATGTACTAATGTCTGCTATTGTCAATAAGTGTAAATAATGGGCACATAACTCATGTTTCATGAGCTCATGAGAGACCACTCATTGGACAAGAGAGACACAACATAGCTAAGAGGAAACCCATATTGAACTAAGAGGGAACTCATATTAAGAGGAAATTTATATGGAGCTAAGAGGGAACTCATGGAACTAAGAAGAAACTCATCTGTTAACTGATGCTGGGTTCACTTGAAGTTTTATACTGTCAACTTGACAATACTGTTTCCCTTAACCATACTCCTGAACCCATTACGTGACAGCATTAACAACTTATTCTTTGTATTTCTCTTTCCACTTTTGCTTGTTTGTTTGTGTGTGTGAGTGAGTGTGTAAAAAAGATTTTTTAAAAATTGAGCATGGTATGGCTTTTAAACTTGAATTTACATTTCCTTGACTTAACGTTAACCTGTTACTTTATGGTGTTCCATTGTAATAATATGGTCCAATTCCATAGTAACAACGTCCTAAGTAATTTTATAATCATAAAATCACCACAGAAGTTGAATATAATGACCCCATTTTGAGACAATTAACACTTTATTAGGTAATGATATTAGAATAACTGAATTACTATTAGCACTATAAACATAAACAGGAGATAGTGCGCCAGGGCCTGATCAAACAACTTATAAGACGATGACAACACAATCTAGTACGTAAGTAACTAGTGTCCACTTAATTAACTGCATACATTCGACAGGCGAATGGAAAAAGGCTCATGTCACTCCCACCCATGAGCCAGAAAAATGCTGCATTGACCCAAACAGCTATAGGTCCACACCACTTACATCACAACTAGGTAAACCTATGAAATTATTAAGAAGCGCCTAATTCGTTATTGTGAAAGAGCAGGGTCCACACCACTTACATCACAACTAGGTAAACCTGTGAAATTATTATTAAGAAGCGCCTAATTCGTATTGTGAAAGAGCAGGGTCCACACCACTTACATCACAACTAGGTAAACCTATGAAATTATTATTAAGAAGCGCCTAATTCGTTATTGTGAAAGAGCAGGGTCCACACCACTTACATCACAACTAGGTAAACCTATGAAATTATTATTAAGAAGCGCCTAATTCGTTATTGTGAAAGAGCAGGGTTCATACCACCTCATTAAAACATTCCATTAATATGAATCAAGCATCCTAAATAGATAAACTCACAAAATGTCGGAAAAATAAAACCAAAACCAAGGGGCTCTCGCTGAACTAAAGACTTATGATATGCTCTGGCACACAGGCTTGTTTTAAAAACTAATGGAATCAATGGGAAAACGTTCCATGTAATCGTCTTTCTGGACAGAGAGAAAAATTGCAGTAACAAACGAAAATGACAGCAGAATATCAAACCCTAGAAAATGGTGTCCCACAAGGGGTGTGATCAGCTATCTACTTTATATCGTAAAGGTTACCAACTTAAGGTTGAGGATAATGACTGTACTCTTGGACAATTTGCAGATGATATATCACTCTGGGAAAAAGTTAGTCACCAACAAATAGCAAAGAAAACATACCCCAGATCTAATCAAATCTTAACAGAATAACAAAATGATTTACTAACAATATTTTAAATTATCAGTCATTAAGATCCATAAAAGACCAAATACCAAACGTAATTATTCAAAATTAAAATAAATAGGTGAAACTGAGACAGATTATAAAGCTAAGTCTAAATTCCTAGGTGCTGCATTTCAAGACAATAACTACTTGACAGAATTTATCAATGATTGTATTGGAGCACCAAACAAGGGTATCAACCTAATGAAAGCATCAGTAAACCTACCTGTAAAACGAAACTGAAAACAATGCTTAGCCTGCATCATGCCTTTGTTGTATCCAGACTGCTTTAAAGCCTTTTTACTTCTAAATGTTAGCTATACCCTAGTAAACAAACTATTTAGTAGATAGGCCAGACCACTAAAAGTTAGCTATACCCTAGCAAACAAATTATTAGACAGGGCAGACCACTAAAAGTTAGCTATACCCTAGCAAACAAACTATTAGACAAGCCAGACCACTAAAAGTTAGCTATACCCTAGCAAACAAACTATTAGCCAGGCCAGACCACTAAAAGTTAGCTATACCTTAGCAAACAAACTATTAGACAGGGCAGACCACTAAAAGTTAGCTATACCCTAGCAAACAAACTATTAGACAAGCCAGACCACTAAAAGTTAGCTATACCCTAGCAAACAAACTATTAGCCAGGCCAGACCACTAAAAGTTAGCTATACTCTAGCAAACAAACTATTAGACAGGGCAGACCACTATAAGTTGCCTCTGGAACTCCACTTAATATGTCCAACATATGCAATACAGCCGAGAGTGGGCAGAATCCAATTTTCTAAATATCAAAGAAAGATCTATCAAAATATATCTCACACTACAAACTTTGCCAAATGACTACTTGTTAAAATAATCACAGGTCACAATCCTTCTCAGCTTAAGCAGTTAACAGAAGAAATAAAAACAGGATGAAGTAAAAAAATAAATAAATATAAAGACTGTTTCTAACTTTCTACCAGCAACACCTTTGTGACACCTACCGCCAGCTCAGATAGATAAGCAGTTTGGAAATATTGACAAAACAGCAAGTTCACAGAATTAATCACAACATGTATTTCTTGAACTCACAGATGACAAATATAGAGACTGGACAAAGGTATACACAGTCGGTACACGTGACTCATTAACTGGGAAGAGTGGGACAGAGACAGTCCCATGACAGACTGATATTCCTAATAACATCTAAGTCTAAGACTGGAGGATAACACTCCAATATTCACAAATGAAATGATGGCTATTCTGATTGGCATCACCCAGACAATGAAAAACAAACTTGATAATAATTGTGTCATGGCCACTGATTGAAATATACGTATGTATCTATGTATGTGTGTGCGTGCGTGTGTGTGTGTGTGTGTGTGTGTGTGTGTGTGTGTGTGAGAGAGAGAGAGAGAGAGTATGAGAGAGAGTTATTATAAAATATTTAAATATAAACGGAAAACATTATTTTTCACTTTATTAGGTATTTGGGAATGATGCCAAGGGAATTAACTCTTGCTTCGGAAGAGTTATCTTTCATAAAATATTTTACTAACGCTGTCGATTGAATGTGGTTAATGCTGTCGTTTGTGTTCCTTAATTGTTGTGTCGTTTATGTTATATATTGGGAAAGGATTGACTTGTAGATTTAATCGACCCACATTCTTGTATAGCTGTTTACGACAAAATAAATAATCGTCTATCTCAGGTGTACAATGGATTTGTCAAATAAATTATGGTATTTCTCTTTCACAGGATGCCTTGATTTCCTAGACAGTAATATTTTGAAGTGTTCGCATCCGTGGCTGCAGTGTAAATTGAAAATTGCCACCGGAAATGTCATCATATCAGATTGACCTTTTTTTCTTTTACTGCTCCCTCGTTTTTGTAGATACAGTGGATATTAACCTTAATGAAATGAGGAAATAAACGGTTATTACTGTGACGTAATGACAGTGAAAGATAAACTGTACCCGAGTGCACCGCGAACAGCCAACTGGGACAAACAAGTTAACTGGCAATAACTTTTTTACCCCTCCCTTGACACTGATTAGTCGGGAAATATTACTAACGTAAACAATTGTCCGGATATCGCACGATTAATGGATATTGCTGAATTCTGATTTATTCTGCGTGAACTTATTTATTTGAATGAATGCGTTTGTTTGTGCGAACTGTAAAATGCGGGACAGCAGCTCTTATAAAAAATATAGTTTTAGCTCTGAAGTGCGTTTGTTTGTGTGAACGACAATGTATGTGCCACAACCATCTAGCAATAGACTCAGTGTCTTAGCTCAGAAGTGTACTTGATAGTCTGAACGATATTGTACCTAACTACAGTTTAGAAATAAAACCACTTTATTAACACTGAAGTACGTTTGCTTATGAGAGTTATTTATGTTCCCGTTTGGAAAGAAAATAGTATATACTAATCTTTTTACGTTGAACTCCCCGAGTACAATGTAACAAACTAGTATATTAATATATATAATAGTATAGTTGAACTCCCCGAGTACAATGTAACAAACTAGTATATTAATATATATAATAGTATAGTTGAACTCCCCGAGTACAATGTAACAAACTAGTATATTAATATATATAATAGTATAGTTGAACTCCCCGAGTACAATGTAACAAAATAGTATATTAATATACATATAAAAGTATAGTTGAACTCCCAGAGTACAAATGAAGAAAATATTTAATAATGATTTCATAACATTTACTTTTTAAAAAGTTTTGTAACAAATATTTGATTATTGCTCAATGTTGTACTCATTTTTCTTTTTAAATGTTATTCCCCTCCACCCTCATTTTAAAAATCTGACTTCCGTGTGTCAGCAGCTCTCTGTATGTAGGGATATTATTTCTCTTGAGTGATCTGTTAATGCTTCAGCCAAACCCACGCATCACTGGGAATCAAAACTCTCTCAAAGTTCGCTCCCTTTTGCAAAAAAAAAAAATGTTATAACTTATCTTCTTTTCATCCACTTATTTTATTTAAAAAAAGAAAAGAAAAGAATTTAGTAATAAAAACACTAATTATTTAGTTTTGCATAGTTATGTTTCTTGTTAAAATTCTATTCCTGTTTTACATGTGTGTAGTGTGTATGTATGTATGTATTGTGTATATATATATATGTGTGTGTGTGCGTGCGTGCGTGTGTGTGTGTGTGTGTGTGTGTGTGTGTGTGTGTGTGTGTGTGTGTGTGTGTGTGTGTACATTGATTATAAATAATTGACTCATTCAACAGCCGATCTCTATTTATAGACGTACTTGCTTGTAAAACAGAAGCAACCAGAGATTTTAATTATAATTTAATAGCTACGTTTTGTACATTTCACTTTTGCATACAGATGCACAAGAACAGATTCCTAACATGAAACTGCTTTCGAAATCCACAATCAGTACTTGCTTTAGCTATTGTTAAGAACGTCAGTAATCTGAGCAATACGGTAAGATTAGCAGAGAACAAAATGGAATGGAGGAACTGGTTGTCAGGTCATCAGTGGTGCCTCAACGGTCGACAAGACTAATGGATAGATGGATAGATAGATAGATAGATAGATAGATAGATAGATAGATAGATAGATAGATATAAGAACGCCAGTGAACCTTTACGGCGTAATTGGACAAACTCTCTAGTGTAGGAGTAAGGAATGGTCAAAGTCAGCATTTTGTCCCCATTAGGGATGGTTTTCAAGTTGGAGTTTTTCGGTACGAATTATTCGGAGAGTTTATTTGCGTCTCTTGCGACCCATAATTGGATGTCGTCTGCTGGCTGGTATAACTTTAATTTGTAGCGGTCGGCCTTTGTAGAAACTCAGGACACTTATGTCTACTCCAAAATCACTACACTTATACCACGACACTATAGCCTAATGTTTTCATTATTACTCAAAAACACTACAGTTTAATGTTTTAATTATTACTAAAAAACACTACAGCTTAATGTTTTAATTATTGCTCAAAATTTCTACAGCATAATGTTTTAATTATTATTACTCATAAACACTACAGCTTAATGTTTTAATTAATTATTACTCAAAACACTACAGCTTAATGTTTTAATTATTACTCATAAACACTACAGCTTAATGTTTTAATTATTACTCAAAAACACTACAGCTTAATGTTTTAATTATTACTCATAAAACATATAGCCTAATGTTTTAATTATTACTCATAAAACACAATCAGATCACTTAAAGAACAAGAATAAAGAACAATACCACACTACATACAATGACAACTAGTTCAAACTATATTCGATGAGGACAAGCTAATTTGGATCACACCTACCGAGAGAAGAGAGCGAGCGAGAGACAGTAGACTAGTTAAGAAAACGCATGTTCAAACCACACACATTGAGCTCAAAACACATGCATAAAGGAGGTATTATTTCAGAACATAAACTTGGATGGTATATTAGATAACATATAGAGAGGATATAGTAAGTAGTTCAGACCAAATGCATGAAGATATACTAATTCAAACACATACACAGATGATAGACTAGTTCAGATCACGTAAACACAGGACTAGATCATATGCATGAAGATATACTAATTCAAACACATACACAGATGATAGACTAGTTCAGATCACATAAACAGAGGCCTAGATCATATGCATGAAGATATATTAGTTTACACCGCACACTTAGAGGACACATCAATTCCAACTGCATACAGACATATTAGTTCAGACAGAGGTATACCAGCTCAGGCCTTATACGCTTTACTAGTTCAGGCTATACACACTATACTAGTTCAGAACACATACAATATACTAGTTAAGACACATACAGAGGACTAGATCATATAGATACTGACTAGTTCAAACCACATACAGATGCAGAGTAATTCAGACCATATACAAATATACTAGTTAGATCACACACAGATACAAGTTAATTCAGACATATAGAGATACAGACTAGTTTAGACCACATACAGATGCAGACTATTTCAGACACATGCAGATGTTCAGAACACATATAAATACAGACTAGTTCAGACACAGACTAATTCAGATCACATACAGATACAGACTAGTTCAGACAGATACAGATACTGATTAGTTCAGACACATACGGAAACAGACTAATTCAGACCACATACATATACAGACTAGTTCAGACATAGAGATAAAGACTAGTTCAGATACATACAGATACTGACTAGTTCAGATTACATACATATCCAGACTAGTACAGACCACATATGACACAGGCTAGTTCAGACCAGATACAGACTAGTTCAGCCACATACAGATATAGACTAGTTCATACTACATACAGATACAGGCTAGTTCAGACCAGATACAGACTAGTTCAGCCACATACAGATATAGACTAGTTCATACTACATACAGATACAGGCTAGTTCAGGCCACATACAATATACTAGTTCAAACCACATACAGATACAGGATAGTTCGGACCACATACAGATACAGGCTACATCAGACCACACAAAAAATAACAGATACAAACTAGTTCAGACCACTAAATACAGATAACAGACTAGTTCAACTACACACGTATAAATACTAGTTCAGACCACACACATATAGAGAGAACAAAGTAATTCAGACCACATGTGTAGAGGATTTACCACCAGTCCAGAACAACCACATAGAGGAGATACTAGCTCAGCCTGCCTAAAGAGACACTAATTTAGACCACCCCTCAGAGAGAGGACTTACTAGTTAGAAAAATCACTCTCTCTGACTACACGTATGGCTCGTAGCAATCCAGCAAACTAACTTACTGACTGAAACATCTATAACAAGGCCATATAAAGCAATTTCTGCTCATAACGTGGTATATTTGACGCTAGTTCCATTTAGGTAAAGTTTGGTTTGACTAGTTGAGCTTGGGTAAAGTGTACTTGACTAGTTGAACTTGGGTAAAGTGTACTTGAATAGTTGAGCTTGGGTAAAGTGTACTTGACTAGTTAAGCTTGGGTAAAGTGTACTTGACTAGTTGAGCTTTAGTAAAGTGTACATGACTAGTTGAGCTTGGGTAAAGTGTACTTGACTAGTTAAGCTTGGGTAAAGTGTACTTGACTAGTTGAGCTTTGGTAAAGTGTACATGACTAGTTGAGCTTGGGTAAAGTGTACTTGACTAGTTAAGCTTGGGTAAAGTGTACTTGACTAGTTGAGCTTTGGTAAAGTGTACATGACTAGTTGAGCTTGGGTAAAGTGTACTTGATTAACTCAGCTTAGGTAAAGTGTACTTGACTAGTTGAGCTTGGGTAAAGTGTACTTGACTAGTTAAGCTTGGGTAAAGTGTACTTGACTAGTTGAGCTTTGGTAAAGTGTACATGACTAGTTGAGCTTGGGTAAAATGCACTGATTAATTCAGCTTAGATAAAGTGTACCGATTAAATCAGCTTGGGTAAAGTGTATTTGATTAATGTACCTGTGTCCCGCGTGAACGTAGGTCGTTTGTTCGGACTCGGTTTTAATTGAACGCTTTCAATTTTCACTACCAACGGTCTCAGATCGTCGCCTGGCATGGAATTCAAGTCTATGTCTGCACGTACGCCAATACCCTGAAGTGTGTGTCGCCAAAATGCCCCCTTGAGATGCGTCATCTTCTTGAGCAAGTAAAAGATCCACCAGAGCAATATATTTTCTATTTTGTTCACGAGTTGTACGTGCTGAAGTATCTCAAAGTGAGCAGAGTACACAGTTCGCCATGAGATATAAATGGTGGAAATTCGCTTTCTGGTTTTCTGTGCATTCAAGAGTAATTTTGAAGGACTTAATCCTGCCAGGAAAAGCAGTGGACTACTAATTTTTTTTTATTAAAAAAAAAAAAATCCAGAATATCAGGTAAGAGGACACAATCGTTCTAAATTTTGTTGTTTTGTTGTCAACTCGGTGGAACTGTATATAATTATTCTAATGTTCTGTTGTTGTTTTTGGTTTTTTATGTGTGCTAGAGGAGTGGTACCCAAAATGTGGCCTATGGCTGCATTATCCAGTATGTATTTTTCGATATTACATATTACTGGTAGTCGGCAAATTATATGTAGTTGAAAAAATGGTCCTTAGATGTAAAACGTTTTGGAGCCATTGTGCTAGAGTTTACACGTCACACCTTTCCAAAAACTAAAGAACCCATCAGAGGAGTGAAATGCACTAACCGGAGTCATTTCTTTTCCTCAAGTTATTGTATCAGTTTTCTTTCGTCATGATTTTGCTTAGATCTTTCTTCTTTCGTTTTTTTTTTGGTAAAGGACGCTATCTTCTTTGATGACATTACTTTTAAATGATACCATTTTAACAATTTATTTACTTCTGTAGTTTTGCCACAGGTAAATACTATAACACACGTCACTGTGTGTGGTACCTAGACATGTAAACGAAGCAAAACAAGCAATAAATAAATAATTTTAACTATGAAATAAAAAAGAAATACAAACGTTTGAAATACAGGACCTTGAGATTTTCAGTGTTTCTATTTTTACAATTTTGTCTTCATTTTCAATGTTTCTTCAGTATTATTGATTATGACAATTTCGGAAAGCACTTGAACTTTTTGGAAAACAGTCTGTGGCCGACAGCTTATCTTAGAAGAACAGTTTGGGGCCGACAGCTTATCTTAGGAGAACAGTCTGGGGCTGACTAGCTTATCTTAGGAGAACAGTCAAGGGATGACTAGCTTATCTTAGAAGAACAGTCAAGGGCTGACTAGCTTATCTTAGGATAACAGCCTGGGGCTGACTAGATTATTTTAGGAAACAAGTATAGGGCAAAAGACCATTTACACTGGATACATTCAGTACACGTAACACCGACAAATACAAAGTACTGATCTGCAAACATGAAACTGAACAAGACTGCTGGGTACAAAATCAAGTCTGTGTCTTAATGTCACGTCTGAAAACTATCTTGACATGTGATAGAAAGCAAATTGTCACATACCAACATAGTGTGAAATCTTTCAACACCGACGTCCTATACATATCTGTCCTACCAATAGTGACGTCCTATACACCACTGTCCTACCAATAATGACGCCCTAATCTATAACCACTGTCCTACCAAGAGTGACGTCATATACACCACTGTCCTACCAATAATGACGCCCTATAATCACTGTCCTACCAATAGTGACGCCCTATAACCACTGTCCTACCAATAATGAGGTCATGTACACCACTGTCCTACCAACAGTGACGTCCTGTACACCACTGTCCTAGCAACAACGAAGTCCCATTCACCACTGTCCTAGTAATAGTGACGTTTTATTCACCACTATTTTACCACTAGTGACGCCTTATTCATCTCTGTCCCACCCAGCTCTAGACTCCCCCAAATGACATTAAAATTTGAGATCTTACTGGAACTTTATATAAGTATGTATATGGCGAAGAAGAAATGGGTGTAAATATTCCCGCTGCAGAGAGATCAAAGATATTATGTCATGAACCGATTCCTTTTTTTATTTTTTATTACCGTCATTTAAAAAAAATTAAATGCTAAACAAGGCGGACAAGAGCCCTATATTGGCTGTATTACATCACAGAGAGAGACATGCACACACGAAGGCACACGCACACACAAACAGAAAGGGAAGCATTGCTATATGCAGACACAGGCACGCACAGACCATTCAGATAAAGGGAGAGTATCAAACAAGCAATGACAACAAAGACAGGGAGAGAGATAGATAGACATACACGCACGCACACACACATACATACAGAACTAAATAAATGGGGTGCGGAGGCGGAAGTAAAAGAAGCACATGAAAATACGACCCTGTGAAATGGAAAGTTACCTGACCAAAACAATTCTGAAAGCAGCACCTCTCAGTAACGTCCAACGTCTTCTTAAGACCATTGACCTACCAGAATACTGTTAGGATTCCCATATTATAAATAATCTTTAGGTCAAAATTTGAACATTCTGATAATTGCTTTGAGCCCAATAACTTCATTTCCTACTTATTGCTCTACTTCTACAACTTTGCTACTGCTACACATATCTTTACTAATAATTGTGATAAATTGTAAAATAAAAATAAAAACATTTTCATTTGACTTAATAATAACGTTTTAAATAAATTTGCCATTACACTGATTACAGTAGACCCACTGATTATTACCGTGTTTTCCGTACTATGCTGAAGTGTCAAAGCTTCGTTTTCTCGGAGAATTGGAAATTGATAGACAGATAGATAGACAGACAGAGATAGAGCTAACTAGACAGATCGATACTGTATCTGGTTTGGAAGAGAAACAAATTGAAGACTTTTTGTTGAATGAAGACATGTCTCTCAACATACATGGCCGTGTGTGGATATTTTGAGCTCTGAAGATAAAAGACGTTGAATTGACTCCGAACTTCCCAAGAAAACCAACACGATTTGCTATTTCGGAGACTTTCTGTGACTTGCATTTGACAATTTGACAGCATTTCCGTGATTAAGCTAGCATTACTTCGTGTCTGTGTTTAAACCATACTTAACGCAGTTTACCTAATTCTACATATAGCCTGTTATTATGTCCCCTGTTCATGATTCTTTGCTGTGCCTGCTATTTAAATTGAAAGCTGTTGTCTGTCAAGATTATGGGTACTGCTATTTTGACAAAGAAAACAAAACATTGACAGTATTTCAGCAGTTATTATTTGCTTAATTTACTCTAGGGAATCAGGACCACATGTACATTTAGAAAAGCATCAAATTTCAAAGAAAAAAAACTAAAACAAAAGTAAGAAAAGGCAAACTTTATTTTAAAAAAGCTAAAACATCATTAATTCTAACAAATGAAGGGCAAGATAAAAGGTGCTTGTACATAAGTCTAGAGAGAAAAAAGTATTCATCATTAAATATTTCAAGACTGGTATGAGTTCATATGTTTCGGCTGCAGATTCGGGTGAACATGCTTTTCTCTCAGCAGGTTTCAGCGAATATGATTACTCATATGAAATGAAATTAATACTGGTATTGTCGTCTGAAGAGAAACAGATGTTGTTTTGGAGAGGAAATGGTACATCGGAGGGACTAGTGTATCTTTCGGAGAGGAACTGGCACAGCTTTTTTGTTCATGACTCTTATTAGCATTTGGAAGATTTGACTTCCACCCCATTATTTGGAAGGTTTGACCTTCACCCTATTATTTGGAAGGACAGAATTTGACGCAACACACTATTCACAGGGATCTACTCTTTCGCTCTGACTTCAAAGCCGTGGCTAATTCATGTCTCTTTGCACAGAACGTTTCAAATTATTTTCAAAGCCGTGGCTAATTCTCGTCTCTTTGCACAGAACGTTTCAAATTATTTTCAAAGCCGTGGCTAATTCTCGTCTCGTTGTCGACTTTGAGCTGAAGTACAACCAGGCATTAGTTTCAAGAATGTGTGTTGTTTATTTGAAAAACCCCCCAACTATGCTGAATTGTCAAAGCTGTGGCTAATTTATGATTATTGGTTGGGAAGGATCTACTTTGTAAACTGGGTGGACAGATACATTTCTTTCAAAGTGCACTTCGTTTCAGTGAGTACACCCTAATTTGTTTTTAAAGAGAATTCAAACACGAATCAATTGTTAAATGTTGCTAAAACTGTAATAAGTGATTGGAGAAGTGTTGAAATATCCATAATTTACTAAATTACTTTATTTTAACATTTAGTACAGAAAACACGAAGTCTGCCATTCTAGTTTTACTTAAGTTGCACTTTATAGATGACTTTCATTGTGTTTTATAGAGAATTGATTCCATTTTATAAATGAAATTAATTGCGTTCATAAATTGTTGTTGTTGTTGTTGTTGTTGTAGCGTTTTGAGTAGTACAAGTGGAATAAGATAGTTAAGGTGTAATAATAATAATAATAATAATGATAATGATGTTGATGAAGACGTCGACGTCGTTTTGAGTAGTATTAATGTTTTAAATGCTAAATATGCGTTAACTAATATGCTGCTAAATAAATTTGTATCACTAACTGCACTCTTAAGGTGAACATTCACAGATATAACAAAGAACACAGGCAAATGTGGACCAGATAAAAAGTTACGAAATGTACATCATGAAACAGAGTAGATCATGAAATTAACAGCAGGTGCTAAACATTAAAAAGATCGGTTTTTAGAACATTTATGAAAGATGTTCAGGCGTGACTATGTGTGAGTCATAAAGAGATAAAAAAAAATTAGAAAGTTCGTATCAGGAAAAGTGAAAATATAAATATTTTCGTATAGTTTATTTATTCTATAAACAAATTCAGTGAAACAGCTCAAGTGTGCAATGTATACAGGGCATTTTCTGATGCGTTTGCTTGAATGTTTGTTATTGAATATTTGCGCGCAGGTTTATTGAATGTTTGTGTGTGTTTCGGGAATGCTTATTGAATGCTTGTGTGGATGTTTAAGGAATATTTATTGAATGTTTATATGCATGTTTATTGAATGTTTATATGCATGTTTAAGGAATGTTTATGTGCATGTTTAAGGAATATTTATTGAATGTTTATATGCATGTTTATTGAATGTTTGTGTGCATGTTTATTGAATGTTTGTTTGCATGTTTATTGAATTTTTGTTGAATGTTTGTGTGCATGTTTATTGAATGTTTGTTTGCATGTTTATTGAATTTTTGTTGAATGTTTGTGTGCATGTTCATTGAATGTTTGTTTGCATGTTTATTAAATTTTTTTGAATGTTTGTGTGCATGTTTAAGGAATGTTTATGTGCATGTTTATTGAATGTTTGTGTATATGTTTATTGAATGTTTGTTGAATGTTTGTGTGCATGTTTAATGAATGTTTGTTGATTGTTTGTGTGCATGTTTATTGACTTTTTGTTGAATGTTTATATGCATGTTTTTTTTAAATTGAAAATGTGCTTTTCATTGGCGATGCATGCGCATGTGTATACACGCACACACACGCACGCACGCACGCATGCAAGTAAATAATAAGAAATAAGTGTCTGTTTTGTTTCTACAGGTATTGACTATAGAAAACGAATCACAGGTATGCCGAATAATGAATACGATTAACAAATATTTTTGGATGGAAGAAAGTTATAGTGGATTTCCTTTGCCTTGCTAATTACACGAATATATTAAGGCACACGTTCATACAAATACACACCAAATAAACTACATTTACTTTACTATTCACACAACCAATATGTCATGAATAAATTAAAATAGAAACATTTTGAAGAAAAAAATCGCCAACATAATGTAATATTTAAAAAATCGACAGCTTAAAGACAATTGTCGCTCTATAATGAAACTGGCAGCTGAAAAATAATTTGAGAGTGTCGCTCTATAATGAAACTGGTAGCTGAAAAATAATTTGAGACAGTGTCGCTCCATAATGAAACTGGTAGCTGAAAAATAATTTGAGACAGTGTCGCTCCATAATGAAACTGGTAGCTGAAAAATAATTTGAGAGTGTCGCTCTATAATGAAACTGGCAGCTGAAAAATAATTTGAGACAGTGTCGCTCCATAATGAAACTGGTAGCTGAAAAATAATTTGAGAGTGTCGCTCTATAATGAAACTGGTAGCTGAAAAATAATTTGAGACAGTGTCGCTCCATAATGAAACTGGTAGCTGAAAAATAATTTGAGACAGTGTCGCTCCATAATGAAACTGGTAGCTGAAAAATAATTTGAGAGTGTCGCTCTATAATGAAACTGGCAGCTGAAAAATAATTTGAGACAGTGTCGCTCTATAATGAAATTGATCAGTACCTACTAAGCAAGACTTGCACTTCCAACTGATCAGTACCTATTAAGCAAGACTTTCATTTCCATGTGCCCACTCCCTCTAACCACTTCTTCACCTATGACCAAAATTAAATACAGTTTGTTCTTTCCAAAGATGCATGTGTGTGTGTGTGTGTGTGTGTGTGTGTGTGTGTGTGTGTGTGTGTGTGTGTGTGTGTGTGTGCGTGCGTGTGCGTGTGTGTGTTTGTGTGTGTATGCGTGCTTTTTTTTCTATGCTAGACAGAACGGTCAATCATTCTCAGTTTTCAACTATCTAAGGATTTAAATGTGCTTGGGCCTGAAGCACAAACGATTTATCATCCCATCCAAATAACTAGTTACAGAGTCCGCACCAGGAGAGCTGTATTTTAAAACATTTCATCCTGCCAGAGTCGAACCTGAGCGAGAAGCTATTGTGCTACCTTGTAAACATGACGTTTTGCAAAATATCACCTTCATATATTATATACCTGAAATTAAGTTAATTATGACTATTGTAAAATTACTATTTAATCCATTTTGATATGCAAGTTATGTTGTGAGAACATGTTACAGAGAAAATAGCTTTAAATAATGTATATATGAAATATAATTTATAATATATAATCAAGGCAAAATATTTGCTAATCCTGTTGATACGTCACACTAAATATGCAAGGCAGAAACGATTTAATAATTTTAAAAAATGGTTATTAAAAATACATAATTTGTTTAATAGATCCTCACAATATACATGATATTTATTTGACTGATTCATGCCAATTTTTTGTAAAAGCCTTTTTTATTAGCATTTCTCTCTCTCTCTTATATTTGTACAAACCTTTTCTGTCAGCATTTTTTCCTCTCTCTCATATTTTTGCCTATTAGATACAACATCACACTTAATGAGTGTGTTCAATATCCATAAGAGAATTGGAAATTAAAAAAGTAATTACTAGTAAGATATGTCTCTTCCAACGAAGGACATGCTGTTAGCATTGAGATGTAGTGATGACATTGTATTTTTCAGGTTCTCAGCCATGCCACCATTTCAAGCTGCATTCATGCTGTCAGTGCTGTTTACGTCACCACTGCTCGTCATCTCACTTAACATTGTAACGGACAATGCGGATGTCACTGATAGCGAGATTCAATTCTCCACTTATACGACTTGCGAATGTTGCACGAGTGACGTCATTGGTCCCTGCTGCATTAGGTGCATGCGGCAAGCCACAGTAATGAACAAGTTCCCGCACAGTTTCCCTCGAAGCACAAGCAAGGTTTTGCACAACTACCTTCGTCACGTGAGCAGGGTTTCTCAGTTTGGGCCCCTTCTTCAAGAGGAGGATCTCAGCGAAGTGAAAGGAACAGGCGCACCCCAACCCAGCTACCAAGGCATTCGGGTCTGCTACTGCTGTCTGCAAGAACGTTTTGAACCGCAGACTTCCCATTATTCAAACACTCAGTTTGTCTGCTGCCTAGTCTGTGAGCGTGAACTGACTCAGATCTTCAACTCTGTTGGGCAGCCGAGCGGGACTGGAAGTTTGCCTTTTTCACAACCAGGTTACAGTTTTACTGATGAGGTTGTCGTCCGGAGCAGCGGGGTGGCGAGTGATGAGCATGACAAGGAGGTCATGTCACGTGCCACGGATCGCATAGAGAAACGAATGAGCATGGAGTGCATGTGCTGTTCGAACTCTGGCATCATTGATTGCTGCGCAAAGTGTCGCATTAGGTTTTAGCGCACACTGAACGAAACCAGCCCTCAGAAATGTTTTAGCGTGCACTGAACGATACCCCCAGCACTCCGGACGGGACCACGGTGCTTTATGTTTTAGTGTGCATTGAACGAAACCAGCAGCACTCTGGACGGGACCACGTGCTTCATGCTTTAGCCTGCATTGAACGGGACCAGACGCATTATGTCTAGGAACGAAACCAAGACATTGAACAGGACAACAGTGTTTTAGCGCGCACTGAATAAGTTAATATGTTTTTACATATTAAGAAGAAAACGAAGCTTTACATTATTTAATTTCGTTATGTTTTAGCAACCCCCATTTGAACGCTCTTTAAATTCGCTATTTGAGATGACATAACAAGATTAAGGATCATTAGGTGTTAGGTGAAATGAACCGGAATCAGACATTGTATATTAACGTATGTCCCCCTTATATTAAATGTTTTGTGTTTTTATCTTTGCTACATGAGTTGAAATGAGTATACTGCTGAAAGTTGAAAAAAAATTACTTGACAATGTATATTGAAAAAAAGATAATTAATTCCGTCTGGCATGCTGTTCACTAGGTTAGTTCACACTATGCGCTCAATAAAATCAACTGTCACGTGTTTTAGTCCTCTATGAACTAGGAAAGCATGATAAATACTTGTACTTACATTAAATAAAATATCAATATATTTCACCCCCTAAACGCTGACTGGATCTAAGATCAAAAACGTCATAAACAAGGAAGTGATCCTAAACTTGAAAAAACTTCAGGCTCATTTTGCTTCAGTGAACATTACTTGAAGCCAAGCGTTAGTATGTTTTAGCGAACGTTGCCTAAAGCCAAGCGTTAGTATGTTTTAGCGAACGTTGCCTGAAGTCAAGCGTTAGTATGTTTTAGCGAACGTTGCCTAAAGCCAAGCGTTAGTATGTTTTAGCGAACGTTGCCTAAAGTCAAGCGTTAGTATGTTTTAGCGAACGTTGCCTAAAGTCAAGCGTTAGTTTGTTTTACCGAACGTTGCCTAAAGCCAAGCGTTAGTATGTTTTAGCGAACGTTGCCTAAAGTCAAGCGTTAGTATGTTTTAGCGAACGTTGCCTAAAGTCAAGCGTTAGTATGTTTTAGCGAACGTTGCCTAAAGTCAAGCGTTAGTATGTTTTAGCGAACGTTGCCTAAAGTCAAGCGTTAGTATGTTTTAGCGAACGTTGCCTGAAGTCAAGCGTTAGTATGTTTTAGCGAACATTACTTGAAGTCAAGCGTTAGTGTATTCTAGCATTTACTAAACGAAAATGAATAGGGTCATTTCATTAACAGTTTCGTATCGTAAGCGTATATTCCGCGAGGAGCTGGGCACTAGTACAACACCACGACACTGTGATGTATAGAAGCTGCTTGACTTAAGCTTAAGCTAGAGCCAACAAACGCTAGAATTTAGACCCAAATGATTTTAAGCTGGAGCCAAAAGATGCTACAATTTAGAGCTGAAGGACGTTAAGCTAGAGCCAAAGAGCGCTAGAGTTTAGAGCCAAAAGACGCTAGAGTTCAGAGCTAAAGGACATTAAGCTAGAGCCATAAAACGGTAAAATTTAGCTAATATTAAGCTAGTTCCAAAAGATGCTAGAATTTAGAGCTGAAGCTAGACTAAAAAGCGCTAGAATATTTGAGACAAAAGGCGTTAAGCTAGAGTCAAAAGATGCTAGAGTTTAAAGCTAAAGGACATTACGCTAGAGTCAAAGAGCACTAGAGTTTAGATCCAAAAGATGCCATAGTTTTAATCTAAATGGCGTTAGGCTAAGGCCAAAGAATGCTAGAATTTAGAGTCAAAAGACGTTAAGCTAGAGCCAAAAGACGCTAGAATTTAGAGCTAAAACATTAAGCTAGAGCAAAAGAACGAGATTAGAACGAAAAGAAGCTAGAGTTTAGAGCTGAAGGACGTTAAGCTAGAGCCAAAGAACGGTAGAGTTTAAAGCCAAAAGATGCTAGAGTTAAAGGATATTAAGTTAGAGCCAAAGAACGTTACATGCTAGAGCCAAGCAATACTAGTCTAGAACCAAAGGTCACCGTAGTTTAAAATCACAGCACGCTAGAGTTTAGTGATTAAGGACGTTCTTTTGAGCCCAAGGAGTGCTACAGCCCAAGAATGCAAATCTAGAGCCCAATAACGCTAGTCTAGAGCCAAAGGCCGTTACAGTCTAGGGCCCAAGAATGTTAGTCTAGACTCAAAGGATGTTATATTCTAGGGCCCAATAATGCTAGTTTAGAGCCAAAGACCGTTACAGTCTAGGACCCAATAATGTTAGTCTAGACTCAAGGATGTTATAGTCTAGAGCCCAATAATGCTAGTCTAGAGCCAAAGGACCTTATAATCAAAAGCTCAAAAATAAAAATGTAGCCAAAGAACAATATAGTCTAGGGCCCAATAATACTAGTCTAGAGCCAAAGGACGTTGTAGTCTACGGCCCAAGACTGCTAGTCTAAAGTCATAGTCTAGAGCCCAAGACTGCTAGTCTAAAGCCAAAGAATGTTTTAGTCCAGTGGAAAAGGATGCAATAACTAGAGCCCAAGCGTGCTAGTCTAAAGTCAGAGGACGTTGAGGTGTAGTCACAGAATGGTAGTCTTGAACCGAAGGATGATAAAGTATATAGTCAAAGAACACTAGACTAGAACAAAGGGTATTAGAGTTTAAAGCAGTGGTTCCAAAACTTTCTCGGTTTACGGCGCCCTTAGTTTATCAGGATTTTTTCATGGCGCCCAAAGTCAGAAAACGCCTACCAATTGTGACAATTTGGAATATCCCGGGGCGTCTCTGCGAGTTAGCCACACTTTGGGAATCACTGGTATAGAACCAAAGGATGCTAGTGTTTAGATCCATAGGACACTAATCTAGAGCCAAAGATCGCTACAGTTTAGAACCAAAAGACATTACAGTCTAGCACAAAAGGATTCTACATTCTAGGACCAAAGGACACTAGAGTCCAGAGCTAAAGGACGCAGGATGCTATAGAGACGAAGTTCGCTTCAGTCTAGATCCAAAGGATGCTGGAGTCTAGAGTCAAAAGAACGATGGTCTCTAGAGCTAAAGGACACTAGAGTCTGCAGTCTCTAGCCTAGAGTGTGAAGTCTCTAAATAAAGCACATTCAAGACTTACTATTTTCTGGTATCAGTTTGTCTATTCAGTACACGTTTATTTTGTTCGTGAAAAGAATGCTTGAGTGTAATTTCTCTGTCATGAAGTACTGAGTGGGTGAAACGTCACTAAGGCCGAACCGCCCTCTCAGACAATAAGTGCAACAAAAGATAGACACGTAAAGGAAACATTTAAGAGCATGTAAATTATGGTTTCAAGTTACAATAAAAAGATATTTTTAACGTTTTAATGTGATTGTTTTTGTGTTATACTGGTTTATAACTTATTTCTGGAAATCTGAAAGTGCTTCGAGAAAATAATAAATAGAAAGCCAGTTAGGTAGAGAAAAACACACAGACATTGATAGGTATAAATAGATAGATAGTTACGTAGATAGTTAGAGAGACAAACAGTTGAGCAGAGAGGAACCTGGGCACATAGTATCAGAAGAACTTAGCAGGCTGCACTCACATTTAACAAGAATACTGCGAAGAGTCTGGTGGAGAGTCAGGAGGAGAATCAGGTGGAGAGTCAGGCGGACCGGCGGTCTCATGGTGGTCTCTGTTTCAGGAAAGTGTGTAGTCATGGGTTCAAGACCTACTACCGTTAGTGGGATTTTTTTCAATTATCACACCCTTCACGATTGGCGATCTTAGTGGTTGAATTGTCCAGCGCTTAGAGATCTCAAGATATGCTGCACTTAGAGATCTCAAGATATGCTGCACTAACATACTTAATTCTTCTTCTCGACCTTCTGTTATCTGTCGGTTGTGAACTTTGGTCTTGGAATCCGACCAGGATTCTGGGAGATCCAAGGCTTTAAGGAGGATGTGGGCACTCCCAAAGTACTTCTTTTAGCAGTAAGACAAGTCAGTGGAGTTTACTTTTTATAGAAACTCCCCCCTCCCCCGTCCCAGTAATGAATGCGAATTTAGCAATGGTAAAATGTCTGCAGAGAGCTCTAATGGTATCATCTGCCAGAGAAGGATTGCATCTTTCACGGTCATGCAAGTCACAGTAAATGATACCGCGAAATATCCAGTACAAAAATAAGTACAGCATCATAGTTGGTAACGTCAGTACAAAAATAAGTACAGCATCATAGTGTGGTAACGTCAGTACAAAAATAAGTACAGCATCATAGTGTGGTAACGTCAGTACAAAAATAAGTACAGTATCATAGTTGGTGACGTCAGTACAAAAATAAGTACAGTATCATAGTTGGTGACGTCAGTACAAAAATAAGTACAGTATCATAGTTGGTGACGTCAGTACAAAAATAAGTACAGTAACATAGTTGGTGATGTCAGTACAAAAATAAGTACAGTATCATAGTTGGTGACGTCAGTACAAAAATAAGTACAGTATCATAGTTGGTGACGTCAGTACAAAAATAAGTACAGTAACATAGTTGGTGACGTCAGTACAAAAATAAGTACAGTATCATAGTTGGTGACGTCAGTACAAAAATAAGTACAGTATCATAGTTGGTGACGTCAGTACTGGTCAAAACAAAGTCCGGGTATAGTGCCTTACGATTTACTATAAGCAAGCCGCATCTATTTAAAAAATGAGATACAACCACACACTAGTATTAACTTTTCTGGAATAAACAAATAAATAAAGTGTTTGTTTGCTAAGTGTAGACAATATAGAATAAGGAAATGCTAGAAATTAAGTTCACAAAATATTCTTTTAACAAAGGGCCCAATGGTTTAGCAAAGTATATTTAAAATACATTACTTCAGATAAAATAGATTTGTATCATATGAAATTTGTGTGGATAAAATATTGCTTTAATTGAAGAACTAAGAAAACAATTTAAAGTAAAAAAACAACCGAAAAACCTTCTTCACACAATGTAAAACACTTCTTTACCTCAACAAAGCAGGGATAATTACATGGTCACTCGCTAATTATCACTGCAAAAGGCGAAAGGCTAATTACATGTTACTCACTATCTACCATTTTGTAAAGAGGTAAAAGGATAATCATATGATACTCATTATTTACCATCGTAAAAGGTAAAAAGATAATTACATGATACTCCACAAGCTACCATTGCCAAAGGTCAAGGAAGCACTGTGCTATACTGTTATGTACACTTTCTTGTGTATATTGGTGACCTCAGATCTCAGATCTCAGATCTCAGACCTATAAAACCTGGTCTGGTTTATAAACTCTATGTACGAGTGGTTTATGGCACTTTCCTGCTTTCCTGAAGACTAGTGTACTTTGGACATCAGTGACAGGAAACTGTAATACTAGGACTGTAATAAGTATGCATGGGACAGTCGACTAACGAACAGCAATGTACTTTTTCATCTGTACTAAAACATGGTCAGTTTGAGAACCTTGGAGCAATGTACTTTTTCATCTGTACTAAAACATGGTCAGTTTGAGAACCTTGGAGCAATGTACTTTTTCATCTGTACTAAAACATGGTCAGTATGAGAACTTTGGAGCAATGTACTTTTTCATCTGTACTAAAACATGGTCAGTATGAGAACCTTGGAGCAATGTACTTTTTCATCTGTACTAAAACATGGTCAGTATGAGAACCTTGGAACAATGTACTTTTTCATCTGTACTAAAACATAGTCAGTTTGAGAACCTTGGAATAAACACACAAATACGCACATAAACACAGAGAGAGGCGGAAGGAGGGAAGTCGTACTGATGATAGCTTGAAAATCCCCCACCCCACTCATTAGTCAGTTCGCTTTTCCTACTGGACTACTTTACAAGAAAATATTTGTCCAAAGTGCACAGTGCTAAAAATGAGCGACATCGCATTTGTCCAAAGTGCACAGTGCTAAAAATGAACGACATCGCATTTGTCCAAAGTGCACAGTGCTAAAAATGAACGACATCGCATTTGTCCACACTACGATGGGTTGTTTAATTACCCCTGCAGTCTCAAATTTCTGGCAGACGACAGCATGAACTGAAACACTGAGTGACCAACGTAGCACGACTTTGGCAATATTGTTACAGATTCCAGCAGTTCTGATAGTGAAAAAGGAATCGACACCCTCCGCCCACTTGTCGAAAAGACTGAGTGACCACGAAGCGTGCCTTCGGCTGTGCCTGTGAAAAAGGGATCGACGCCCATATGCTTGTGTTCTTTAACCGACCACTCAGACCTGGCCAAATTGGCATCTATGTTTATTTGCTTTCCGTCGAATGTCTTTTAGTGAAAAGCCAGTAAAAGACAGGACTGCTAGTTTGGTCTGGTGGTGATTTACCTTGTCTTTTACAAATAAGATCTCCTTCTTAATTATTTGCTCCCCAAGCGCTTGCCCTTTCTTCTTCAGTTTTCTTTGTTTTTGGGTACAGCTGAAAGTGTCTGCATTTTGAATTCTCTTTCCTTTTCTCTCTCGGCTTGGCTGGCATTTAACCTCTGGTGCTCAAGTTGTACTTTGTCTTGAGTATTGTCTTTACTTTTTCATCCCCTCTCCACTTCTCTCTCTTTCTCATTATATTTTATTTTTTACACCTCACTCTCTTTCTTTTCTCCACTCGTTGACTATGCTTTTAGCACTCTCTCCATTTCTTATTCTATTTCTGCTATTTGTCTACTTATATTTTAGTAATCTCTCCATTTCTTATTCTATTTCTGCTATTTGTCTACTTATATTTTAGTAATCTCTCCATTTCTTATTCTATTTCTGCTATTTGTCTACTTATATTTTAGTAATCTCTCCATTTCTTATTCTATTTCTGCTATTTGTCTACTTATATTTTAGTAATCTCTCCATTTCTTTCTCTTTTTCTACTCTTTGTTTACATTTTTAGTAATCATTCCATTTCTTCTATTTTTCTACTGTTTGTCTACTTTTTCTAATATTCTGTCCACTTCCGTTGTTGTCTTATCCTATACAGTCTCGTGCTTTTCGTTCATTTCAGAATTCTGAATAGGAGTTAGATGCCAGACCTGTAATCACTGATGGGTATTAGATGATGCCAGGCCTGTAATCACTAATGAGTGTTAGATTCTAGGCCTGTAATAACTAATGGATGCAGATGCCAAGCCAGTAGTCACGACTAATGGATATTAGATTATGCCAAACCTGTAATCACTAATGGATATTAAATGATGCGAGGCCTGTAATCAATAATGGGTATTAGATGCCAGGCCTGTAATCACTAACGTGTGTTAGATGCCAGGCCTGTAATTATTAATGGATGTAGATGCCAAGTCTGTAATCTCTAATGGGTGTTAGTTGTAGGCCTTTAATCACTAACGGGTGTTAGATGATGCCAGGCTGTAATCTCTAATGGGTGTTAGATGTAGACCTATAATCACTAATGGGTGTTAAATGCCAAGCCTGTAATCTCGAATGGGTGTTAGATGATGCCAGGCCTGTAATCACTATCTGACTAGCGCGCAAACTGTGATAATGAAACTTAGTGAAATAATTTTATAATAATTTTATAATAATAGTTACTCTATAATAATAGTTAAAATACATTTACTCCTAATGAACTGAAAAATTATACCTCATAATATGTGAACTAAAATTAAGCAACCAAATGTGACCTACGTCCAGAATATAAAGTGAAACAAACGC